>MUZC01001063.1:342259-377259 GCA_002072015.1 Radix auricularia
GGGGGGGGGGGGTCCACACATTTGACGTCATTCCAAACGAGCAAATTTAAATGAAAGTTTCACTTAAATATAATTACCGACACTTTATTCAATGGCATTTTAGATTTATGTGGTTTCACGTGCGTTACGATATTATAGTACAGCCTTAAACTAAAAACATTTTAAAATGACAAAAAATTATTTGAAACATGCTCATTTTCAAACAGAAACTACAGCTTGTATGGGGGGAGGAGGTAGCGCGAGGAGGTTTGTAATTAAGCTTAAATTTTCAAATGCCCACAAATGCCGCCCTTTGAATGATAGCCACCCGGGGCGTACCGCCCTTTCCGCCCCCCTAGCTACGCCACTGACTGTATTATTTGTATAATTTCGATTAAATTATTTTTATCATTGACAGAATTGTACACTATGATATAAATCCAATTAAAAGTTTTTAATACAAGAATAAAACTACTATAATCTTTGAATTTCTTTGGTTTTTTAATTTTTTTTGTTACTCTTAAAAAGGGATCGAAGTCAAGTAGTGTACCACTTTCATAGATTCAACATGCTACAGCGTGAGATAGCTCTGGTAAATTAGTTTAAGGTACATATCGATTAATGTTCACAAAATAAGTTCACATTTTATGTAAGTATTATATATATGTTATAATTAAAATGAATTTTTAAATGAATTAATATTTTTGTAAACGAAAATTTCATTTACTAACAATAATTTTGTTTAGTACTACTAGTTACTAATAATATACTTCACAAAATGGTAAATAATTTTTTTTTTTTAAAGTTTGAAAGAATTTCATAATTTCTATCTTAAAACATCAGTTTTCTTAGGAACAAAGCAATTGATAAAATACATTAGCTCCGATGCTTTATATCCCAGCGATTGCGTGCAAAAAAATTACAATGCACAAGCATAATGTGACAATCAAGGTTTATTTTAAGATAGCGTGGTCCACATTTGTTCAACTTATATTATTTGTATACAAATTAGATAGCGTTAGCTAAATGGAAAATGAATGGATTTTGGCCAAATTTAAAACATACCTACTGTTATAGCCAATATTAAAATATCATACGGCGTTGAACTACTAATGTTCATTGATTTTGGGCTGCGGCCACATTTTTTTGTTGTAAGCTTTAAATACTTTATTTTACAAATTGTTTAAGCTTAAAAACATGGAAAATTGGACAGATTGTAAAAAAACTAGGTGTGATATATATTAATATCCCATATATAAATGCTAAAGGACATTGAATTTTGTTAATGTTTATCTCTTTTGGCCCTGATTGTTTTTTCGTAAACGGTTAATAATTTTATTCCCCATTCTGTGACATGGTCTCAAAAAATATCGTAATATATTGAAAATGATCCATTTAGAAATGCACATGTCTCAAAATTTACAGCTTGCACCGATATGGCCAGTGAACATTTACTACCATGGTTAGCTTATATATATATATANTATATATAAATGAACATATGTGTGTGTGTGTCTGTGTACGTGTGTGTGTATATGTGTGTGTGTGATTGTCTGTGTATGTGTGTGTTTCTCTGTGTGTGTGTGTGTGTGTGCGTGCGTGTGCGTGTGTGTGTGTGTGTGTATGTGTGTGTGTGCGTGTGTGCGTGTGTGTGTGTGAGAGTGTGTGTGTGTGTATGTGTATGTGTGTGTGTGCGTGTGCGTGTGTGTGTGTGTGTCTGTGTTTGTGTGTACGTGTGTGTGTATATGTGTGTGTGTGATTGTCTGTGTATGTGTGTGTGCGTGTGTGTGTATATGTGTGTGTGTGTGGGTGTGTGTGTGTGCTTGTACTTTAAACTCTATGCACTTAATCGTCATTAACATTTTCGAGACAGTTTAGTATGCTTTCTGGATGGTAACTGGCAACATTATTTTCTATGTTTAACAAATATGGGTCGTCGGATGACCATAATATCAATTGGCTTATATAAGTAATACAAAATAGTTTATGAGTTAGCTACTGTGTAAATTGAAGGATTTTAATCAAAGATCGTACATAATAGTATTACAGCAAATATTAAAATACTATAGGGCGCTAAACACCAATGATCATTTCGTCGTAGACAGGGGCACATAACTTTTATGTTTTTATTCTCCATTCGATTATAAATGATTTTTGACAAATAATGACAAAATATATCCTATATTATACAGATTAAAAATGAAAAGTTGTTTTCAATTTTACATCTTGCACTGACTTGGCCATGGTTATCATAATAAATATTTTTTGTTATTATGAGCATATAAAAATAATTTTATTCGTTAGCTACTGTATATATAAAGAGATCTTAACTAATTTTTTTTATACACAAACGTGATATCCCATATCAAAGATAACTGAACTTATATGTTCTTGTCTTTTTCATACATTTTTCATATGTTTTCCTCATTCAATGTTTAGCGATCTTGCAGAATATATTCATGTTGAAACCCAATTAAAATAAAAATAAAATAATTTTTTTAAAAAATTAACATCTTGCCCAATGGCCAGTAAATGACATTTTTTCTTATACTAGTGGCATGTAAATTAGTGTATGTGCAAGATACTGACAAAATTAATGCCTCTTTGCCATGTCTTTAAGAAAAAAATAGTATAAGTAAAATAATCTCGTGGTTGTTTTGGGTTCTAATGTTATCATTTAACATTTCTCGGGTCTTGGCAAATTTTGGCGGGGCCCATCTCCTCTCCAGGTCAGTGGAAGACTTTGAAATAAGCATGCAAGAGAGCAAATAGATGCTACGATTCAATATAAAGGATTGTAATAGATAATTTTCATCTACCGTTTGCTGTCAATAATACCATTTCTTAATATGTGCCAATTTTCATTTTATTTACATAAATATAAAACATTTGTGTGTTTGTCTGTGTGTGTGTCTGTGTATGTGTGTTTATTTGTGTGTGAATGTATGATGGTGTTTTAAATTAAAATTGATGTGAAAAATTTGAAAAAGGCAAATACTAAAAAAAAACAAAAACACTTAAAGATTTCTTACACAAATGTCCAAGTTTTACTGTCCGCTGGCTTAAATAAACAAAATATTCGACTAAAGGTCACAAAGTATTCTTGCAATGAATAGGTTAATAATTTATATTAATTGCAATGAAATATTTTGTCATTTTAGTGAATAATTTATGTTTTTTTGTGTTTTTTTTTTTCATAATTGTTGTCCATTAGGGATGATAGTGATTCCCCGAATATTGATAATTTCTTCATTTCAATTGACTCTCAAAAGGCAGGAATAAATAATAGGACATTATTTTAATAATTGTGTTTATCAAATTCGAAGAATAGATTTTCAATACAAAGGTGCTGTAAGATGTGTAAATATATATTTATATATAGAATCTGTAGTTATGTTACATTCATTTTAAATTTTTTAAATAAAAATAACAATAAAAACAATATATTTAATCATGGATACGGATAATGTGTAATATCGTAAACCAATTTTATATATGGAAAAAAAGACCTATAATAATGTTAAAACGAGATGAAAATATGCTCTGAGCGATAAACACAGTCTCACTCTTCTTCAGAATTAAATGATGAAAACATAAATTAAACCTAAGCTTGATTAGCGAAATTAATTCGTCCCTTGAAAATGTCATTCTTCGGGGATTCAATTTGGATTCGAGGTAAGGATGATGCTTATATATAATATGTGAAAACTTCACATAGTTTAATGTAGCGAAGTTCTAACGAATGTAATAAACACGCGCTTGATTTTATTGTAATACAAATAGGCACTATATTTTGTCAGTGAGAATGAACACGCGATACTAAAATATTTGCACATTATTCACACTTGCGTTAAAAATTGTTTGGCGCGCAATCGCTGCACCATAAAGCACCTGAACTAATGTAATGTATTTATTGAGTTATTCATGATAAAATTGAGTTTACATAATAAGAATGGTTAATTTCTTTCACACTTTTTTGAAAATAATTTACTATTCTTTCAGTCATATTATTAGTAACTTGTGTTGCTAAACAAACATGTTTAGTAACTGAAACTTACATTTATTTTTTAAAAATTAAAAAATTCATTTTTACATTAGTTAGTTAGTTAGTTAGTTATTTCCTCTCTGCCGAAGACGACACATAGGGCAGAGGTCATGGATTTCCATTTTTGACGATCCGTTGCTAATTGTATCAAGTCCTGGTTATTTCTTAGACCCATGGTTGAGCTTTCTCTTGTGATTGTTCTACGCAGGGTTTCTTTTGGTCTTCCTTGTTTTCTTTTGCCTGTTGGTGTCCACATGAGGGCCTGACTTGGGAGTCTTCTCTTGTCCATTGCATATATTTAATACTTACATAAAATGTAAAATTTTTATATTAACTTTAATCGATAGATCTATATGTTATTCGCTAAATTAACATTCAAATCAAGCTCACTTCAATGATCATTGTACTCATTCTATAAAAGTGGTACGCCACTTCACTTCGATCCCTATGTTTAGGAATACAATAACAATGAAATCCCATGATTTTTTACCATAGTTTAATCAATTATTACGATTCTAATCTTGAACGAACACCGAAATTTAGGAATGAATTTAGTTGCTACCATATGTAAATATTCAAATTAAACTTAAGAGCGTAGATTTATTACGCATTTATAAATATCATCAAAGAAAACAAAAAAAGTAATGATAGTTCACTATGTAACGGAACTTAGGAACACTTTGAACGTTTTTAGGCATGGTATTAAGATGAAACTCATAGTAAGGGTTATAATATACACCTGAGAGGTTGTGTGAGCATGGGAACAAAGGAACACCTTAATTGTTTTTAGTTAAGGAAATAAAGATGGAAATAATAGATGTTTAAGTAAATGGAGTAAGGAACTTTTGATTGTTTTCTAAGTGAATGGAGAAAGGATCACTTGAGTTATGTTTATGTAAGTAGAGTAAGGAACACTTGATTGTTGTCTTTGTAAGTGGATTATTGAACACTTGATTGTTGTCATTGTAATAGGAGTATTGAACACTTGATCAATCCGTCATTACTTAACAGACAGTGCAACAAAAACTCTAGTCTGTTCTCTTGTTCTAGCTCGTATGGATTACTGCAATTCTTTTCTGTCAGGTGCGCCAAAACAATGCATTGAAAAACTACAGAGAGTTCAAAATTCAGCTGCCAGTTTAGTTCTAAAGGCAAAAAAACATGACCATGTTACTCCGCTACTTTACTCACTTCATTGGCTACCCATACAAGCCAGAATTGATTACAAACTGGCCGTGCTGTGTCATAACTTCTTTTCTGACTCATGCCCTTCATATCTTACTGAACTTTTGTCAGTCTACTCACCAAGTCGTCAGCTACGCTCCTCTGCAGATACACGCATTCTCTGTGTTCCTAAGACAAGAACTAAAACATTTGGCGAAAGGTCATTCTCCTTTTGTGCAGCCAAACAATGGAATTCTCTTCCATTACATATCCGTAGCATTTCAACTGCTAAGTCATTCAAAACTGCACTTAAGACACAACTTTTTAAAATTTATTTTCAAAATTAATAAAACAACATTTCTTTAAATGATTAACGTAGCTGATGTATTGAGTATAGCGTATTGTCATTTATGTAGTTAATATGCTATGAATGTTTCTTTTTATTTATATATGTATTGTTATTTCTATGTAAAGCGCTGTGAGCCTGGCTCCTTGCTGGGATACAGCGCTATATAAATGTTGATTTTATTTTTATTATTATTGTTATTAGTTATGTCTCGTAAAACGCCTTTAAGTAATGCACACCGATTGTGAATATATTTTTTAAAAGTATTTTAAATACAATGCGTAATTTATTGCGCGACAGGAAGGAGGTTGAACATATTATGCACCCCGACAATAAACTCAAATCTTTATATGTTACATAAAGATAGGGTAATGATTATAGACTCGTCAGGACGACCCAATATGTGGCTGCTTACGCGCTCGTTCACTTCCGGTTATTGCTATTCTTGGTAACATTTTTTTAAAGGGTTAAAATTTTCAACGGTGAATTTGGCTGTGTGGTCGTATTGATAGTTAGATATTACGCTATATCGTAGGTCCGGGGTTCAATTCCTTATTGATGGCTATTTTTTTTAAACAATACTACATGAATTGATAATGAATAAAAAAAATTTAATTGTTTATTTTGATGTTAGGTTTAGGGATAGACTTAAAGGGTACGTTTAGTGATAGTTTTTAAGTTTTGGGTTAGGTTTAGTGATATATTTTAAAGATTGTTTGAATGCAAATATAGAATCGTAGGTTCAATGAAAGGCGCAGTGAATACTTGTAACTCTTCAATTTTATAAACATCATTTAATAAACAATGTTACCAAGAATAGCAATAACCGGAAGTGGACGAGCGCGTATGGATCCGCACATTTGGTCGTCCGGACGAGGCGATAATAACTACTATTTAAAAAATATATTGCTTTCGGTGCTTAACGGTGCAGCAATTACACGTTAATAAATTAAAATGAACAAGGAGAGTTAGCTAATAAAAATATATTTTGAATAGTTTGTTCTTTCTCATTCACAAAATTGTGTGCCTATATGTATACTGAAAAAGTGAATTCTTACACTCACCAATAACAACTTACTACTAACCTCAAAACCCAACTCTTGTCTGATATGTTCAATGTGCACTTTAACTTATGTTAATAAGACATCGCTTTAACATATAAACGTGTCGTATTCATATCTTACATATTTATTTTCTCTACATAATGAAAAGAAAACTCATTGATAAAGTTGAACGTATTATCAAAATACACACATACATTATAGTAGAACCAAATACGTCACACACATGTCAAATGGTTTTGGAATGTGATAAAACCTTACAATAAAATAAAGGGTACTCAATAAGACAGAAATAACCCAACTTATGTCGTCTCTACTCAGTCTTGCTCCTTGCTCGGATGACTTTGGTGGAGAGAGTATGATGACGTCATAGACATATCTTTATTACTTTCAAACAAGTAAACACGGCAAAGTAATTGAAACCATCATTCCCTTTTAGGTTTGTTGGTCCAAGTTAGTTATTTCCTCTCGGGCCGAAGACGGTACATAGGGCAGAGGTCATGGATTTCCATTTTTGACGATCCGTTGCTAATTGTATCAAGTCCTGGTTATTTCTTAGACCCATGGTTGAGCTTTCTCATATGATTGTTCTACGCAGGGTTTCTTTTGGTCTTTCTTGTTTTCTTTTGCCTGCTGGTGTCAACATGAGGGCCTGACTTGAGAGTCTTCTCTTGTCCATTCGAAGAACATGACCGATGTAATTCCATCGTCTTCTCCTTATAAAATTTGACCAATATTCTTTTTTGGTTTCTTTTCTTATTGTTTCATTTGATTTGAGATCACTCCATTTTATATTTAAAATATTTCGGAGGCATTTGTTTTCGAATGAAACTAATTTTTTTCTATATATTTAGTTGATTTCCAGCTTTTGCATCCGTATGTTAGTACAGGGATTACACAGGAATTGAATAGCCTTAGTTTTGTATTCTGTTTTATAGTCTTTGATCTCCAAATATTTTTGAGTTGTTGAAAGCACTTGACGCGAACGCAATTCGAGTCATTATCTCTGATGTTGAATCTCCATTATATGTAATTTTGCTTCCTAAATAAGTGAAATTGGTTACTTTCTCTATAGTTTTATCATTAAGTTTTATATCATTGGGTTGGTTGGTGAGGTCCATGATTTTTGTTTTGGTTGCGTTGATTTCAAGACCATTTTGATTTGAAAAGTGCTGGAGACGATCTGTTTTTTCTTGGATGTTCAAATGCGTTGAGCTTAAGATAGCCAGGTCATCTGCAAAGTCAAGGTCTTCCAATGTATTGTTTTCGATCCTTTGATGCCTAATCCGGCATCTGCGCATTTTCGCATGACCCAGACGATTGCTATTCCAAACATCATTGGTGACATGACACATCCCTGTTTCACCCCTATTTCGAAGGAGAACCAGTCAGAATTCCCGCTCTCTGTTTTCACACAGCAACGTGAATCTGCATAAAAAGCTTTTATAACGTTCACATATTTTGTTGGAAAACCATAGATATTAAGGAGATTCCAAAGTGTAGGTCGGTGGAGGCTGTCGAAAGCTTTTTGGAAATCAACAAAATTTATAATAAGCTGGGATTGATAGTCAACAGATTCTTCGATGATAGTTTTGAATGTGAATATGTGGTAAATACATGACCGATGTGGTCTGAAGCCCGCTTGCTCTTCTCTGAGCCTTTCGTCTATTGACTTTTTTATTCTCTCCAGTAGGACACTGCAAAAATGTTTTCCTGGCACAGATAGCAAAGTTATTCCACGCCAATTATTGCAGTCCGACAAATCGTTTTTTTTTGGCAGTTTAAAGATGCACCATCTTTCCTTTCTTGTGGTGGGGATTCACTTCGCAGACGTCATTGAATAACAGCTATAAATGCTGTAAAACATTGTCATCTGCAGACTTTAGCATTTCATTTGAAATTCCATCTTCGCCAGTTGCTTTGTTGTTTTTTTAACTTCCTGATGGCTTGTTTCAGTTCTTCAAGTGTGAAATTTTCACATGATGCAGTTAAAATGGGCATGTTTTCTTCTTCCCCAATAACTGGGGTAGTCGTTGGCTGTGGTCTATTTAATATTTCTTTGAAATGTTCTTCCCACCTTTGTTTTTATTCTTCATCTGATGCAAATAATCTGCCGTTGATGTCTTTAATTGGTGCACTTTTTGCAAAGCTGTCTCATAATATGAAATAAAGTTTTGCTGTTACCTGTTTTTGCTTCCATTTCAGCTTCTGCAGACCAATTGTTTATAAAGTTGGTTTTGTCTCTTTGTGCTTAAGCTTTCACTTCTTTGTCCAGCAGAGCGTAGCGTTGTTTGCTGCTTAAGTATAAGGCAGGCGTTTTTGCTGATAAAAGGTTTAGCTTCATTTGTTTTCTTTCTTGGAATTTTATCCAGGTGTTTTCGCTTATCCAATTTATCTTCTTACTCTGTTTGAAGCCAGCTGCGTTGACTGCTGCATTATTCATCGTATCTTTAAGAAAGTTCCGTTTAGTTTCAAATCCATTTTCAACATTATTATTGTCTATTATCGTTGGTAGAGCTGCGTTGTTGTTGTTTATTTCGGTATTTTATGTAGTTAATATGCTATGAATGTTTCTTTTTATTTATATATGTATTTTTGTTTCCATGTAAAGCGCTGTGAGCCTGGCTCCTTGCTGGGATACAGCGCTATATAAATCATCATTTTATTATTATTATTATTATTATTATTGTAAGCATCCTGGATGTCTTTTAGTTGCAGACGTTTGGAGTCTATTTTCGTATTTTTAGTTGGGTTCTTCAAATGTTTTAATATCATTTTTAATTTGGCAATGCAGAGGTTGTGATCGCTGCAAGTATCTGCTCCCCTGTATGCTCTTACGTCTCGGACTGATGATCGAAATTTTGAAATTATGCAGAAGTCATCTATTTGGTTTTTGGTGTAGTTGTCCGGAGAGACCCAAGTAAGTTTATGTATATCTTTATGGGGAAATAATGTGCTTGCTATCACATTTTGGTTTAAATTTCTTATGCTATGTTTTCCCATGCATCCTTCAATATCCTTGTTGTCCCATCACAATAATGATATCATGTTTTGGTATTTTACTAATTGCGTCCGTCAACAGATTGTAGAATGAGTCTTTCTGGGCGTCGGTGTTGTCGTTGGTTGATGCATAGCACTGTATAATAGATAATTTGAAATATTTTGTTTGGTATCTATCTGTTATTATCCTTTCGTTGACTGGTTGCCAGCTGATGAGCGATCGCTCAGCTCTGTGTGTCATAAGGATTGCGACACCTTCCGAGTGTTGGTCGTCGTTTCTCACTGAGTAAATTATGTGTAGATTTTCATTAAATAAGAAATGTTCACCTGCGTTTGTCCATATACACTCACTAATACCAAGAACATCCAAATCGTAAATTTTCATTTCACTACACACTTGAGCACATTTTACCGTTTGGTACATTGTTATTACGTTCCAATATCCAATTTTGAAGGTAGATTTGCATTCAAGCAAGTTGGAACGAAGCGTTGTTTTATTGAAATCCATAATTCTGTTTCAGTAACAGTTGTTTTTCACGATGGCGGATTGTTAGGCCGCCGATCAACCGTCCGAAGCAAGCTAGAAGATAAACACATCCTCCATCTTGAACCGGATGCCGGAGACCCGTTGGTCCAAGAGCACATTTAAAAAAGTCGTGTGCATTGTTGCTCACTTTCAATGTTTGTTTTACGGCCAGTGCAGGGCCAGGGGGGTAAAGGGAGGGGGAAAAAAGGTCCCACATTAAGACAATGTTTTATGGGACTGCTCATCAGATGGAGCCGGTTTTCCAAGTATTAGCCAAGGCCTTGAGAATATGTGTTTAGTTTAAAACAATAAAGTAATAGTTCTATCGATCAATTATAATTAATTCTAAAGATTCATGTCAGCGGACATTCAGTTACCATTATGCAGAAATTATTGAGAAGGAAAGAAAAATAAAACTAAAACTAATGGTTTTTTGTTTAATGAAAATCATATTTATTTGTTACATGCGTACAATTATTTATTATAATCAATATAATACGTCACGCCACATACTAACATAAACATTAACAAATAGGAAAACATGTTATAAAAGTATGTTTAATATAAAAACGCACCGAGGGTTTAATATAGTACGCAACGCTTGACAGATTAAATGTAACATTAACATGATAAAAAGAAAAACATCTATATAAATGAAAAATTCATTAATCTAATTACAGTTTACGGGATAGATTTAAATATTCTAAGTAAAATTGTATACTTACCAAGTGTCTGCCTAAATGTCTTTTACCTAAATAGGATAAAAAAAAATCATGTTAAGCCTGGTCCCTTTTGGAACTCAGGACGTGTTAGCGCATTTTCGTATTATGTATCAGTACTTATGTTAGATATCAGCATTATGTAGTTATCAGTAATTGTGTTTAGATTTTAGACATATTTTTATGAATTTTCTTGTGTAATGAATATACCTGACATTTTTAAATTTAAAAGTCATTTCTTTACATTTAATTTTTTTTTATTTTCTCTTTAATCTAACTACAAGTCACCACAAATGATGACGTAAAAGTCTCTAAACCTTTACACATATTCTAATGACTTAAACTAAAAAAAAAAAACTAATTCTTTTGCACGCCTTCGCACCACTCTTGAATGCTTGAAAAAATGCTCTATTCGACTTCCGGCAATGGCGGCCGTTCCCTGTGCCAGTGTTAACTCTCGATTCGCAAAGTTTTTTGGTAGTTTTAACGGGGTTTTTTAACGGATCGAGTAACTGAGTGTTGATGCACCAATTGCAGGTCAGGACATACAAAAAACATATACACATCATGGGTCTAGGACTTATGGATCCTGTGATCAGGGTGATGACAGACGGACAAAACGGGTGCAATAGCGATTTCGACATCTCGAAAATGCGCTAAAAATAGCGATATGCATGCAAGCAAGAAGAGGAGTTAATATAAAGCTTACAAAATCATAATTATATAATTAATTATTTGGTGTGTGTGTTTGTTTGTGTGTGTGTTTGTGTGTGTTTGTGTGTATGTGTCTGTGTTTGTGTGTGTGTTTGTGTGTGTGTTTGTGTATGTGTTTGTGTGTGTGTTTGTGTGTGTTTGTGTGTGTGTGTCTGTGTTTGTGTGTGTGTATGTGTTTGTGTGTGTGTTTGTGTTTGTGTGTTAATTTGAAATGGAGTCAAGTTAAGAACTGGCCCATATATTAAAATAAATCTTTAAAGTTGCCAACAATATCAATCAAAATTTGCCGTCTTCTGATGTAAAAAAAAAAAAAAAAAAAAAAATTATTTAATATTATAAATATTATTTTAATATTTCATAATTGTGAATCGGGTGGAATCAAATATATGCCAGATATTTTGTTTAATCGGCTAAAAAAAAAATATTTTTCTTTTAAATAAATAAAATAAACAGAAAAAATTATATCACATTATTATTATTAAATTTCAAGCAATAGTTAACAACAGAATTAAACACCTGCATTTTGTTCAATTTAAAAAAATATTGACAATTTAAAATAAAAAAAAAATATTTTCATAGTTCAAAAAAATATAATAGAGTGAATAAATTTGATATTTTATAAGGTAAATATTTATGATATTAAAACCAATTTATAAATGGGAAAAAGAGACAGATTGTTAAGTTTATTAAAAAAAAAGAAAACAATGAATTCGGAGAACTCAATATCATTTTTATTCACAATTAGATGATGGAAAGATCAATAAAACCGGAAATTCATTGGCAAGACGATTTTGGTCTAGCATCACTTGAAAATGTCACTCTTCTTAGTGAGAAAGAGAACTCGCATCAAATATATAGTTATAGGCTGTCTCCTTTTTTATAATAAACTAGCAGACCCGGTAGTGCGTTGCAACGATCTCAGTAAAAATGACAATTTAAGAATCCTATGAGTGATATGTTTTAAAAATAATTTTGCCAGAAACCTACACTGAAGTGCGAGAAAAAGTCCAAGTTTCATGTCAAACAGATAAATAAAATAATAATTTAAAACCTTAACAAAAAAATAAGTGATTTTTTGTAATCAAGCTATGTTTCTCAATATAGTGTAAAATTGCTTTGGAGAATTAAATTATTAACGTGCATTACAAAAAATTAGGGGCCGCCTACCCGAAGGAATGAACATAAAGAGTTCAGTTTCCTAGAGTAATTTTTTATAGATTCTTGAATTTTTATAAGCCAAAAAAAACTACATTAAGTGCCCCAGGGCCCATTCACGACAAGATATAAAGCTTAAAACGATCTCAGTAAAAATGACTATTTAAGAATCCAATGCGTGATCTGTTTTAAAAACTACTATGCCAAAAACCTACACAAAAGTGTGAAAAAAAGTCCAAGTTTCCTAGATAATGGATAAATAAATCTATAGAATATATATATAAAGCTTTGAAAAAAAATAAAGGAAAAAAAAACAAAATTAAGGGGCCGGGCTCTAAAATAAGTGAGGATTTATTATTTTTTTAATCGCCATTGTACTCAAGCTTTGTTTCTCTATATCGTGTAAAATTGATTGGGGAATTAAATTATCAACGCGCATTACAAAAACATTTCGGTATGCCTGCCATGAGGGAATGGATATTAAGAGTTCAGTACCTTATAAAAAATATTTATAGACTCTTAAGTTTTTATGTACTAAAATTGGCAAGATCCATTATTTTCTTAGTAACTTAAACTAACACTAATTTTTGTAAAAATAATATAAAGGAAAAAACGACATTTAGGGGCCCTTGTGCCCATTCTGCGCAAGATGTCAATTTCAAAAAGCTGTTCATTTTAATTCAGTTTCATCATTCATATATATTCCTATAGATTGTTAAAATTGAATGGGTAGTATATCTTAAGCATATACCAAAAACAGACATTCGGGGCCCCCAGCCCAAAAGTAAATTACATTAGAATTTTAGTGCCCTATAGAATTTTAATATGGGCTACCAAGATAAGTTAACAAATTTTGGTTAAGATCAATTCTTTTACACAAAACCTAACGCATAAACTTAATTAAAGAAAAGAAAGACATGATGGGGCTCATTTAAAGCCAGATGTAAAGATGAAAACGATGTTCATTTCAATTTGCATAATAATGGATATATTTGTCGTTGATTAAATATTGAATTGACAAAATCTCTTAAACATTAACCACCCCCCCCCCTAAAAAAGACTATTGATACCCCTAGCCCCGAAGAAATGGTCATTAAAAATTCAGGACCTTATAGAATTTTAATATTGCCTATCAAGTTTTTTAAAAAGAAAATTTGGTTAAGATCCATCAAATTACCAAGTAGCTAGCGCTCAACCTAATTTTCTATTGCTCATATAAGCAAAAAATGTCATTATGAGAAACCGGCGCCCCATGTGTGTTTAATTGACGAAGAAAATTACCTGTTAACTTCCTGGGAGTGTACGCAATAGTCTGCAAAAGTTTCAATAAGACCCAATACATGGTTTAGTCAGCTATAAACCAGCATCGATTGTGCTGCTATTAGGGGTAAGGGGCTCTATGGTATTTTAATATTGGCTATCAAGAATATAATTGCAAAAGTTGGTTAAGATCCATCAATATAGCAAGTAGTTAGCGCTTAAACTAATTTTTATATAGCTAATTTTAGCAAAAAAAATGACATTATCGGCCCCCGGCACCCCTTTAGTGTTAAATGGAGAAAAAAAGTAGCAGTTACCATTCTTGAAAGGTACTCATCGGTCACAAACATTTTCATGACGATGGGATACATGTCTTAGTCAGCTTTAAACGACATACAATCACACACACACAATATAGAGATAGATATAGAAGGGAAAACATATTTAGGGGCCCCCGGCCACATTCAGTGCAAGATGTCAATTTCAAAAATCTGTTCATTTTTATTCAATTTCATTATAAATATATTTATCGAGATTGTTAAAAAATGAATGGGAAAAATATCTTTAAAATTTAAGAAAAAGACATCCCCCCCCGGCCCCGATTAAATGGACATTAGAAATTAATTGCCCTTTATTATGTTAATATGGGATACAGATTTTTTTAAATAAAAAGTTTGGTTAAGATCCATTTATTTACTCAGTAACTAACACATAAACTAATTTTTTTATAGCTCATATTAGAAAAAAATGAGATGAAAGGCCCCAGGGGCCCATTCAAGGGAAGATATAAAGTTCAAAACATCTGTTCATTTCAATACGGATAATAGATACATTTATCATTATTTGTTAAGAATTTTAATAATTAAATTGAGGGATAAAATCTTAAACGTTTACTAAAACTGGTATTTTGGCCCCTAACACTGAATAAGTTGCCATTAGGAGTTTAGTGCCCTATAATATTTTAATATTGACTATCAAGTATTTATATACAAAGTTTGATTAAGATCCATCAATGTAGTTAGTAGCTATCACTTAAACTAATTTTTAAATAGCTTATATAGGCAAAAAACGACATTAAGGGCCCAGGGGCCCATTCACGGCAAGATATAAAGTTTTAAACAACAGTTTATTTTAAGATGGATAATAATGGATACATTTATCATTATTTGTCAAGACCTTTAATAATTGAATAGTCAAAAAAATCTCAAACGTTTAAGAAAATACGTATTTTGGGCCCCCAGCCTCGATGGAGTTGCCATTTGGAATTTAGTGCACTATGGTATTTTAATAATGGCTATCAAGAATTTAATTGCAAAATTTGGTTAAGATCAATCAATAAAGCAAGTAGTTAGCGATTAAATTATTTTTTATATAGCTCATTTAAGCAAAAATTCACATTGAGGCCCCCCGGCGCCCCTTTAGTGTTAGATTGAGAAAAAAAAGTAGCCAGTTACCATTCCGTGAGGGTAATCAACAGTCTTAAAAATTTTCATGACGATCGGATGAATAGTTTAGTCAGTTACCACTTACAAGCACACACACACACACACACACAGACATACTTTGATTTTTATATATATAGATTATGGGCGCGTAATAGCTGCACCATAAAGCACCGGAACTAATTTATTTTATCAATTGCCTTTCTCTTAAATGTAGAAGACAAGATAAAAATTGTGAATTTCTTACAATTCTTTTGAAGTTTAATTTAAATTTCTTTTGTGCTTAGTCTATTAGTAAATTGTGTTACTAACTTTAATTTTTAAAAAATGAGTTCAACTATATTTTTTAAAAAAAATTTAAAATATTTAATACTAAAATAAAATGTGAAGTTGTTATATTTCATTTATTCTTTATGTATTTTTAATTAATTTAAAAATAATGTAGATCTATGCACTAGGTGTTATCGCACTTATAAAAGTGGTACGCCACTTGACTTCGGTCCCTATAGTTTGGGAAACAATAAAAATTATACTCATGATTTTTGTATCTAATGGTTAACACTTAAATCCCTACTCTCCATCCGGTCACAATGATTCGATGTCTTATTTGTCATAAAATTGATGATTTAAAAGTAGATACAAAATCAACAGAAATTAAACTGACCTTGTAGACTGTAGACCATCATTTATTATTTATATATTTTTTTCTTTGATTAAAAATAGTTTCAATATATGGCGCCTGTCATCGTAAACAAATATCCTAGAGCACAATTTTTAGTTCAAGCCATTGCCTATAAAAAATAAAAGTTGAAAAAAGTAGTTACCATCCACGACCATGAAATATTCTAACGAAGAGCGCCATATTGGTGGCCCATGTACCTACCATTTATGTACAGGGAAAATAGTGCTCAAGTCACTTGTGTGATGGAAAAACCACTGCCGGTCTGTCATACTGCAGGTTTGAGAAGCACGTTCTTAGATGATCTTAGAACAAAAAATTATTAGTGATGTAGATGATCTAAAAACAATAAAGTATGAGTGGTGTAGATGATCTAAGAACAATCAAGTATGAGTGCTGTAGATGATCTAAGAACAATCAAGTATGAGTGCTGTAGATGATCTAAGAACAATAAAGTATGAGTGATGTAGATGAACTTAGAACAATAAAATATGAGTGGTGTAGATGATCTTAGAACAATAAAGGATGAGTTTTGTAGATGATCTTAGAACAATAAAGTATGAGTGCTTTAGATGATCTTAGAACAATAAAGTATTGAGTGCTTTAGATGATCTTAGAACAATAAAGTATGAGTACTGTAGATGATTTTAGAACAATAAAGTATGAGTACTTTAGATGATCTTAGAATAATAAAGTATGAGTGCTGTAGATGATCTTAGGACAAAAAAGTATGAGTTATGTAGATGATCTTAGAACAATAAAGTATGAGTGATGTAGATGATCGTAGAACAATAAAGTATGAGTGATGTAGATGATCCTATATAATAAAACATGATTGCTGTAGATGATCTTAGAACAATAAAGTGTGAGTGTCGTAGATGATCTTGACTCAACGACATTTTATTTAATCTGACAATCGTCATATCCGGTCGAAGTCCTGAACCACGAGGAAAATTTTTTAAAGTATCTTTACTTTCAGAGAAACTCAATGATATTATACGTGATTGTGAGTATAACAGGTGTTTATAACAATGTCCATTTTATGGGTCAATTCGTTGATTTTTACTCCATTAACTTAGACAACAAATCACGTGTTTCTTACTTTACTTACATAGATAACAATCAAGTGTTCCTTACTTTACTTACATAGATAACAAGTGTTTTTTACTTTAATTACATATATAACAATAAAGTGTTTCTTACTTTACTTACATAGATAACAATCAAGTGTTTCTTACTTTACTTACATAGATAACAATCAAGTGTTTCTTACTTTACCTACATAGATAACAATCAAGTGTTCCTTATTTAGATATATAACAAACTGGCAGTCCTTACTCCACTCTTTAAACAACTATTACTGTCATCTTTGTTGACTCAACTATAAAAATTGAGAGTTTTTTGTAGTACACTTATCTAGTAGACAAGCATTATGATTTTTTAGTTTTTTTATAATTGGACAACTTTCAGTTTTATTTTAGTTCCGTTATCTAAAAAAAATTAGGTGTTCCTCTTTCCTTAACTTACACCTGGCACCAATCCATCCACGAAGGTTCCGGCACATGCGAGGCAAACAGGAACAACGCCGCAGACAAACTCCAGGAGACAACCCACTCGTCCCATGTCCCTTCTGTTCCCTTACTTTCCATGCACGATCGGTCTTGTCAGCCATCTCCGCACACATAGGCAAAAGCAATCTCATCAACCCTTGGATGACTAGAGTGGTCCTCGTCGATTCGACGGACGAACAACAACAATTTCCCTTACTAAGACAACATGATTTTCATACTACTTACCGTATCTAGTAAACTTTCAAGGTGTTCCTACATTTCCTTTATTTAGACAACTATTAGTAGTTTTTTTAGGTTTGTTTGTTGTTTGTTTGTTTTGTTTGTTTGCTTTGTTTGTTTGTTTATTGTTTTTATTGTTTGTTGCCCTAATTAGATAATTATTTATACAGGCGTAAATTTATTTACTTCAGTTTAATCGTATCTTTAAAAGTGTTAGCAACTTTTTTCGTATCTTTAATTAGGCATTCGTTCAAGATTAGATTCTAGATAATTTGATTTCACATAGTGCTTATTCAAATAAATATCTTGTTTATTATACTGTATTATTGGTATAATTTCTATTAAACGTTTACTTTTTAATATGAAAATTTTAAGGATATGCTATAAATACACTAAAATATATTTAATACCTTAGTAAAACTACTCTTTGCATTAAGGTCACTGCCAGGAATTTTAAAAGGGTATTCACTTTTATTCGTTGTTAGGAATACAAAAAAAATGTCATTAAAAATATTTTTGGGGAGTGAGGTGGGAGATTGATTGTTAACCCATAAATACTATCATTATTGAAGTTTATTGTTATTGTATCCCTAAGAATAGGGATCGAAGACAAGTGGCGTAAACACAGACTATGTGAAGTACTGCTGTTAATTAGTGAAGGATACATATCACTTAAATTTAATGTTTAAAAATTCCTATTATATGTGACTATAAAAATGTGTTATAAAAATGATGTTTTTGTTTAATTAATATTTTTCTTAATGAAAGTTTAAGTTACTAAAAATATTTTGTTTAAGAACACAAGGTTTTAATAACCTGCCTTAAGGAATTTTAAATTAAATTTCAAAAGAGTTTGTAAGAAATTCACAATTCTTATCTTGTAACCTAATTGTACAAAGAAAAACGCAATCGACGAAATATATTAGTTCCGATTATTTATGGTGCAGCGATTGCGCGCAAAAAAATACAGTGCAAATCAAGGTTTATTTCAGGACATCGTTATCTTTCTCACTAACAAAATACAGTGCCTATTTGTATAATCATAAAGTAAAGTGAGTGTTGAGATCATTCGATAGATGAACGCTACATTTAACACAGTGAGGTATTAGCATACCAGCAGCATCAACATTTACCAAAAAAATGAATCTAAGCATATTGACATTTTTAAGAGATGCTAGAACGAATTCGTTGCGCTCAACAGGCCTCGGTTTAATTTATATGTTTATTTAATTGTGAAGAAGATTGAGGCAGTGTTTATCGCTCAGCATACATTTTCTTATTATTTTAAGCATGTTGTTGGTCCTGTATTCCATAGAAAAGTGTAGTTTAAGATATTACATTATATCCGTATCCGTTATGAAATCAATTGTCTCTGATTTTAATTTTTTTGAGCCTAGTAAAACCGCATTTTATTATAAATTCTTTTAGGAGTCTGACATTCTAAATTTGGTTGAGTTTGAGGGACCTATCTATTAAAATTATGTTCTTTTATTTCTTCCTGCTGTTTTAAAGAAGATTTCAACTGGTAAGTTTTATTTTTTTATTTCCTCTTAGTCAACTTTATTTTTTTTTTAAATTTTTTTTTAAAACTTATTTTTGTTTTGTTATATCTATTTATTATTCAATACTTCCCATATCCACATTAGATTGAAATTAAATCCTGTTACTTCCCTTGTTTACCTTGTATGTACACATATATGTTTGTAAACGACCAAAGCGATGAAAGAGAAAGACACACAAAGATTGTAAAAAAGCTTTGTCAAGACCATTCATTCTAACATGAATATTTTGTAACGAATTGTAATATTTTTTCTTCCGTTATTACAAAAACAAAATCTGTTTTATATTTATAACGATATATTTCATTTAGATAACTCAATATAAATATTTATTTATAAACATATTACACTAGATGCACGCGGCGTATCAAACGCCGCAGATTTGCTCATAGAAAGTGCAAAGAAAGTTGTGGGGGGGGGGGTTGTGAACAAGATTATTCCCACTCATTTGGTGCTGGTTATGGTGATGGAAAAGATAGTGGGAAAAGAACGGCCACAAACACAAACATTTAAAAAAAATTAAAAACGTAATGTCTTAGCTGGGGATTGAACCTGCGACCTCTGTGTGTTAGGCGAATGTTATAAACATTAGACTACGAAATAACGTCTTTTGTAGTTCTCTAAGAACACAGTAATTGACTTCAAGTCAACGAAATTTTGAATGTTTACTATCTTTGTTTGCAATCTGATTGGTCGGGTTCGGTCGCTTGCTTCTTCTTGTTCAGCATGGTTGGACCATGTAGAGAAATATATATATATAGATTTATCGATACCGATCATTTTCAATGCGTGTTGTTTTAGGAACATCTCTTGTAGCTTTATAAAGATTGGATTAGTGTGTGTGTGCTTTGTGTTTGTTTGGTTTTGTGTTTGCTATTTACAAATGTAGTCACATATTTTTTAAAATAAACATCTCATGATAATAAAAAACAAAAAAACATGATAATATTTTTTGTATATTGTAGTCCACTAAACAGAAGACAATCTTGTTTCTTATAATACACAGAAGTGTGCATCATTTATTTAACAATAAATCAATCTACCGTTTTCTTAATGCTATAAGTGGCATTAAACAGTTCTCTCTTACTGACTTTAACCTGGCGTTATGTAGCATATATGTATATCTATTTATCATTGGCAAAGTTTAATCAATGCTATAAGTGGCATTAAACAGTTCTCTCTTAATGACCTTAACCTGGCGTTATGTAGCATATATGTATATCTATTTATCATTGGCAAATTTTAGTTAATGATAATTAATTTAATCGATTAAAAGTATGAATAAATACTGAAAGTAGGTACATTAGTGTATGTTGTTGTTGTTTTTTTAAAATAATATTATTATTATTACATATTAACATCTCGAATTATAGGACTACCAATAAATCTACAATGAAACAAAGTATGAATAAATACAACAAAAATATTTTATGTTCTCGTTCCCAGACAACTAGTTTATACCTTTGATCACATTGCCAATATTTATTTCCGAATGAAATGTTTAATATCTTTTCATTGGCTAATATTGATTTCTTACTATTAAAGCTACATCATCAATGTACTTTATCTTCTAATGTCCTATTTAAATGTATATGTAATGGAAAAACAGAACTAAGACTAGGATACAATGATGTAAATAGTTAGACAAATACACACACAAGCACACTAATATATAAAATGAATACAAACTAACACATACATAAATACATACATACATTCACAAATACTAAATAGCCTCTGTGTCTAGCATTGCTGTGTGATGTAAAATTTAAAAATGACAATCTTATAATAATTTTGTTCTTTTTCAAAATTTAAAATCAATATTTACGACAATAAATTTGATTTTCGATTCTAAACCAAATTTATATATGGTAATGAGAGGACCAAAATACGTTAAAATAGTAGAAAAATGTCTGATGAGCGTCTAACACAGTCTCACACTTCTTCACAATTAAAATTAGACCTATATCTAAGTGTTAACTGTTTGTTACGAATTCCACTGAATTTCATTGTCATTGTATCCCTAAATATAGAGATCGAAGTCAAGTGGCGAGCCACTTTCATAAAGTCACATGCACAGCAAGCGCTATATATGAATTAATGAGACTTCTGTAAAATATATAAATAGATTAAACTTAAACTTAATATGATAATTTTATATTCCCTGTAAGTATTAAAATAATGAAATATTTACAAGGAATTCTTATTTGAATTATGTTTTTTGTAAATGAAAGTTTGAGTTACTAAAATTTGTTTTGTTTAGTAACATAAATTCCTAAAAATATGAATCAGGGAATTGTAAATATAAATTTCAAAATAGTTTTAAGAACATTCAATATTCCTTTATTGTCACCTAAATTACTCGAGAGCAACACAATTGATAAAATAGAACAGTTCTTGAGCTTTATCGTGCGGTGATTACGAGCAAATAATTTATTATTAGCAAGAGACTTTTCCTATAAAGTATTATTTTAGGATTGCGTGTTTTAAAAATCTTTTATAATAACTTGTGGTGATATTTAACCCACTTTTTCGTAAGCTAGCGAGCTCAAATTTGGTTGACAGAGAAGAGACGATGACATAAATAATGTGCCACATATTTCAGATCGATCAAATGTATTGTAATTGAATTATTGAATTTTAAAATTATTTTATTTATATCTGTGTATCATGCTAATTTTTGAGACGATCGTTGTGGAGAGTATTATGTTCAACATCCTTTGCTGTCGCGCAATAAGGTTTGCATTATATTGACAATAACTTAAAAAATATATTTGGTGCCCATTATATCAAACATTTATTACGAGACATAACTAAAATGTCGTATTTACGGATGGTTTTGTCCTGCGTATTATAATAAACATCGTTATAGTTATGTCTTGCATTTAAAAAATTTATAGACAAAACATTTTTTAAAGCTTTTTTTCTAACTGACAAAATGTGTTGCCTATTTGTAAACCCATATGTAAAGTGAGTTTGAGATTATTCTATAGAACATCGCTGCTTTCAACATCCCGAGATGTTCAGATACCAGCTTCATCCACACTTACAAAACCAAATTGAATCTAAGAAGAGTGACACTTTAAAGTGATGCTAGAACGAATTCGTCTCGCTAATCAAGCTTTGATTTAGCTTATGTTTTCATTATCTAATTGTTAATAAGAATGATATTGAGCTTGATGCTCAGCATTCTTTTTTAATTCTTTTTTTAAACATATTGGCATTCTCTCAGTCAATCAGTATTTAGGCATTATGTCAGTAAGTGGATGATTGGTATACAATTAGTATTTTGGCATTATGTCAGTAAGTGGATGATTGGTATAAAATTAGTATTTTGGCATCCGGTCAGTCAGTTAATAAATGGTATACACTTAGTATCTTATCGTTCTGTCTGTCAGTTTCCTGTGTTGTGATCATTTTCACAAAGTCTAGACGGCCAATCGGGACAGATCTCAAAAATC
The DNA here is from genome assembly GCA_002072015.1 of Radix auricularia. Lineage (NCBI taxonomy): Eukaryota > Metazoa > Mollusca > Gastropoda > Lymnaeidae > Radix > Radix auricularia. The sequence goes on from MUZC01001063.1 coordinate 365,160, forward strand.
GTCCCGGCAAGTAGGGACAGTGCCCATGATGTGGTCAACATAAATTGAAAAAACTCAATCACAGAATGCGATGTTTCACATGTATTATACTTAGGAAAGTTTAGTAGAGATGAAAAAAAAAGTTATAGTCTCATTAATGAAAGTGTTGATAATAAAAGGTGAAACAGCTGTCACACGGAGTAGGAAATAAGGTACAAGAAATGTCTGAGTCTAAACGTGGACACAGTAAAAGAATAAGCAACCAAAATAATGTTCAAGTGCACATATAGGGTATAGAAAGTGTTTTTTGTTTAAGTTGGTGTTGATAACGAGAGATTTGAACAGAACGAAGTCTAGAAGAACACATGTATAGGAAATATAACTTTGAATTAACTACAACCATGATACAAAAATATGTGTACTAGAACAGAACATACGACGTCAATTTCAATTAATACACCATTGAGAAACAGAAGCAGCCTTTTCATTTATATTTTACTTCATGTGATTCAATTTTTTTATTTTATTAATTGTATTTCAAAATTATTTGTATTTTGCTAAGTATAATGTAATGATTATCATATTCGGTATTTTTAAGAGAGATGTCTAGCTATTATTCATCGTGTTACCATCGCTACAAGTGGAAATAGAAGGAAATAAACGAATGAAGGAACAACAACTAACACTTTGTAATATCTAATCGAGTTTTAATTTTAGTTGTTAATAAATAATAGTTTGACATTCGTGAATCTTTGACACATAATTAGATTCTACTTCTTGTTTGTAGCAATAAAAAAAAAAGTTAAACAAAGCAATAATCAATTCTTTCGCTTTGCCTTAAATTTTTTTTATATGTAATTTAGGTTGCAACTATCATTTTTAGACACAAAACAAAATTTAGCTGTAGTGGGAATTATTATAAGTTATAGTGGTAGTGGTCATAATTGTTATATTTCTTATTATTTAAGGATAACAAAAAAATTTATATATTCCTTTATGTTCTAGTCCAAGAACTGATCTATATTTAGGTCATTCATTTTATTTATATTATCTTCACATGGTAAAAATTAGATTTCAAGAAGTGTAATGTAAGAGTGGAAAGCTTTTGATGTGATCAGTCGCAGTTTTTATGTATTATTTATTTATAGTGCGTAATTACATATATTTTTTCTAGGTTTTTTATTCCGTTATTGAATTACTGAAAGAATGCCAAGATAATAATTGTATACCATTATTCACTGACTGATAGAACGTCAATGTAATAATTGTATGCCATTTATTGACTGGTTGACAGAATGCCAAGATACTAATTATATACCATTTATTAATTGACTTACACAATACCAAGAAAATATTGTATGCCCTTTACTGTTTGACTGAAAGCCAATATAATAATTGTATACAATTTATTGAGCGACTTACAAAATACCAAGAAAATGATGTATGATTTTTATTATCCGACTGAAAGCCAAGGTAATAATTATATACCATTTATTGAATGACTTACAAAATACCCAGAAAAAAATTATGCCATTTATTCTCTGACTGAAAGCCAACATCTATGGCGGATTAAGGGGGCGGGGGCTGAACGGGCTAAAGCCACGGCCACGGGCACCCGATGGTTTAGGGGCCCCCACGCTTTTTATATTTCATAATAAAAGTGTACAAAAAATTGCACGAACCCTTGAAAATATAATAAATTAATAAGCACTATCTATACACTTTATGGCGTTCAGACATGATAGTATTGACAGTACCTAATAATCGAAAAACTTCAAATGAATCACTTCGCATGATGTAAAATATAGTTTATATTTTAAAAATTTCCCATTTTTGATAAGTTCAGCTAGCCAAGTGGGCATAGTACATGTTTGGGGTACTACCGATGTCGGGTTCCATTCCCAGCACGGGCAAATAGTTTTTTTCTTTTCACACTCAATTATTACTACCGCGAACATATCAAACAGTTATTTCTTCGTGTTCTTTTTTTTTTTCATTATTAAAATTTACTTACAGTCTTATATTAGCTGTTAACGATCATTTTATATTAAGAACGCTGTCTGGATAGGGCCCCCGTTTGATGGCAGCCCGGGGCCCCGTGCAGTCTTAATCCGCCCCTTGCCAACATAATGATTGTATGCCGTTTATCTACTGACAGACTACCAAGTTTATAACTGCATACCATTTATTAACTGAGAGACATAATAAAATATACTAATTGTATACCATTAATTAACTGACCTAAGGAATACCAAAATACTAATTGTATATAATTTATTAGCTGACTGACACAATACCAAGATCCTAATTGTATACCATTTATTGACTGACAGAATACCAAGACACTAATTGTATACCATTTAGTGACTGACAGAATACCAAGATACTAATTGTATACCGTTTATTGACTGGCAGAATACCAATATACTAATTGTATACCATTTTTTAAACTGACTGACATAATACCAAGATACTAATTGTATACCATTTATTGACTGACAGAATGTCAAGATACTAATTGTATACCATTTATCCACTGACTGACAGAATGCCAAGATACTAATTGTATACCATTTATCCACTAACTGACAGAATGCCAAGATACTAATTGTATACCATATATTCACTAAGTGAAGCAATGCCAAGATACTAATTGTATACCATTTGTTCACCGAATGACAGAATTCTAAGATACTAATTGTATACCATTTATCCACTAACTGACAGAATGCCAAGATACTAATTGTATACCATCTATTCACTAAGTGAAGCAATGCCAAGATACTAATTGTATACCATTTGTTCACCTACTGACAGAATTCCAAGACACTAATTGTATACCATTTATCCACTAACTGACAGAATGCCAAGATGTTTTAAAATAGAAGAAACAAGAATTCTCAGCATCAAACTCAATATCATTCTTATTCACAATTAGATAATGAAACATAAATTAAACCGAATCTTAATTAGTGAGACGAATTCGTTCTAGCATCACTTGAAAATGTCACACATCATAGATTCAGTGTGGTTTCGTAAGTGTGTAGAATACTGGTATCCGAACACATCAAGAAGTTTTATAGAATATTCTCAACACTTACTTCACTTTATGGGTGTACAAATAGACACTACATTTTGTTAGTAAGAAAGAACACACGATCCTAAAATATATTTTTATTGGCATAATCTTCTTGTTCATTATAATTTTTATTGTTGCGCGTAAATCGCTGCACCATAAAGCTTTCGAAAAAATATATTTAATCAATAGCGTTGTTTTGAGAAAAAATAGACTACAATATAGGAATTGTGAATTTATTTTCAACGACTTTGAAATTGAATTTACAATTCTGTGAGGCGTATTATTAGCATTTTGTGTTACTAAACAATAATAATATATTTAGTAACTTCAGCTTTCATTAACAAAAATTAAAATTCCAGTTAATATTAATTTTAAATATTGATATTTTAAAACTTACAGAAGATGAGAAATTATTATATTAATTTCAATGTAAATGTATCTTTAATTAAGTTAATTACGTAGCCGTTAACCTTCAGTTGTGTCTTATGTAAGTTGCACGCCACTCGACTTCGATCACTATATTTGGGGATATACAATAAAAATGAAATTAAATTACTTTTATGACTGTTGGAAAACATTTAATCCCCCCAAGCATAATTTCAAAAAAAAAAAAAACAACTAAATAAACAAAAATAAACAAAAAAACTTCGATCTATTTTTCAATTTCAATTGCTACATAAAATGTATAATTTAAACGAAGAAAGTAAATAAAAATAATTAAAATTGATATTGTTAATCACATAGTAATGAAACAATAATTTACTTTCATATATATTTTTACCATTGATAAAAATTAAGCCCAATATTTGACAACTTTTAATGTCACAAAATATCAGAGATCCATTTATAATTCCAGTCCTTGCCGATGAAAACACAAACCTAAAGTTAAGGTCTACAACCATCAAGAATAGTATTGAAAAGTGATTTTTCTTTTCAAAATTGTTGGATGACATGTATCATATTCATGTCTAATGTTTTAGGGATGTACGCCTTGTGGTGGCTCACGTCGTTACAACGTCTGTACTGAGGAAATAGGACACAAGTCTCTGGTGTGATAGAAAAACCTCTGCTGGTCCTCCGTGAAAAAAAATTGAGAAAAACTGATGTAGATGATCTTAGAACAATTAAGTATGAGAGCTGTAGATAATCTAGATGTCTAGACTTATCCCTTTAAGTTTTTGTTGAGGTCATTTTTTACATGTTTGCTTTTATTTTTTTCTAGATGTAGCTGTTCTGTCTTTTTCTAGATGTGGCTCTTCTGTCTTTTTCTGGGATGTTGCCATGGCGTAAGTCTTAAAAGGAGCTGATGTATTGGATGTTGGACTGACGGGAACTTGGGTTTATTTGTTTGTTGTTTTTATCTTCAGCGATCCTTGCTTTCAAATGAAAACGTTGTACCGTCCTGCCCGGACCTGCACCCATATCTTATCTTGTTTAAACACATCCCTGTCCACTTGAATATGTTGAGAGATCATTTTAACAATGGTCATGTATTACATCCATTTTTAGCCATTGTCTGGAAGTCTTGACATTATTAATGTGAGCCGTGCCCCTCAAGTCGCTAGGCAATATCCTTCATCCCTTCCTGGTCAAGTACAGTGAGGATCCAGTAAAACAGGACTTTCGTGACCCCTTGTCCTCTTGGGTTAGGTCAGCACCAATTCTATGGGGCTCTAATTTCAACCTTTACATTGTGTAAACTTGCTCAGAGATTTTGACATTTCCTTCTGGAATAAATAGCATTAGTTGTGAAATTTGAAGATTTATAAATTTAGTCATATGATACCATTTTTTTAAAGTGAACACGATAGTGTTGCCAATGGTTGTAAACATCATGCGAAATATCCTGAGAAAGAATGCATGTATTCTTGGTTTATGTAAGCTGACAATCGCTGCCAGTAATAACTAAAAAATAATTCTAAGTCTAACAGCAGTAAACGTTTACTTTAAATCAATTCTCAATATTTTCTCGTCAATTTTATTTTGCTATGCCTTGAACTAGAATTGTTATGAACGTTTATAAAAAAGAGAAGGATATGTGACCTTGATTCTTCCCCTAGACTAAAAGTAATTTAACGTAATGCGTTTTTATTTCCATTGAAGAGGAGAATAAAATCGCAGGGAAATTTTCAAAATGTGTATAATTTGTGATTTTTATTTTCATGAACAGTGAGCCGAAAATTCACCCTCACAAGTCTAGCCGGCCTGTTGGTACCTTTTCATGTAGTGGTCACCCTTACAAGTCTAGCCGGCCAGGTGGTACCTTTTAATGTAGTGGTCATCCTCACAAGTCTAACCGGCCAATAGGTTCAGTTTCCTGTGTAGCGGTCACCCTCAAAAGTCTAACCGGCCACTAGGTACAGGTTCCTGTCTTGTGGTCACCCTGAAAAGTCTAACCGGCCAGTAGGTACATGTTCCTGTGTTGTGGTCACCATCACAAGTCAAGCCGGCCAGTCGGAACAGTCCTCGTGTTGTGGTCAACATGAATTTGGAAACAACTTAGCCACAGTTGAGATGTTTTACATTTATTATAGAAAGGAATGTTTAGTTAAAATGACATACACTTTGTAGTAAATAATGAAAGTGTTCATAAATAAAATAGAAGACGCCTTTAACACATGGTAGGAAAAAACTACAAGAAATGTTGTAGTCTTGACGTAAATACAATATAATAATTTTTAAAAACCCATTACAGTTTAAATAATGTTCAAGTGCACGTACAGGGCATAGAAAATGGTTTTGTTTATGTCGGAATTGATAACAAAAGATCTTACATAAAAGATCACAAAGATAGGAAATAAAACTTACAAATTAATAAAACTATGCTACAAAAATGTGTGTTTGAGAGTAGTACTAATTACGTCAATAACACATATTGAAATATTGAGAAACAGAAGCAGCCATTTTAAAAAAATATTTTATTTCTGTGATTGTAGATTTTTAATGTAATTAATTATATATCAATATTAAATATATTTGCTAAGTATAAAGTACTAATTATCACCTTCAGCAATTTTAGGAGAGATTTCTAGATATTACTCATCGTGTTACTACAAGTGGAAATCTAAAAGAAATTCATGAAATAAAGGACAACAACTAAAACTTAGTATGATCTAGTCGGGTCATTTTAAAGTTATTAAATAATATTTTGCCTTTGAATGCCAACATACTACTTGTTTACCATTTATTGACTGACAGAATGCCAAGATACTAATTGTATACCATTTATTGACTGGCTGACAGAATACCAATATACTAATTGTATACCATTTATTGACTGGCTGACAGAATACCAAGATGTTTAAAAATTGAAGAAACAAGAATGCTGAGAACTAAACTCAATATCATTCAAATTGACAATTCGATAATGGAAACATAAATAAAACCAAATCTTTATTAGTGAAACCAATTATTTCTAGCATCACTTAAAAATGTCACTCTTCGTAGATAAAATTTGGTTTTGTAAGTGTGGAGGATACCGGTATCCGAACACGTTAAGATGTGCTATAGAATGTTCTCAATACTCCCTTTATTTTATGGGTATACAAATAAACACTGCATCTACATTTTGACAATAAGAAATAACCTACGATCCTCAAATAAATTTTTTTGGCATACTCTCCTTGAACATTATATTTTTTGCGCGTTTTCCCCGCACCGTGGTGCACAGTAACAAATATATTTTATAAATTTCGATGCCCATTTGAAAATTTAGGCTACAAGATAGAAATTGTAAACTTCTTTTAAAATTTGTTTGAAATATAATTTACAGTTCATTTAGGCATGATGTTAGTAAATTGTGTTACTAAACAAAAATATACTTAGTAACTGAAACTTTCGTTAACAGAAAGAAAAATTATAATAAAAATTAATGTTAAATATTTGTATATTAGATTCTTACAGAAAATGTAAAATTGTTATATTAAGGATTTTTGTATCTGTATCTTCAATTAATTTCTAACAATGCAGAACTATCGTGTTTTGCACATTATGAAAGTTGCACGCCACTTTACTGCGATCCCTATATTTAGGGATACAAAAACAATTAAAAGCATTTACTTTCATATCTTCTGTTTAAAATTCAATTAACCACCCACACCGCCCCTAAAACCTTACCCCCCCCCCAACCAAATGTTTAAAAATATTAAAAATTCAATTTTTCAATTTCTATTATAACACTAAATTATTTTTTGAACGCAGAAAATAAATTGAAACATTTAAATTTGCTGTTGTTATCACATAGCAAGGTGACAATTTTTAATTTAATATATCTTTTTAAATCCTTTACTTGTAGTGTCTGAACCGGGCGACCGACCAATTGTGTCGAAAAAAATTGGATCGATTTTCATTCATCTTTCTTGTAAGCAAAAGAGCTGAAATTTTGCTGACACACTCATGCAAATAATGAAAGTAACGGATCAAAATGATAATTTTTTCAGATAGAGTGTTGTGGTGCGTAATATGTTCAACAACCTTTCATGTCGCGCACTAAGGTGCGCATTACATTGACCGTACATTTTAAAAATATATTCACGATCGGTTCGCATTATATTAAACACATTTTACGAGACATATCTAAAATGTTCCATTTTCGGATTGTTTTGCCCTGTGTGCTATAATGAACATCCTTATAGTTATTTCTTGTATAATAAAGATTTATAGTTTAAAACTTTTTTTTTCTGTTTTTAGCGCATTTTCAAGAAGTCGAATGCGCTATTGTATCAGTTTTTTCCGTCCGTCTGTCATCACCCTAGATCTCAGCATCCATAAGTCCTAGACCCATGATGTATATATGTTTTTTGTATGTCCTGATCTGAAATTTGTGCATCAATATTCAGTTACTCGATCCGTTAAAAACCCCGTTAAAACTACCAAAAAACTTTGCGAATCGAGAGATGACACTGGCGCAGAAACGGCCGCCATTGCCGGAAGTCGAATACATCGTTTTTCAAGCATTGAAGAGTTAAAGTTATTGGTGCGATACCGTGCAAAAGAATTATTTTTTTGTGTACGTTATTAGAATATGTGTAAAAGTTTAACGAGTTTTACGTCATCATTTGTGGTGACTTAATTCAAGATCTTAGCGGCCTAGGGGCAGATATTGAAAAGTTTTTCAAAACAAGTTTAGAAGACACTTTATTGTTCAAATGCTTGCCTATAAAAACACATACTTGTAGTAAAGTAGTATCCCTCCACGGCTATCAAAAATAGAGAATAAAAGTTTTTATTCTGTTCAAAATTATTAGATGACATGTATCATATTCATGCCAAATGTTTTTGGACTGTAAGCCATGTGGAGGCTCATGTCGTTACCACGTCTGTTAGGAGGAAATAGTGCACCGGTCTATAGTATGATGGAAAAATCATCTGCTGGCCAAACATTATCAAAAGTTTGAGAAGCCCTGCTTTATAAATTATCTTAGAACAATAAAATATGAGTGCAGCAGATATCTTAGAACAGTGGTTCCCAAAGTGGTACCTACGGACCCCCAGGGGTCCGCGGAACCGTTCAGGGGGTCCGTGGACAATTAAAATTGATTTGGGGGTCCCTGAACAACGTCAGGGGGTCCGCGGAAGGTTTTAAATGAGTAAAAAATATGTTTTTAAAAAATATTTCGGAAATAAAAATAAAGAACAATGTATACTGTTGTAGAAATGTTAAGTCCTGAGTAAAATAAAGTTGTTTGATCTAAGAACAGAAAAAGAACAACGATATTCCAACAGCTGTAACCAATCAAAATGCTTGGTTAATTGAGAGGCTTGTCATGTTTGATGCGTGAGAAAGGCAGAGACACAATATGTAGGTCATAAAATTTCAATCTTTATGCGGAAATGATGATGATTGAGGGGTTGGGGAAAATTGTGACGTATCGGTAGGTTATATCTATCCAAGGCAGGAGGAATCCAGCATTACATTGATACCACATCTGATATGATTTGATGATTCCAGATACATGAATCAGGGCAGCAAAAATTATTTTTTAAAATTCTAAATTCGACCAAACACCTTTTTAGTGAGTTAGCAAAAAATATTTTAAAATATTTTCTAATATATATTCTGATAAATTTTTTAAGATATTGTTAACATGTAAAAAGTTGCTTTAAAAATCCTAATATATTGATACATAGAAATCTCACCCGCGTCCCCCTTTTTTATTTTCAAAGTTTTAGATGGCACAGTGAGACACTAAAATAGTTTATGCTGCTAAATGTATAACTTGCCTACAATAAACCAGGAAATAACCTATCACCGATGCTCTTATGTGTAATCAAACTTTGTGGAATGAGTCTATGAAACCTTCCAAGCATGAGGAACATTAAATGAAAATCCTTAGTGATAAAAATGATAACGATTTAATGTTTTTGAAGCAGTCCAAGACACATATTTGAAAACACCATCACTTCAACAACTCATAAGGACAACATCTAAGCAAGATGACTATATGACGATGGACTGGACTGCGTGCGTACTACAATATTTCTTAATTGATTGCAAAGTCTTGAAAGCCCAATACGATTAATGAAGAACTTATTTTAGCAGCTGTGAGTGAGGTGATGAGCACTGTTTTGCACAAACCATCTTTCAACATCACAAAAACAATTCCACTGACAAATAATTCAGTCCAAAGAAGGATTAGCAAAATGGCTAATTTAAAGTGTGTTGAAAATTCTTTATGGTGAGTCCTAAAAAATTTTCTCTACAACTTGACGAGTCCACTTTACCAGGAAATGAGGCTTTAATTTTAGCTTGTGTAAAACTTTATAAAAGAATATCAATTTTGCCAAGACCTGTTGTTTGCTAAATGCTTGGAAACAGATGAAGGTGTTGCGTTCTTTACTGAATTAAAAGAGATTTTTCAATGAAAAAGCGATACCCTTGACTAGTATAATTTCTGTTGCTACTGACGGTGTTCCGGCAATTGTAGGAAGATCCCGAGGCTTTCTAACACACTTAAAACAAGCTGTACTAAATGTATGTTCAGTGCATTGTGTCATAAATCGACATAATTTAGTTTCAAAAATCTAAGGAAAGGTTTGCCTGGATCACTAGATTATGTCACTGGAGAAGTTAAAAAAATCAAAATTAATGCGTTCAATAATTGCTAATCTTTGTTTGGAAAATGATGAAGACTATAATCGTTCACTACTTCACACAGAAGTACGTTTGTTAGCTAAACGTTTGTTTAAATCGATTTTATGCTCTCTTATTCAGTGCCGGAATTCCTGGAAGACAAAGGCAATGATCTGAGACAAAATATAATTAACTCAAAAAATGGCATAGCCGATATGCCATATTTGTTTGCAAAATTTAACGAAACTAATTGGAAACTGCGAGGTGGCCAATTTAATTTATCAAAACTAAAAGCGTAATATCTGCATTTTTTGCAAAACTTTTTTTTTTTCGTTGTATAAACAAAACTTGGGATGAAAATAACGTTCTCAGGTTCAAAATCTCTCGAAATTGCAAAGAGAAATGAAGATTTGGTTGCCTACTGTCAACACTTATCAGCTCTTCATGCAGACCTGAACCAAAGATTTGAAGACAATCTTCACTTGGATATTTCTGACTGGGTGTTGAACCCTTTTGCTTGGAGAAAAACTCAGATCGCAGAAATAGATGAATCAATGCTAATACAGGAGCAACATATTGAATTATCCTGCACATGAGGGACTTAATTTAACCAATGTTTGAATAAGGATACCACAAATTCTGGTTACAAAAAGAGATCCCAATTGTATTTCCTGCATTATGGGTTATTGTTCAAAAGTTGTTGAGTACTTTCCCGTCTTTCCTATTTGGTAGAACGTGGATTCAGTGCAGTTATGAACCTCGTCACAACAAAAGAAACCTGCTAGATATAAGTGCTCATGCGGATTTGCCTTTGCTACTCACAAACATTTAGCTGTTCATAAATCTCGTCAAGTTCATCCCAGTCATTAAAAAACAACAACTTTAAGTTAAGTTTAAATAAATAATTCTCCAACAAATGTTGTATTTTAAATTAGTAAATTTGTATGCAATACATTTATATAGCGTTTTCACTTGGGGGTCCGTGGGTAAGTTTTGACTATAAAAGGGGTCCACGGGCAAAAAAAGTTTGGGAACCACTGTCTTAGAACAATATGTTATGAGTGCTGTAGATGATCTTAGAACAATAAAGTATGAGTGCTGTAGATGATGTTAGAAGAATAATGTATAAGTGCTGTTGATGATATAAAATTCATAAACAATAAATTATGAGTGCTGTAGATGATGTTAGAACAATAATGTATAAGTGCTGTTGATGATTTAAAAATCATAAAGTTTGAGAGCTGTAAATGATCTTATGACAGTAAAGTATGAGTGATGTAGATGATCTTAGAACAGTAAAGTATGAGTGCTGTAGATGATCTTAAAACTTATAAAGTATGAGTGTTCTAAATGATCTTAGTACAATAAAGTGTGAAACAAGTTGGGAATCAACTAATATATTATACATAGATCTTTAAGATTTCTTGTTCTTCCCAAATCGTTTATCGTGGGGGTTTAAAGATATGTCCGGATCGATTTTTGATGATTACTTCACTTAAAATACTCCAAAACACAGAAAGAAATAATATAACTTTGTTATTATAGATATGTCTTCCAAACTCAAACAAAAGATTTGCACTCCAATGTGATGCAATATTTTTAAGATGCAAAAACAATTTTATTATTTTTTCTCAAATTTTAAATAATCATAATGAAGGCATTTAATTTGATATTTGATCCGATACATATAGAATCTATATTGTCTTAAACACAAATTAAATATTTTGTTGAAAAGAGAGGACCACATGTACGTTAAAAAGAGAACAAAAATGTATGCTGAGCATCAAACAAAGTCTCACTCTTCTTTACAATTAAATAATGGAAAGATAGTTGAAACCAAAGATTGATTAGCGAAACGAATTAATATGCCACTCTTCTTACATTATTATTATTATTTATTTTTTGTTGTAAATATGGATGATGCTGCTATCCGAAAACCTCACTGTGTTAAATGCAGTAATGCTCTATTG
>MUZC01001063.1:382259-452850 GCA_002072015.1 Radix auricularia
TTACTAGCTGACAATGACATGTTAGTAGATCTATCTTTAAATCTATAAAAGTGTTACAGAACTTGACTTCGATCCCTATATTTAGGGATACAGTAACAATGAAAGTCAATAAGTTTCGTGTCTATCAGTGCTGCCAGCACTAGGGTTTTAAACCTAGATATAGTTGTTTTTTTTTACCTCGTCTAGGTTTCTAGATTTTATATTTCAAAAATAGTATAATCTAGGTTTCTTTTTTAAATTGTTTTTTATAGTAAATATTCTATGGGAAAGAATCAAAATAATTAAATATTTGCAATTAACATTCTAAATAATTCGATTTTTCAAAAATAAAAATAAGCAGTATGTAGCAACAGTATTTTACCCGCTCTTTGATTTACTATATCTATCATACCCTATGGCTCTATGCTACTAAATTCGAAAGGTGGAGCCATATGTCTGTTCAATTCTGGTACAAGATAAAAAAACTTGATTGGGCAGTAACATTCAATTTTACTAGACTATTAGAGGCTCTAACATTTCTTCTGTCGGCGATGAGAGAATAAACTCTCAAGTATATGCGGTATTGAGTATAGGCAAAAGATAATCTAATACTCGACTCAGATGTCACGGGCTCAAAACAGCGAGTGTCAAAACAGCGACTGTCATAACAGCGACTTCAAAAGAGCGACTGTGTCAAAACAGCGACAGTCAAAACAGCGACTTCAAAACAGCAACTGTATCAAAACAGCGCATGTATACAAACAGCGACTGTATCAAAACTGCGACTTCACCACAAAGCTATTCTGGTCCAACCGTAAACCTAACACAGTGGTTCTCAACTTTTTGACACATAGACCCCTTTTTCATTTTCTAAACTTATCCAAGGACTCCAAGTGAAAAAACTACATAAATGCAATGCATAATGAATATATCTTTACCAACCTTGATCCATATTTACTTTGTAGCCAATATTAAAATACAATACGGCGTTAAACTCCTAATGTTCATTGCTTGGGAGCTTAAAGACAAAATATTTACTTTGTTAAGCTTTAAAGACTTTATTTTTGCCTATATGAGATATTTACAATTTGTTTAAGCTTCAATGACATTGGAAACTGAATAGATCGTAACCGAACTTGATGTAAAATATCTTGATAACCCATATATACATTCTACAGGACATTGAATTTTTCATTTTTATCCCTTTGGGCCCTGGTTCTTGTTTCGTAAACGTTTAATAATTTTATTCCCCATTGAGTGCCATAGTCTCGACAAAGATCGATAATGCATTGAACATGATCCGTATAGAAATGAAAACATGTTACAAAATTTCTTCTGCCACAAATTTTGCCAGAAAACACTTAATGCCATGATTTGTTTATTCATCTAGATCTAAAAAGTGAAAGTATGACTCTGTGTGTGTGTATGTGTGTGTGTGTGTGTGCATGTGTGTGTGTGCGTGAGAGAGAGAGAGAGAGAGAGAGAAAGAGAGAGAGAGAAAGAGAGAGAGAGAGAGAGAAAGAGGAGAGAAAGAGAGTGAGTTTCTGTGTCTGTGTGCATATCCTTTATAAATTATGCATTCGACCGTCCTGAAATTTTTTGAGATAATTTATTATGCCTTCTGGATGGTAACTACTAACATTATTTTCTATATTTATCAGTCAGAGGGCGCCGGATGCAGATATTGTAAATTTTTGCTAATGTGAGCGATACAAAATAGTTTAAAAGATAGCTAATGTGTAAATTGATGGATCTTAATCAAATTTTACAGTCATGATTAAAATACTATAGGGCACTGAACTCTGAATGATCATTCCTTCACAGAGGGGGGCTAAAAAAGCCTTTTTTCCAAATTTAAGTTTTTATTCCCCATTCGAGTATGAATGATCTTGATAAATAATGACAAATATATTCTATATTGTGCAGATTAAAAATAAAAATTGTTTTCAACTTTACATCTTACACTGAATGGGCCCTGGGGCTCACAATAAACATTTTTTTTTTGCAAATGTGAACTATTTATAAAAATAAATTGATGCGTTCGCTACTGTGTATAAAAAAGAATCTTAACCAAATTTTGTATACAAAAACTTGATACCCGTATTAAAATGCATTAGGTAACTGAACTCATAATTTCTTTTTCTTTTTGTTCGGATATGTTTAATATATTTTCCTAATTCACTATTTAGTGATCTTACAGAATATATCCATGTTGAAACTGAATTAAATTGAACATATTATGGAAATTGAAAACCTGCAGTGAATGGCCCCAGGGGCCCCTAAATGCCGATTTTGCTTAAATTAGTGGTATGAATATTAGCATTGCCGTAAGTTACTGAGTAAATTAATGGATGTTGCACATCTCTTAAATGTTTTTATTTGTGTCATGACCTTTTGGCTGTTGAAATTCTAATGTTACCATTAGAACTTCATCGGGGCTTGGTAGACCATGGCGGCGCCAATCTCCTCTACAGGGCAACGGAGGACTCTTTAGCAATACCCATCCATTAATATGTTTATTATTGTTTGTCTAGATTCCAAGCCCCGCAGCTTGTGGAGAGAGATCTATTGACTTCGCTATTTAGTGCCATCTTAGTAAATAAAAGCTCAAGGGAATATATCTCATTACTATAGAGCAGTAATCTCCTAATGTTCATTCCCTCGGGGCTTTTGACAGAAATGACTTTCTTTCTTACTGCACGTTAATAATTTAAATCCTAAATCAAATTTACAATACGGCATGATTACAATTTCAACAAAATAAATAATTTAACACTCATATTCTAGTGGGCCTTTTAATATCGTTTGTTCTTTTCTAAGCGTTTAAATTAAAACTTTATTTATCACGTTTGCTATGAACTTGGACTTTTTTGCACAATTTTTTTGTTTCTGGCATAATATTTTTAAAACACTTCATTCATTGGTTTCTTTGAATTTATTAATTGTTACTGAGATCTTTGCAACGCACGATAGGTCTGCTAGAGTAATAAAAATCTTTCATTTATTTTATAACATTTTGGTTTATTTAATTATTTCCAAAATTTATTATTTTGAGCGCAATTTCGAAAAGAATTACTTTTAATGTGGTGCTTTCTAAAATTATTACCATGACGGACGGGACGAGACAGACGGACGTGTCAGACGAGACATAAACTGAAAATTGTGCATATTGACTATGTATATTTATTACGTGGAAAATTCGCATCATATTGAGAAGAGTACATATGCCAAGTTGATTTAATTGTCTATATACATTTTATGCTCTGTAAGTGACGTCATACGTTTTGTTCTAATATTTTCCTATCTGTCGAATATGTGTACGTTAACTTTCGGTTAACTGTATTTCCATTTTTATATTTCCATACAAAGTAATTTTCTGACAATAGCCAACATTAACTTTCTACTCACCTCATAACCTCACTCATATCTGATATTTTTCAATATGTACTTTAAAATATAATATTGTCGTATCTTACATATACTTTTTTCTTTACCCTATGAAAAGAAAAAAAATCATGTTAAACCTGGTTCCTTTTTGGACTAAGGACGTGTTAGCGCATTTTCGTATTATGTATCAGTACCTATGTTAGATATCAGCATTATGTAGTTATCAGTAATTGTGTTTAGATTTTAGACATATTTTTATGATTTTTTAGGAACTCTTGTGTGTTGGCGGTGGTAGGAACTCTTGTGTGTTGGTAGTTGTAGGAATTCTTGTGTGTTGGAGGTGGTAGGAACTCTTGTGATATACATCATGGGTCTAGGACTTTCATACTTCCAGGAGCTCTACTGCCACTAAAAGAGGTCGGATTGAGTAACTGAGTGTTGATGCACAAATGGCAGGTCAGGACATACAAAAAACATATATACATCATGGGTCTAGGACTTATGGATGCTGAGATCTAGGGTGATGACAGACGGACGGACGAACAGACGGACAAAACGGATACAATAGCGCATTTTGACTTCTCGAAAATGCGCTAGAAATCCATTGATAAATGTTAACATATTTTATCAAAATACACACATACACTAAAACTGACAAAAATACGACACACTTATGTCATAAGGTTTTGGAAATTGATAAAGTCTTTAAATAAAATACAGGACAGACATTCTACTCATTAAAAAGATAGAAATAAATAAACTAAAGTCATCTCGACTCGGTCTTGCTGCTTGATCATATGGCTTGGTGGAGAGAGTATGATGACGTCATGGACAAATCTTTATTAATTTCGACAAATGAACACGGCAAAGTAATCTCAACCATTATTTCCTTTCAGTTGTGTTGTTCCATGTGCAAATAAAAAAAACCCGAGTGTATTTTTGCACACAATCAATGTTTGTTTGTCGCGCAGTGCATTTTATTTTGAATAGTATCAATAGTTAATGTTCTGCCTCATATATAAGCGATTTATAGTCAAAAACTTTGTTTTTACACGTTGTTTTTTAAATTACATTTGTTTTTCCGCCGGACCGACGGACTAAGAGAGAGAAAGTGAGTCGACGGTGAAGCTAATATAAGGGATTTAAAAACGCATACTACTGAGTGTTGGACCCACTCATCGTCCTGACCACATTGGCTATGTCCACCATGAAACGAGCTGAAGTTTTGCTGACACACTCATGCAAATAATGAAAATAACGGACCAAAATTTCTAATCAATCAAATAGACAGTAATTGATTTATTGAATTTTAAAATTATTTTATTCATCTCTTTATATCATGTTAATTTTTTGAGATAGAGTGTTTTGGTGCGTAATATGTTCAATAACCTTTCATGTCGCGCAATAAGGTGCGCATAACATTGACATTACATTTTAAACATATTTTCTCGATCGATGCGCATTACATTAAACACATTTTACGAGACATAACTAGAATGTTCCATTTTCAATTTAGCTAACGCTAATCTAATTCGTATACACCTTATATAAGTGGAAAAGATTTAGACTCTCCTATCTTAAAATAAACCTTGATTTTCACATTATCCTTGTGCATTGCAATTTTTTGGTGCGCAATTGCTGCACCATAAAGCATCGGAACTAATATATTGTATGAATTCCGTTGTAAATGGGAAAATAGAGGTTACAAGATAAGAATTGTGAATTTATTTCTAACTCTTTTGTAATTTAGTTAACTATTCCCTGAAACATATTATAAGTAACTTGTGTTACGAAACAAAAATATTTTTAATACCTGAAACATTCGTTTACAAAAATATTGATTCATCGAAAAATTATGTTTAATTATAGCATATATTTAATACTAACATAAAATGTGAAATTGTTATATTAACTTTAATCGATATGTGTCATTCATAAAAATACAAACACACTCCAGCTATGAAAATACTTTGAATCTATGAAAGTGTTACGGCACTTGACTTCGATCCCTATATTTAGGGATACAATAGCAATGAAATTCAATGAGTTTCGTGTCTATCAGTTAACAATTTATCACCCACCTCCACCCAAACGAATAAGAGTAGATACAGTTTTAAAAGTCCTAGGTAAGACTTGTGAGCAGAGTGTAGTTTTACTCATTTGTTAAAATATTTTCATTGGATTTATATCATAGTTTTCAATGTTCTCAATAATAGTAGTACTTTAATAGAAACTATACCAATAATACAATATAATAGCTTATATATTTATTTTAATAATGCGCAATTGTTAATTCAAATATTAAGATTCTAATCTTAAACGAATACTTAATTATAGAAACAAATAAAGTTGCCATCACTTTTAAAGGTACGAATTACATCGGAAAGAGCAGATTTATGCAAATATTAAATATTTAGCTTTTTAAGGAAACAAAATAAAAAATACTGAAAATCATAGCTGTGTAAGTAAGGAACTAAAGAACACCTGAAAGTTGTGTAAGTAAGGGAAAGAAGAAACACTTGAAATTTCTGTAAGTAAGGGAACTAAGGAACACCTAAAAGTTGTGTAGGTAAGGCAACAAAGAAACACCTGAAAGTTGTGTAAGGGAACTAAGGAACACCTGAAAGTTTTGTAAGCAAGGGAACTCAGAAACACCTGAAAGTTATGTAAGTAAGGGAACGAGAGAACACCTGAAAGTTGTTGTAAGTAAAGGAAGTGAGGAACACCTGAAAGTTCTCAAAGAAAGAGAACTAAAGAAACCGAATGTTTGTCTAAATACGTGTACAATGAAAACGCTGAAAGTTTTCTATGTAGGATAATAAAGATGAAAATAACATATCTTTAAATAAATGAAGGGAGGAACACTGGATTGTTTCTGTTTCTCAATATTTCAATAATTGTAGATCTAATTGACGTCATACGTTCTATTCTAAAAAAAACACATTTTTGTTGCATAGTTTTATTAATATGGAAGTTGTATTTCCTATCTATGAATTCTTATATCTGACATGTCTCCTTATCAACCACTTTCTATACCCTATAATTTCTATGTGCACTTAAACATTATTTGAACTGTATTTCAGTTTTTATTATTTTATTATGTCCTCGTCTAGACTCCGAAATTTCTTGTACATTTTTTTCCTTCTTTGTATAAAAGCAGTATATTAAGGAAAAATAAACAACTGATATTTGACTAAGTAAAGGAGCTTAGAAAAACCTCATTGTTGGTTTAGATAAGGGAACTACGATAAATCTGATTCTTGTAACGGAACTAAGGAACACCTTATGTTTGTCTGAAAAAGTGTACTACGAAAATCCTGAAAATTTTCTTAATGAGACAAAACATATGAAAGTAATAGTTGGATAAGTAAGAGGAGTAAGAGACACTTGATTGTTATCTATGTAAGTAGAGTAAGGAACACATGTTTGTTATCTATGTAAGTAGAGTAAGGAACACATGTCTGTTGTCTAAGTAAGTGGAGTAAGACACACTTAATCGTTGTCTAATTAAGTGGAGTAAGGAATACTTGATTGTTGTCAATAAAATTGGAGTAAGCAAAACATGATTGTTGTCTTTGTAAGGGGAGTAAGGAACACTTGTTTTTTCTCTAAGTAAACTGTAATAATTAACACTTGTTTTTTTTTTATCTAAGTAAACTGTAGTAATTAACACTTGGTTGTTGTCTAAGTAAGAGTAGTACAGAACACTAAATAGTTGTCTATGTAAGTGGATTAAGAATGACCTGATTGACCCTTAATGTGGACATTGTTATAATCTCAACACCTGTTATACTCCACATCACGTCTCATATCATTGAGTTCCCATGTGGGTGAAGATTCTCGAAGTTATACAACGTGGTGCAGGGGTTTAATCGGATAATGTATACCATTTATTAACTTACTGAAAAATTGTGAATATACTAAATGTATACAATTTATTCACTGACTATATTGCAAGAGATACTAATTGTATACCATTTATAAACTGACTAAAAGAATGGAAGGATACTAAATGCATACCATTTATTAACTGACCAAAAGAAAGGCAAAATACTTTATATATCCTATTTGTTAACTGACTTACATTATGGCAATATACTAATTGCATACCATTTATTCACTCACTGCCAAAATGCCAAGATGTTTAAAAAAAAGAAGAAATAAAAATTCTGATCATCAAACTCAATATCATTATTATTCACAATTAGATAATTGAAACATAAATTAAACCGAAGCTTTGTTAGTGAGACGAATTCGTTTTAACATCACTTGAAAATGTCACTCATCTTAGATTCAATTTGGTTTTGTAAATATGGGCGATGCTGTTATCGGAATACATCACTGAGTAAATGCAGCGATGTTTTATTGAATGTTTACAACACTGACTTAACTTTATGGGTATACAAGTAGGCAACACATTTTGTCAGTGAAAGAGAATACATTATATATATATATATATTTATATATATCAGACATAACTATTAGGATGTTCATTATAATACGTAGGGCAAAACAATCATAAAACATACATAATTCTGAATGTGTCTAATAAAACGTGTTTCATATAATGCGCACCGATCGTGAATATATTTTTTAAACAAGTTTTGTGAATAAAATGCGCACCTTATTGCGCGACAGAAAAGGTTGTTGAACAAAATAAGCACCACGAAAATCATCTAAAAAATTAACATGAAGCATAGAGATAAATAAAAAAGTTTAAAAATTCAATAATTTAATTACAATACATTCGATCGATCTGAAATTTTGAAACATTTTTTTAAATCATAGTCTCGAGTCTGCAATAAAAATTTGAGCTCGTTAGATTACGAGGAAGTGGGATATAAATCGATCAGACACGCCAAGTTTAAATAAAAGAATTTAAAAAACACGATATCCTAAGATAAATCTTTATTGGTTAACTCCCCATGTTCATAATAAATTATTTGGCGCGTAATTGGTGCACAATAAAGCACCGGAACTAATTTATGTTATCAATTGCGTTGTTCTCATTTAGGTGAAAATAAAGGAATTGTAAATGCCTTCCAAATTATTTTGAAATTTAATTTACTCTTTCCTGATTCATACATACTATTAGTAATTTATGTTACTAAAAAAAATAATTTTAGTAACTTAAACTTTCAATTACAAGAAAACATAATGAAAATAAGAATTTATTCTGAATTTGTCATTTACTTAATGCTCACAGAAAATAAAATTATTATATTAAGTTTAATCTATTTGTATCCTTCACTAAATTAAAGATACAAATGTTAGTTTAACCATTTTTATGAAAGTGGCTCGCCACTTGACTTCGATCCCTATATTTAGGGATACAATGACAATGAAATTCAGTGGAATTCGTATCTAACAGTTAACACTTAGATCTGGATCTAATTTTTAAAATTTAATTTTTAAAATCTCTTTTTTTTCGATTTCTAATATTTCATTTAATTAATAATATACATAATAACTTAATCAGTATATTTTAAACTGACTTTTTTACTGACTAGTTTGGGGAACATTTTCTTAGTATTATCTATATTTTTTATATTAGACCCAATTTATCGGACAGCTTTTATTATTAAGAAATATTTTAGAGAAAAAATTCTAACCCTTCACGTTGAAATCATCAACTTGAAATTAACTGTTAAGTAGTTACCACCCTCAACTATCAAGAACAGTGAGAAAAAGATTTTTCGGTTTTTTTTTTTCAAAATTGTTGGATGACGTGTCTCATATTCATGTCAAATGTCTTAGGGCTGTACGCCATGTTGAGGTTCATTTCGTCACCTCGTATGTACTGAAGAAATAGTGCACAGGCCTCTGGTGTGGTGCAAAAACCTCTGCTGGTCCAACA
The DNA here is from genome assembly GCA_002072015.1 of Radix auricularia. NCBI lineage: Eukaryota > Metazoa > Mollusca > Gastropoda > Lymnaeidae > Radix > Radix auricularia. The sequence continues at coordinate 391,483 of MUZC01001063.1, forward strand.
TGATAAAAAGTTTGAGAAGCACTGCTATAGATGATCTTAGAACAATAAAGTATGAGTGATGTAGATGATCTTAGATTAAATAAGTTTAATTTCTGTAGATAATCTTTAGAACAATAAAGTATGAGAGCTGTAGATGATCATAGAACAAAAAAGTTTTATTGCTTTAGATGATGTTTAGACCAATAAAGTATGAGAGCTGTAGATGATCTCAGAACAATAAAGTATGAGTGCTGTAGATGATCTCAGAACAATAAAGTATGAATGCTGTAGATGATCTTAGATCAATAAAGTATAAGATATTTAGATGATCTAGACTCTACGACATGTCGAGCAAAAGTCGACATTTTATTTAATCTGATAAGCGTCATTATCCAATTCAGCCCCTGCACCATATTTTATAACTTCGAGAATCTTCGCTCACGGGGAACCCAACGATATGAGACTTGATGTTGAGTACAGCAGGGGTTGAGTTTATAACAATGTCCATTGCATGGGTAATACAGGTGATTCTTACTCCACTTTTTTAGACAACAAACAAGTGTTCCTTACTCCACTTACTTTTAAAATAATTACTTTCATCTTTATTATCTTATCTAGAGAACATTCAGGATTTTCGTGTTAAATTTATTTCGACAAACATAAAGTGTTCCTTGGTTGCGTTACTGTTACAGATATCATTTTCATCTTAGTTCTCTTTTCTAAAAGACATTTAGACGCTCCTTAGTTCCCTTATCTAAACAAACATTTAGTTGTTCCTTAGTTCCCTTATCGAAACAAACATTTAGTTGTTCCTTAATTCCCTTATCGAAACAAACGTTCAGTTGTTCCTTAGTTCCCTTATCGAAGAAAACGTGTAGTTGTTCCTTAGATACCTTATCTAAACAAACGTTTAGTTGTTCTTTAGTTCCCTTATCGAAACAAACGTTTAGTTGTTCCTTAGTTCCCTTATCGAAATAAACGTTTAGTTGTTCCTTAGTTCCCTTACTAAGTCACCTATCAGGTTTTTTTTTAGGTTTTATTATTTATTTATTTGGCTACCTTAATAAGATAAATAATTATTACTTGCGTATAACTACTCTCCTTAGTGTTATTGGTGTCTTTAAATGTGGTAGCAACTTTATTCGTTCCTATAGAAACTCTAATTAGGCATTCGTTCAAGAGTAGAATCTTAATATTGAAATTAAAAATTGCATATTATTAAAATGTGTTATTATACTGTATTATTTGTTTAATTTCGATTAAATTATTGATATTATTGACAGAATTGAACACTATGATATAAATCCAACTAAAAGTATATAATACCTGAGTAAAACTACTATAATCGTTTCAATATTCCTAGTGTTATCCTTAACAAAGGGATCGAAGTGAAGTAGTGTAACAATATCATAGATCTCACATGCTACAGAGTGAGATAGCTTTGGTAAATTAGTTCAAGGTACATATCGATTAATGTTAATGAAAAAAGTTCACTTTTTATGTTAGTGTTAAATATATGCTATAATTAATATGAATTGTTAAAATGAATTAATATTTTTTAAACGAAAATTTCATTTACTAAAATTATTTTTATTTAGTAATACAAGATACTAATAATATACCCCAGGGAATGGTAAATTAAATTTCAAATTAGTTTGAAAGAATTTCATAATTTTTATCTTAAAACATCAGTTTTCTTAAGAACAAAGAAATTGATAAAATATATTAGCTTCGTTGGTTTATATCCCAGCGATTGCGCGCAAAAAATTGCAAAGCACAAGGATAATGTGACAATGAAGGTTTATTTTAAGATAGAGGGGTCCAAATTTGTTTAACTTATATTATTTTTATACGAATTAGATAGCGTTAGCTAAATGGAAAATGAATGGATCTTGGCCAAACTTAAAACATACCTACTGTTATAGCCAATATTAAAATACCATACGGCGTTGAACTACTAATGTTCATTGATTTGGGGCTGGCGGACACATTATGTTGTTGTAAGCTTTAAATACTTTATTTTTGACTATGTGAGATATATACAAGTTGTTTAAGCTTAAACGACATGGAAAAAAGGACAGATTGTAAAAAAACTAGGTTTGAAATAAATTAATATCCCATATTTAAATTTAAAATGACATTGAACTTTGTTAATGTTTATCTCTTTTGGCCCTGATTCTTTTTTCGTAAACGGTTAATAATTTTATTCCCCATTCTGTGCCATAGTCTCAAAAAATATCGATACTATATTGAAAATGATCCATATAGAAATGAACGCATGTTTCAAAATTTACATCTTGCACCAATATGGCCAGTGAACAGATTATGCCATGATTTATATATATATATATATATATATATATATATATATATATATATATAAATGAAAGTGTGTGTGTGTGTGTGTGTGATTGTCTATGTGCCTGTGTATGTGTGCGTGTGTGTGTGTGTGTGTATATGTGTGTGTGTGTGCATGTACTTTAAACTCTAGGCACTTGATCGTCATTAACATTTTCGAGACAGTTTAGTATGCTTTCTGGATGGTAACTGGCAACATTATTTTCTATATTTAACACATATGGGGCGTCGGATGCCCATTAAATCAATTTGCTTATATAAGTAATACAAAATAGTTATGAGTTAGCTACTATGTAAATTGAAGGATTTTAATCAAAGATAGTACATAATATTTTAACAGCAAATATTAAAATACTACAGGGCGCTAAACACTTCATGATCATTTATTCGCAGACAGGGGCACATAACTTTTATGTTTTTATTACCCATTCGATTAAAAATGATTTTTGACAAATAATGACAAATATATCCTATATTATGCAGATAAAAAATTAAAAGTTGTTTCCAACTTTACATCTTGCACTGATTTTGCCATGGTTCTCATAATAAATATTTTTTTGCCAAAATGTGCTATATAAAAATAATGTTATTCGCTAGCTGTGTATATATACAGTGTATATAAAGGGATCTTTACCGATTTTTTATACACAATCTTGATATCCCACATTAAAGGTCACTGAACTTATAATGTTGATGTTAGGTTTTAATATATGTTTAAGATGTTTTCCTCATTCAAAGTTTAGCGTTCATGCAGAATATATTCAAGTTGAAACCCAATTAAAATGAATGAATATTTAAAAAAAAAAAAAAAACAGCTTGCAGTGCATTGGCCCAATGGCCCATAAATTACATTTTGTCTTATAATAGTGGCATGTAACTTAGTGTGTGTAAAATACTGTAAAAATTAATGGCTCTTGGCCATGTCTTTACGAAAAAAAATATTAATAGTTAAATAATCTCATGGTTGTTTGGGTTTCTAATGTTACCATTCAACTTCCTCAGGGCTTGGAATAACTTGGCGGTGCCCATCTCCTCACCAAATCCGTGGAAGACTTTGAATTAAGCATGCAAGACAGCAAATTAAATGATAAAAACATAAATTAAACCAAAGCTTGATTAGCGAAATGAATTCAATTTGGATTTGAGGTAAAATGATGCGGATATGTGAAAACATCACTGAGTTAAATGTAGCAATGTTCTATAGAATGTAATCAACACGCGCTTGATTTTATTGTCATACAAATAGGCACTAAGGTCTACATTTTTTCAGTGAGAAAGTAAACTCGATACTAAAATAAACATTGATTTTAACATTATTCTTGTGCATTAATTTTTTTTTTCGCGCAATCGCAGCACCATAAAACACCGGAACTAATTTATTGTATTAATTGAGTTATTCATGAGAAAATTGAGGTTACAAAATAAGAATTGTGAATTTCTTTCAAACTCTTTTGAAAATTAATTTACTATTTCTTGAGGCATATTATTAGTAACCTGTGTTGCTAAACAAAAATATTTTAGTAACTGAAACTTTCATTAGTTAAAAAAAAATAAGCCATTAAAAAATTTATTTTAATTATTGCATATATTTAATGCTTACATAAAATGTGAAATTTTTATTTAACTTTAATCGATATGTGTCTTTGGCTAAATTACAAAGCAACGCAAATGAACACGATATGGTCATTCTATAAAAGTGGTACGCCACTTTACTTCGATCCCTATGTTAAGGGATACAATAACAATGAAATCCCTTGATTGTTGCCTATAGTTTAATCAAATATTAGGATTCTAATCTTGGACGAACACCGAATTTTAGGAATTAATTAAGTTGCTACCATATGAAAAATACAAATTAAACTGAAGAGCGTAGATTTATGCATGTATAAATATTCATCTAAGGAAACAAAAAAAGTAATGATAGTTCACTACGGACCGGAACTTATGACACTTTGAACGTATTTAGGCAAGGAATTAAGATGAAACTCATAGTAAGGGATATACTATACACCTGAAAGGTTGTGTGAGCACGGGAACAAAGGAACAACTAAATTGTTTTTAGTTAAGGAAATAAAGATGAAACTGATAGTTGTAACGGTAAAGTGACTGAAGAACACTTTACTTTTGTCTACATCAGTGTACTACCAAAATCCTAAAAGTTTTCTAATTAAGACAATAAACATGAAAATAATAATTGTTTAAGTAAGTGGAGTAAGAAACACTTGTTTGTTGTCTATGTAAATAGAGTAAGGAATACTTGATTTTTGTCTATGTAAATGGGGTAAGGAACACTTGATTGTTGTCTATGTAAGTCGAATAAGGAACACTTGATTGTTGTTTATGTAAGTGGAGTAAGGAACACTTGATTGTTGCATATGTTTGTAGAGTAAGGAACACTTGATTGTTGCATATGTTTGTAGAGTAAGGAACACTTGATTGTTGCATATGTTTGTAGAGTAAGGAACACTTGGTGTTTGTCTATGTTAGTGGAAGAATTAACACTTTATTGATGTCTAAGTAAATGGAGTAAGGAATACTTGATTGTTGTCTATGTTAGTGAAGTAAGAAACACTTGAGTGTTGTATATGTTAGTGGAGTAAGAAAAAATTGAGTGTTGTCCATGTTAGTGGAGTAAAATCACCTGACTGACCCATAAACAGACATTGTTATAAACTTAAACCTGTTATCCTCCATTTCACGTCTTATATCATTGAGTATTCTCGTGAGCGAAGTTTCTCAAAGCTATTCAACTTGGGGAAGCGGAAATTCCGAACTGAGTCAGTCAATAAATGGTATACAATTAGTATCTTTGTATTCTGTCAGTCATTCAATAAATTGTACAAATAGGCAACACATTTTGTCAACGAGTAATAAAAAAATAAAATCATGAAAAAAGTTTTTGATTATAAATCGTTTATATACATGACATAACTACTAGGATGTTCATTATAATACGCAGGGCAAAACAATACTAAACAATTTTTTAGCGCATTTTCGAGATGTCGAAATCGCTATTGTCCCCGTTTTGTCCGTCTGTCTGTCATCACCATGATCACAGGATCCATAAGTCCTAGACCCATGATGTATATATGTTTTTTGTATGTCCTGACCTGCCATTGGTGCATCAACACTCAGTTACTCGATCCGTTAAAAAACCCCGTTAAAACTACCAAAAAACTTTGCGAATCGAGAGTTAACACTGGCACAAGGAACGGGCGCCATTGCCGGAAGTCGAATACATAGTTTTTCAAGCATTCAAGAGTGGTGTGAAATCGTGCAAAAGAATTAATTAGTGTTTTTTTTAGTTGACGTCATTAAAATATGTGTAAAAGTTTAGAGAGTTTTACGTCATCATGTGTGGTGACTTGTAGTTAGATTAAAGAGAAAATAATTTTTTTTTTAAATGTAAAGAAATGACTTTTAAATAAAAAAAATGTCAGGTATATTCATTACACAAGAAAATTCATAAAAATATGTCTAAAATCTAAACACAATTACTGATAACTACATAATTCTGATATCTAACATAAGTACTGATACATAATACGAAAATGCGCTAACACGTCCTGAATTCCAATAGGGACCAGGCTTAACATGATTTTTTTCTAGATGTTTCTCTTCTGTCTTTTTCTAGATGTGGCTGTTCTGTCTTTTTCTAGATGTGGCTCTTCTGTCTTTTTCTAGATGTGGCTCATCTGTCTTTTTGTAGATGTTGCTCTTCTGTCTTTTTCTTGATGTGGCTCTTCTGTCTTTTTCTAGATGTGGCTCTTCTGTCTTTTTCAAGATATGGCTCTTCTGGCTTTTTTTTATATGGCTCTTCTGGCTTTTTCTAGATGTGGCTGTTCTGTCTTTTTCTGGGATGTTGCCATGACGTAGCATTAAGAAGGAGCTGATGTATTGGATGTTGGACTGGTTGGAGCTTGGTTTTGTTTCGTTTATTTGTTTGTTGTTTTTATCTTCAGCGATCCTGGCTTTCAAATGAAAACGTTGTACAGTCCTTCCTGGATCTGCATCCATATCTTAGATTGTCTTTATCTTCAGCGATTCTGGCTTTCAAATGAAAACGCTGTACCGTCCTGCCTGGACCTGCACCCATATCTTATGTTGTTTAAACATATCCGTGTCCACTTGAATATGTTGAGGAATCATTTTAACAATGATCATGTATTATATCCATTCTTAGCCATTTTAAGGAAGTCTTGACATTATTAATGTAAGCCGTGCCCCACAAGTTGCTAGGCAATATCCTTCATACCTTCCTGGTCAAGTACAGTGAGGATCCAGTGAAACAGGACTTTCGTGACCCCTTGTCCTCTTCGGTAAGGTCAGCAACAATTCGTTGGGGCTCTAATTTCAACCTTTACATTGTGTAAACTTGCTTGGAGATTTTGACATTTCCTTCTGGAACAAATAGCATTAGTTGTGAAATTTGAAGACTTATAAATTTAGTCATATGATTTCATTTTGTTTAAAGTGAACACGATAGTGTTGCCAATGGTTTTCATCATCATGCGAAATATCCTGAGAAAGAATGCATGTATTCATGGTTTATGTAAGCTGACAATCGTTGCCAGTAATAATTAAAAAAATAATTCTTAGTCTAACAGAAGTAAACGTTTACTTTAAATCAATTCTCAAAATTTTCTCGTCAGTTTTATTTTGCTATGCTTTGAACTAGATTTGTTTTGAAAGTTTATAAAAAAAAGAGAAGGATATGTGTCATTGATTCTTCCCCTAGACTAAAAGTCATGTAACATAATGCTCTTTTAACTGTGTATAAATCTTGATTTGTATTTTCATGAACAGTGAGCCGAAAATTCACCCTCACAAGTCTATCCGGCCAGTTGGTACAGTTTCCCGTGATGCGGTCACCCTCACAAGTCTAGCTGGCCAGTTGGGACAGTTCTCGTATTGTGGTCAACATGAATTTGAAAACAACACAGTCACAGTTGAGATGTTTTTCAAGTATTATACAAAGGAATGTATAGTTAAAATGACATGGACTTTGTCGTAAATAATGAAAATGTTCATAAATAAAATAGAAGACGCCTTTAACACAGGGTAGGAAAAAACTACAATAAATATTGGAGTCTCGTCGTGGACACAAAAAATAATTTTTAAAAAAACGCATTACAGTTTAAATAATGTTCAAGCAGGCGTACAGGGTATAGAAAAGGGTTTTGTTTATGTCGGAGTTGATAACGAAAGATCTTAGATAAACGAACACAAAGATAGGAAATAAAACTTACAAATTACTAAAACCATGCAACAAAAATTGTGTGTTTGAGAGTAGTAATAATGACGTCAATTACAATTAATAAAATATTGAGAAACAGAAGCAGCCATTTAAAAAATATTTTACTTTCTGTGATTGTAGATTTTTAATGTAATTAATTATATTTCAATATTAAATATATTTGCTAAGTATAAAGTACTAATTATCATCTTCAGCAATTTTAGGAGAGATTTCTAGATATTACTCATCATGTTACCATAGCTACAAGTGGAAATCTAAAAGAAATTCATGAAATAATGGACAACAACTAACACTTAGTATGATCTAGTCGAATTATTTTAAAGTTAATAAATAATATTTTGCCATTGAATGCCAAGATACTAATTGTATGCCATTTATTGACTGACAGAATGCCAACATACTAATTGTATACCATTTATTGACTGACTGACAGAATGCCAATATACTAATTGTATACCATTTTGGACTTACTGACAGAATGTCGAGATACTAATTGTATACCATTCTTTGACTGACTGACAGAATGCCGAGATACTAATTGTATACCATTTATTTACTGACTGACAGAATGCCAATATTCTAATTGTATACCATTTATTGATTACTGACAGAATGCAAAGATCCTAATTGTATACCATAATACACAGAATGACAATAGGCCGAAATACTAATTGTATACCATTTATTCACTGAATGACAGAATACCAATATACTAATATATACCATTATTCACTGACTTACAGAATGTCAAGATGTTTAAAAAGAGGAGAAAAAAGAATGCTCATCATCAAACTCAATATCATTCTTATTAACAATTAGATAATGGAAACATAAATTAAACCAAATCTTGATCAACGAAACCAATTATATCCAGCATCACTTAAAAATGTCACACATCGTAAATAAAATTTTGTTTTGTAAGGGGAGAAGATACTGGTATCCGAACACGTTAAGATGTTCTATAGAATGTTCTAAATACTCCTTTTATTTTATGGGTATACAAATAAACACTACATCTACATTTTGACATAAGAAATAACCTACGATCCTAAAATAAAACTTTCATGGCGTACTTTCCTTGAACATTATATTTTGTTGCGCGTTTTCGCTGCACCATGAAGCACAGTAACAAATGTATTTTATAAATTTCGATGTCCTTGTGAAAATTTAGGCTACAAGATGGAAATTTTAAATATCTTTTAATTTCTTTTGAAATTTGATCTACAGTTCCCTGAGGCATGCTATAAGCAAATTGTGTTACTAAACAAAAATATACTTAGTAATTGAAACTTTCGTTAACAAAAAGAAAACGTATAATAAAATTTAATTTTAAATATTGGTATATTACATACTTACATAAAATGTAAAATTGTTAAACTAAGTTTTTTGTATCTGTATCGTTAATTCATTTTTAGTAATTTCTAGTATTTGCCGTTGACTTCACATTATGAAAGTGACACGCCACTTTACTTCGATCCCTATGTTTAGGGATACCATAACAATAAATATTATTGACTTTCATATCTAATAGTTAGCATTCAATCACCCACCCACACCTCCCCCAAAACCAAATTTTTTAATAAAAAATCTATTTTTCGACTTCTCTCGTTACACAAAGTAATTATTTGAATACACAAAAAAAATAAATTAAAATAATTTTTTAAATCACATAGCCGTGAGACAATTATTTCATTTATATTTATGTTAAATCCTTTATATTAACTTGTGATGTCTGAACCGGGCGACCGAACAATTGTGTCGAAAAAAATCGGATCGATTTTACATTCACTTTCTTGTAAGGAAACGAGCTGAAGTTTAGCTGACACACTCATGCAAATAATGAAAATAACGGATCAAAATTTCTAATCGATCGAATAGACAGTAATTGAATTATTGAATGTTTAAATTATTTTATTCATCTCTTTATATCATGTTAATTTTTTGAGATAGAGTGTTGTGGTGCGTAATATGTTCAATAACCTTTAATGTCACGCAATAAGGTGCGCATAACATTGACATTACATTTTAAAGATATTTTCACGATCGGTGCGCATTACATCAAACACATTTTACGAGACATATCTAGAATGTTGTATTTTTGGATTGTTTTTCCCTGCGTGTTATAATGAACATCCTTATAGTTATGTATCGTATATTAAAGTATCAAAAATACAAACTTTTTCGTTTTTTTATTGTCAATGATAAAAATTTGGCCCGATATTTGACACATGTTTTTGTAACGAAATATTTTTAGAGAACACTTTATTGTTCAAATGCTTGCCTATAAAAACCAATACTTAAAAGTAAAGTAGTTTCCCTACACCACCATTAAAAATAGACAATACAAGTTTTTTTTCTTTTCAAAATTATTGGATTAATTTAGGGCTGCGGAAATTACCGATTAATTTCTCGATTAATCGGTAAATTATGTTATCGAATAAAATTATTTTAATCGATAAAATGGTGATTAAAAATAGAAAAATGTTTTTTTTTTGTTTTTTTTTTCTTAAATTTGATTTATTAATAAATAATTAATAAGAGTTTTTATTTTTATTTTTTTTTACGTACAAACTTCTCCGATAAGGGAATTCAGAAAGAGTATACTTTAAAACAACCTGTTTTATAAGGACAATGATATTAAAAAAACCAAACATTGTTTTTAACTATTTAAAAATAACAAAATTTAAATTAATTTACATTATATTGAACTACTTATTTTTAAATATAACCCCTAACAATAGTACGTGTTTTAAATTTAATTAAATTAAATACTTAGGTTATGGGCATTTTAAAAATGCCATAAAAGGGCACAAAATATGAAGGAAAACGAAATAGTGAAAAAATAGATTATGAGGTCTTAGAAGAAAATCATAGTTCATAGCTTTTGAACAACTTTGGATAAAAATATGATCTTTATGTTTTTACTAATCATCAAACGATTTCTATACAGCTGTATTACTTTTATATTTACAAAATTAATTTGAAATATTCATTCAAGTGCCTCAACTTTAATACGTTATGTAACTTGTTTTCAGTGGTAACTGTTTTAAAAATAACTTAATGAAAACACCTATTGCCTGTTTTTATAACTTCCCTTGAAATTGTTAGTTTAATGACGTTATACATCTTTATTTTTAGCTTAACAAAATTATCGATTAATTAATCGGTAATTTTTCAAAAGTTAACGATTAAATTTAATTTAATCGATAACAGCCCTAGATGTATTGAAATATACTCATGCCAAATTTTTTAGGACTGTAAGCCACGTGGAGGCTCATGTCGTTATCACGTCTGTTATGAAGAAATAGTGCACCGGTCTATGGTATGATGAAAAACCCTCTGCAGTTCCAACATAATAAAGAGTTTGAGAAGCACTGCTATAGATGATCTTAGAACAACAAAGTATAAGTGCGGTAGATGATCTTAGAACAATAAAGTATGAGTGCTCTAGATGATCTTAGAACAATAAAGTATGAGTGCTGTAGATGATCTAAAACAATAAAGTATGACTGCTATAGATGATCTTAGAACAATAAAGTATGAGTGCTGTAGATGATCTTAGAACAAAAAAGTATTAGTGATGTAAATGATCTTAGAACAATAAAGTATTGAGTGCTGTAGATGACCTTAGAACAATAACGTATGAGTGATGTAGATGATCTTGACTCAACGACATTTTATTTAATCTGACAAACGTCATATCCGGTTGTAGTCCTGCACCACGTGGTATAACTTCAAAAATCTTTCCTTTCAGAGAAACTCAATGATATTATACGTGATTGTGAGTATAACAGGAGTTGAGTTTATAACAATGTCCATTTTATGGGTCAATTCGTTGATTTTTACTCCATTAACTTAGACAACAAATCAAGTGTTTCTTACTTTACTTACATAGATAACAATTAGGTGTTCTTTATTTAGATATATAACACACTGGCAGTCCTTACTCCACTCTTTAAACAACTATTACTTTCATCTTATTTGACTCATCCAGAAAAATTGAGAGTATTTGGTAGTACACTTATCTAGTAGACAAGCATTATGATTTTTTAGTTTTTATAATTGGACAACTTTCAGTTTTCTTTTAGTTCCGTTATCTAAAAAAAATTAGGTGTTCCTCTTTCCTTTACTTACACCTGGCACCAATCCATCCACGAAGGTTCCGACACATGCGAGGCAAACAGGATCAACGCAGCAGAATAAAAGAGGCAGGCCCGAAAGGCTCGCGCTGTCAACCCTCCAGGAGACAACCCACTCGTCAAATGTCCCTTCTGTTCCCGTACTTTCCATGCAAGGATCGGTCTTGTCAGCCATCTCGGCACACATAGGCAAAAGCAATCTCATCAACCTTCGGATGACTAGAGTGGTCCTCGTCGATTCGACAGATGAACAACAACAATTTCCCTTACTAAGACTACATGATTTTCATACTATCTAGAAAACTTTCAAGGTGTTCCTACTTTTCCTTTACTTAGACAACTATTAGTGGTTTTTTTTAGTTTTGTTTGTTTTTTTTTGTTTTTTTTTTTTGTTTTGTTTGTTTGCTTTGTTTGTTTGTTTATTCTTTGTATTTTTTTGTTGCCTTAATTAGATAACTATTTAATACTGGCGTAAATTTATTTTCTTCAGTTAAAGTCGTATCTTTAAAAGTGTTAGCAACTTTTTTCGTATCTTTAATTAGGCATTCGTTCAAGATTATATTCTAGATAATTTGATTTAACATTGGCGCTTATTCAAATAAATATCATGTTTATTATACTGTATTTTTGGTATAATTTCTATTAAACGTTTACTTTTTAATATGAACACTTTAAGGATATGTTATAAATACAGTAAAATATATTTAATACCTGAGTAAAACTACTCTCTGCACTAAGGTCACTGCTAGAAATTTTAAAAAGATATCCACTTTTATTCGTTGCTAGGAATTTTTAAAAAATATCATAAAAAATACCTTTGGGGAGTGAGGTGCGTGATAAATTTTTAACCCATATATACTATCATTATTGAAGGTTTTTGGTAATGTATCCCTAAGAATAGGGATCGAAGTCAAGTGGCGTACCACTGTTATTAAAAAATAGTTTAAACTCCATAACGCTGCTAATTAGTTTAGGATACATATTAATTAAATTTAATATTTAAAAAATTCATATTATATGTGACTATTAAATATACGTTATAAAAATATGATTTTTTTGTTTAATTAATATTTTTCTTAATGAAAGTTTAAGTTACTAAAAATATTTTTGTTTAAGAACACATGGTTTTAATAACCTGCCTTAAGGAATTTTAAATTAAATTTCAAAAGAGTTTGTAAGAAATTCACAATTCTTATCTTGTAGCCTAATTTTACAAAGAAAAACGCAATCGATGAAATATATTAGTTCCGATTCTTTATGGTGCAGCGATTGCGCGCAGAAAATACAGTGCACAAGGATACTCTGCAAATCAAGGTTTATTTCAGGACATCGTTTTCTTTCTCACTAACAAAATACATTGTCTATTTGTATACTCATAAAGTAAAGTGAGTGTTGAGATCATTCGATAGATCAACGCTACATTTAACACAGTGAGGTATTGGCATACCAGCATCATCAACACTTACCCAAAAAATTAAATCTACTCAGATTGACATTTTTAAGAGATGCTAGAACGAATTCGTTGCGCTCATCAGATCTCGGTTTAATTTATATGTTCATTTAATTGCGAAGAAGATTGAGGCAGTGTTTATCGCTCAGCATACATTTTCTTGTTATTTTTAGCATGTTGTTGGTCCTTTATTACATAGAAAAATGGGGTTTAAGATATTACATTACATCCGTATCCGTTATGAAATCAATTGTCTCTGATTTTAATTTTTTTTTGCATAGTAAAACCGCATTTTATTATATTTTTTTTAGCAGTCTCACATTCTAAATTTGGTTGAGTTTGAGGGACCTATCTATTAAAATTATGTTCTTATATTTCTTCCTGCTGTTTTAAAGAAGATTTTAACTTGTAAGTTTTATTTTATTACTTCCTCTTAGTCAAATTTAAAAATTATTTTTTAAAATTATATTTTAAAAATTATTGTTGTTTTGTTATATCAATTTATTAGTCAATGCTTCGCAAATCCGCATTAGATTGAAATTAAATCCTGATACTTCCCTTGTTTACCTTGTATCCACACATATTTGTTTGTAAACGACCAAAGCGATGAAAGAGAAAGACACACAAAGATTGTAAAAAAGCTTTGTCAAGACCATTCATTCTAACATGAATATTTTGTAACTAATTGTATATTTGTTTCTTCCCTTATTACAAAAACTAAATCTGTTTTATATTTATAACTAAATATTTCATTTAGATAACTCAATATAAAAATTCATTTATAAACATATTACACTAGATGCCCGCGGCGTATCATACGCCGCAGATTTGCTCATAGAAAGTGCAAAGAAAGTTGGGGGGGGGGATGTGAACAAGCTTATTCCCACTAATTTTGTGCTTGTTATGGTGATGGAAAAGATAGTGGGAAAAGAACGGCCACAAACACAAACATTTTAAAAAATTAAAAACGTAATGTCTCAGCTGGGGATTGAACCTGCGACTTCTGCGTGTTGGGCGAATGTTATAAACATTACACTACGAAATACAAGTCTTTTGTAGTTCTGAAAGTACACAGTAATTGACTTCATTTCAACGAAATTTTGAATGTTTACTATCTTTGTTTGCAATCTGATTGGTCGGGTTCGGTCAGAGGTCAGACAACTTGCTTGCTACTTCTTGTCCGGCATTGATGGACCATGTAGAGAATTATAGTCGGTGGGGTCAGAGGTCGGATAACTTGCTTGCTACTTCTTCTCCGGCATTGATGGACCATGTAGAGAATTATAGTCGGTGGGGTCAGAGGTCAGACAGCGTGCTACTTCTTGTCCAACATGGTTGGACCATGTAGAGAATTATATATATAGATTTATCGATACCGATCATTTTCAATGCGTGTTGTTTTAGGAACATCTCTGGTGGCTTTATAAAGATTGGATTAGTTTCATTGTATAATTGAAAATTAGTTTACATATTTTTGCGCACTTATAACGTCTGTGTATTTCTGACGTTATGCTAAACTAAACGCAATTTATAGATAGCGTAGGATGCAATAATCTTCGTTGTATATAAAGCTTCTATTACAGATAAGAAAGGATAATATTTAAAACATACTGTACTGGATATACCTATTCATTTCATGCAGCCTTAAATTACCAATTATAATTAATACTCATTAAGTATGTAATCGTTTTTTTTTTGTAATCTTATCAGTTCAGATTATAGCATTGTAAAATTAACACAAAAAATTATTCTACCACACAATTAATATGATGCATAAAGTTGTATTCAATATATATTTTAAAAGAATAGCATCACACCTATCACATAAGAAGGGAATAAGATATTATCTAAACCAATGACTTTAACCAGGCTATATGTAGCATATATGTATAACTATTTATCATTGGCAAAGTTTAATCAATGCTATAAGTGGCATTCCTACATGTGGAAGAAATCAGCAGTCCCGAAACCTGCGCTCTTGAATGGGCTTCCCGAAAAAAAAACCTCAGACTTCTGGCCCCCCCAAGGGACGTAAAGGCTGAGAAGCCCCCCCCCGGAGTGGTTGCTGCTACAAGCGGCCACCTGGGAGTCCAGGGCACTGGGCCGAAAACGCCTCCCACTAAAGTGTGCCTCCCGAGGGAGGTGTGGAATTTTCCTACGGTGACTCGCTATCATCATAGTATCACTTTGGCACCACCACGGCAAAGCTTACGAGTCTTTGTAGTTTAGATCGCCGCAAAGCGTGGGAATCATCACTGACCTAAATAGGGTTTAAATCCCCACCGGAAGGTTTCCTCAGAGCTGGCGACCAATAGCGTTTCCTAGCGGTACCTTTTGCTATTCCGTACTGGCGCTCCTGGCCCTAAACCGGCACCGCTCAACAGCGTTGCTAGTTAATTGAGGGGGACGAAACGTTTGCTTTGGAGTAACCCGACCCTCAGCGGGTACTTTGGTTTTCATCATTGGCATTGCATCTAAATGCTTTGCCTAGGATCCGTACAGCGACTGTAATCATATATGACTAGCACCTAGCGCCTAACATCGGAATTCGGCTATCCAAGCCTGGGGTTTGTCGGTTTCAGGTCGCAATGTACACCACGACCTTACTCGTCTGTCGAACCACGTAGAGGTGGCATTAAACTGCTCTCTCTTACTGACTTTAACCAGGCTTTATGTAGCGTATATGTATATCTATTTATCATTGGCAGAGTTTAATCAATGCTATAAGTGACATTAAACAGCTCTCTCTTAATGACTTTAACCAGGCTTTATGTAGCATATATGTATATCTATTTATCATTGGCAAAGTTTAATCAACGAAAATTAATTTAATCGATTAAAAGTCTGAATGAATACTTAGTTTCATTGTAGATTCATTGGTAGTCCTATAATACGAGGTGTTAATATGTAAGTTAAAAATAATAATAATATGAAAAAAACATCATACTTTAATGTACCTACTTTCAATATTTTAAATCTAAATATGTGAGTATTGTAAGTAAACTATTTCTTCAGATGTTTAGGAAAAAAAAAGATAATTCCTGTGAGAATGAAAGCACAAATATTTCATTTATCATGGTTCATTTGATAGTGTAATCGTTTAACTAACATTATTTAGTCTAAATCTTACAATGTTAGGAATACAACACAAATATTGTATGTTCTCGTTCCCAGACAACTAGTTTATACATTTGATCACATGGCCAATATTTATTTCCGAATGAATAAATTTAAGATCTTTTCTTTAGCTAATATTGATTTCTTACTATTAAAGCTACATCTTCAATCTACTTTATCTTCAAATGTCCTATTTAAAAGATATAAATAGATTAAACTTAAACTGAATATGATAATTTTATATTGCCTGTAAGTATTAAAATAATGAAATGTTTACAATGAAATCTTATTTGAATTATTTTTTTGTAAATGAAAGTTTGAGTTACTAAAATTATTTTTGTTTAGTAACATAAATTCCTAAAAATATGAATCAGGGTATTGTAAATATAAATTTCAAAATAGTTTTAAAAACATTCAATATTCCTTTATTGTCACCTAAATGACTCGAGAGCAACACAATTGATTAAATAGAAGAGCTCTTGAGCTTTATCGTGCAGCGATTACGAGCAAATAATTTATTATGAGCAAGAGACTTTTCCAATAAAGTATTATTTTAGGATTGCGTGTTTTTTAAATCTTTTATAATAACTTGTGGTGATATTTAACCCACTTTTTCGTAAGCTAGCGAGCTCAAATTTGGTTGACAGAGAAGAGCCGATGACATAAATAATGTGCCACATATTTCAGATCTATCAAATGTATTGTAATTGAATTATTGAATTTTAAAATTATTTTATTTATCTCTGTGTATCTTGCTAATTTTTGAGACGATCGTTGTGGAGAGTATTATGTTCAACATCCTTTGCTGTCATGCAATAAGGTTTGCATTATATTGACAATACCTTTAAAAATATATTTGGTTCCCATTATATCAAGCATTTGTTACGAGACATAACTAAAATATCGTATTTACGGATTTATTTGTCCTGCGTATTATAATAAACAACGTTATAGTTATGTCTTGCATTTAAAGGATTTATAGACAAAAAAAATTTTTTAAAGTTTTTTTTCTTACTGACAAAATGTTGTGGCTATTTAAAAACCCACAAAGAGAAGTGAGTTTTGAGATTATTCTATAGAACATCGCTGCTTTCAACATCGCGAGATGAGCAGATACTTACATAACCAAATTGAATCTAAGAAGAGTGACACTTTTAAGTGATGCTAGAACGAATTCGTCTCACTAACAAAGCTTTGGTTTAATTTATGTTTCAATTATCTAATTGTTAATAAGAATGATATTGAGTTTGATGCTCAGCATTCTTTTTAAAATCTTTTTTTAAACATATTGGCATTCCGTCAGTCAATTAGTATTTAGGCATTATGTCAGTAAGTGGATGATTGGTATACAATTAGTATTTAGGCATTATGTCAGTAAGTGGATGATTGGTATACAATTAGTATTTTGGCATCCTGTCAGTCAGTTAATAAATGGTATACACTTAGTATCTTATCGTTCTCTCTGTCGGTTTCCTGTGTTGTGATCAACTTCACAAAGTCTAGACGGCCAATCGGGACAGATCTCAAAAATCATCCCGGCAAGTAGGGACAGTGCCCATGATGTGGTCAACATGAATTTAAAACAACTCAATCACAGAATGAGATGTTTCACATGTATTATACATAAGAAAATTTCGTTGAAATGAAAAAAAAAATGTTAAAGTCTCATTAATAAAAGTGTTTACAATAAAAGATGAAACGGCTGTCACACAGAGTAGGAAAAAAACTACAAGAAATATCTGAGTCTAGACGTGGACACAGTAAAAGAATAAGAAACAAAAATAATGTTTAAGTGCACATATAGGGTATAGAAAGTATTTTTGTTTATGTTGGTGTTGATAACGAGAGATTTGAACAGAACGAAGTCTAGAAGAACACACATATAGGAAATATAACTTTGAATTAACTACAACCATGATACAAAAATAAGTGTACTAGAGCAGAATATATGACGTCAATTACAATTAATAAACCATTGAGAAACAGAAGCAGCCATTTCATTTATATTTTCTTCATGTGATTCAAATTTTTTTATTTTATTAATTGTATTTCAAAATTATTTGTATTTTGCTAAGTATAAAGTAATAATTATCATATTCGGTATTTTTAAGAGAGATATCTAGCTATTATTCATCGTGTTACCATAGCTACAAGTGGAAATAGAAGGAAATTCACGAATTAAGCAACAACAACTAACACTTTGTATGATCTAATCGAGATTTAATTTTAGTTAGTAAATAATAGTTTGACATTCGTGAATCTTTGACACATAATTACTTCTTGCTTGTATCAATAAAAAAAAGTTAAATAAAGCAATAATCAATTCTTTCGCTTTGCCTTAAATTATTATTATATGTAATTTATGTTGAAACTATCATTTTAAGACACAAAACAAAATTTAGCTGTTGTGGGAATTATTATACGTTATAATGGTAGTTGTCATCTATATAATAATGCGCCTAAGCACATTTCCGTCCGTCAGTGTGTGTGTGTGTGTGTGTGTGTGTGAAGCCCCTATACCACGCAACTCTTGCTAACTTTTTTTAAATTGAAAATATAGACGTAAAATCATAATGATTTTGGTTTTGAGATTAACAGGGGGTGTGGTTTTGCGCGCCGTAAAAAAAAAACAATTAAGTGGCGTCATGAAGCTTTTATTATATTAATTTATTTTATGTTACTTTTTATCTTGATTATAATCCGAAAGTGTGAATATGCATGTGTGCGAGTGTGTTTATGTGTATGTGCGTCTGTGTGTGCGTGTGAATGTGTGTTTGTATTAGATGTGAAATAACGATTTATTTCATAGATTGCTAAAAGTGAAATTAAATATTGAAAAGACGTTGCCACATAATCTTTTATGCATAGTTAAAATTATGCACTGGATTATGAAAAATTCCGTTAATTTAATGAACACAAGTTTCTGCTGATGCGTTCTTCCTGGGTGCTTGAATAAAAGATAACGGGAAGTCATTGAATGTGACTTAAAAAACTGTTAATGAGAAGAACAATCTCCAATGATTTTTTCAGAGATGGTTTTTACTTTATGTTTGATTTTAGAAGAATTGAGCCCTTGCGCATTAGTTGGATGATTACTCGCATGAATTGTCACAATGGAAAATAAATTGTGAAAAGAACTTATAGTCGCTGTTGAAATTGCATTATTTATAATTATAATATGTAATTGGGTAAGATTGGTGCATATTTATTTGTAAAGGAAATGGAACCTTTTCTAAACATTTTAAGTGTATTTTATAATAATAAAATCATACGAAAATGGTTCGAACGAATTTCCCTCAGTCACTGTTAAATAGCTATAGAAAAAAATGATAAGAAATTATTTAATTGTAGACGAAATATCAATTTTACATTTTAATATGAGCTTTTATACATCTATGTATATAATCGGATGGAGGCAGATTTTATACTTGCTTATAACAAGTCAAAATTACAGAGAATAAAATTTTCTTATATAATAATGCGCCTAAGCACATTTCCGTCCGTCAGTGTGTGTGTGTGTGTGTGTGTGTGTGTGAAGCCCCTATACCACGCAACTCTTGCTTACTTTTTTAAAATTGAAAATATAGACGTAAAATCATAATGATTTTGGGTTTGAGATTAACAGAGGATGTGGTTTTGCGCGCCGTAAAAAAAACATCAATTAAGTGGCGTCATGAAGCTATTATTCTATTAATTTATTTGATGTTACTTTTTATCCTGATTATAATCCGAGTGTGTGAATATGCATGTGTGCGAGTGTGTTTATGTGTATGTGTGTAAGTGCGTCTGTGTGTGCGTGTGACTGTGTGTTTGTATTAGTTGTGAAATAACGATTCATTTCATAGATTGCTAAAAGTGAAATTAAATATTGAAAAGACGTTACCACGTAATGGTTTATGTATAGTAAAATTATGCACTGGATTATGAAAAATTCCGTTAATTTTATGAACACAAGTTTCTGCCGATGCGATCTTTGTGGGTGCTTGAATAAAAGATAACGGGTAGTCATTGAATGTGACTTTAAAAAACTGTTAATGAGAAGATCACACTCCAATCATTTTTTCAGAGATGGTTTTACTTTATTTAAGAAGAATTTAGCCCTTGCGCATTAGTTGGACGATTACTCGCATGAATTGCCTCAATGGAAAATAAACAGTGAAATGAACTTATAGTCGCTATTGAAAGTGCATTATTTATAGTTATAATATGTAATTGGATACGATTGAGGCTAATTAGCGCTAATTAAAAAAATGGAACCTTTCTAAATTTTTAATTGCATTTTACAATAATAAAATCACACGAAGATGGGTCGAACTAATTATTTTCTTTTAGCCACTGTACAGTAACTATAGAAATAAATGTGAAGAAATTATTTAATTGCAGACGAAATATCAATTTTACAGTTTAATATAAGCTTTTATACATCTACGTATATATTCAGATAGAGGCAAATATTCTTCGGGTGTATAACAAGTCAAAATTACAAAAAATGAAATTTCTTAATAGAAAAATTAACACGGAACCGCTTTTGAAACATTTAACAAGTGATTTATCATAAAAACAATTGCAAATATTAATTAGGAGGAAGATTTATTTCTCTTAGGTGCTTCTTTAATACAAGTAAGTGTTTTGGATCGATTTCATTATAAAATGACAATAAGGAACTTCGTATTGAAAGTAAACGCTCAGGGATTTTAAATAATAAAATGGTATGTGTATAAGCGTTTATACACTGTTGTAAGAGTGGTGTTAAATAGCGGAAATGTATTTTTTTTAATAGAGGAGCAACTTTGTAGACTATTTGAAGGGTGCTTTTTGTTAAGTAACACAAGAAGTAAATTGAAGGGCGCGCGTTTGTAATGGTTCCAACGCCTGCGAGGTGCATTGTTCAGGTTAACACATTTTTTTATTTTAAAAAATCATTTATTTTTGTTATCAAAGTGAAAATCTTTGAGCCACTTTAATATATACATCTCTAAAACCCAATTTAACTTAGGTCCTTTTTAAGTGTGTTTGAAATATTAGTTGAAATTCTGTTTTTAAAATTCTAATTCATAATATACCAAAAATAATTTTAAAATAATAATAGTAACAAAGTGGTACATTATAAATGAGAAAAATATCAGTTTAGAAACAAAGGGGTCGAAACGTCCGGGGTGAAAACACCCTAGGGTTGAAAAGTCCCGTGGTGGAACTGTCCGGGATCCAATAGCCCGGGATCGAATCGACCGGGGTCGAACCGTCGGTGGTCGAACCGACCAGACTCGAAACGACCTGGGGACAAAACGCCCTGTGGTCGAACTGCCAGGGTCGAACCGATCGGGGTGGAATCATCCGGGGTTGAAGTGTCCAACCACCAAATAGAAAATACTTTTTGCACAACTAAAGTAAACCAGCAGGGTACATTTTCAGATCAAACCTTGCGATTTAAGGTGTTACTTTAAAACAAAGTAACTCATAGATACCTTAATTTAGCATCAATATTCACATAATTAATATTTGGCGCATACAAAATCCTATTCATATGACTAAGGCCATGCTTAGCCTAGAAATAAGGTTTTGGAGAGCTTTTCCCATGAAAAAAGTAATCTTAAGACATGCATTTTACTCTAAGACCTAACGAATGATGAAACATCCATTTTAAAAAATTGGGTACATTTCTCGAACGATGCGGTTGCATGACATACGCTTCGGATAAAAACTGTTCTTTAAGGTGAAAATATATCAAGTCAAAAGAAATATCACGGGTATTACGACTTATAAATAGGATCTAGCATAAGAAAGTGCGTGTTATGTCGAAAAAACAAACTGACAACAACTCATTTTGGGCCAAGCTGTTTTGATTTTATTAGATGAATAGTATACAACGGTCATAAAGATTGATATAAAGTGAATTGATACTATTAGAAAAAATGTGCGGGAAAATATAATGATTTACATAAAATTTATAAGGAGATCAATTTCTCACCATTTTCTTAAAAATCAGCATTGTTCTTTTGTTTTTATTCACGTTAAAGTAACATGAGCCTTGAAAACAAATAAATTATATTTTCCACTCTCCCCAAGTCACAATATTCACAAATAATATCGGGCTAAAAATATCCTATTCGTCTAGAACGAATTTCATGCATAAATGAAATTGGTGTTAAGCGAGCCATTTCTAAGAACCAAAGGAATCATTTCGAAAGATTCTGTTTTCATGTTTTGATTCACATGAAAAAAAAAGTGAGCCCTGCCCGTTAGATTTTTTAAAACTGTTAACGACATTTGTTATTCACGTAGAGTATATAGCACGCGTTATTAAAGGGGTTCGAGCATGGTGAAAAAAGCCATCAATCGATATGAATGTAAGGATGTGGTTGAGCAGGCCGGGGCCCTAACATGTGCTGTAGCTGGAAGGATGTGGTAAGCAAGCCAGTGCCCTACATGGGCTGTAGAGACACGGATGATAATGATGTTGCTATATTAAAGCAGGAATACCAAAGTTGATGGGTAATACTTAAATTAATAATATTTTTATTTTTATTGACATACATATCGATGTTTTTATTAAGAAGGGGTTTGATTTATCCCTACCCTATATTCCAGATGCGTTTACATTCATTTTTAAGGAGAATTTGAGACCCCAAACCAAATAAATTTATTCTTATTGTGCCTACCCCGTTGCGTAGCACGGGTATTTTTCTCGTCTATTATATAATGCGCCTAAGCGCGTCCGTCAGTGTGTGTGTGTGCGTGTTTGTGTGAAGCCCCTATACCACGCAACTCTTGCTAACTTTTTTTTAAAATTGAAAATATAGACGCAAAATCATAATGATTTTGGGTTTGAGATTAACAGAGGGTGTGGTTTTGCGCGCCGTAAAAAAAACAATTAAGTGGCGTCATGAAGCTTTTATTATATTTATTTATTTGATGTTACTTTTTATCTTGATTATAATCTGAGTGTGTGAATATGCATGTGTGCGAGTGTGTTTATGTGTATGTGCGTCTGTGTGTGCGTGTGACTGTGTGTTTGTATTAGTTGTGAAAAAACGATTTATTTCATAGATTGCTAAAAGTGAAATTAAATATTGAAAAGACGTTACCACGTAATCTTTTATGTATAGTTAAAATTATGCACTGGATTATAAAAAATTTCGTTAATTTTATGAAAACAAGTTTCTGCCGATGCGATCTGCATGTGTGCTTGAAGAAAAGATAACGGGAAGTCTTTGAATGTGACTTAAAAAAACTGTTAATTAGAAGAACAATCTCCAATGATTTTTTCAGAGATGGTTTTTACTTTATGTTTGATTTTAGAAGAAATGAGCCATTACGCATATTAGTTGGATAATTACTCGCATGAATTGCCACAATGGAAAATAAACTATGAAAAGAACTTATAGTCGCTGTTGAAATTGCATTATTTATAGTTACAATATGTAATGGGGTAAGATTGGTGCATTTTTATTTGTAAAGGAAATGGAACATTTCTAAACATTTTATTTGTATTTTACAATAATAAAATCATACGAAAATGGTTCGAACGAATTTCCCTTAGTCACTGTTAAATAGCTATAGAAATAAATGTAAAGAAGTTTTGAAGACGAAATATCAATTTTACATTTTAATGTAAGCTTTCATACATCTATGTATATAATCGGATGGAGGCAAATTTTATACTGGCTTATAACAAGTCAAAATTACAGAGAATAAAAATTTCTTTAAGAAAAATTAACACGGAACCGCTTTTGAAGCATTCAACGAGTGATTTATCATTAAAAAAAAAAAAAACAATTGCAAATATTTGTTAGGAGGAAGAGGCATTTCTCTTATGTGCTTACTTAATACAAGTGAGTGATTTGGATCGATTTCATTATAAACTGGCATTAAGGAAATTCGTATTGAAAGTAAACGCTCAGGGATTTTAAATTTAAAAAATGGTACGTGTATAAGCATGTAGATCTATACACTGTTGTAAGTTAAATAGCGGAATTGTAATATTTATAAAGAGGGGCAACTTTGTGAGCTATTTGAAGGGTGCTTTTCATTTCTTGGGTCGTGAGTATATAATATTTCCGAGCCCTGAGTGGCACTATTTCTTAGCCACTGATAATGTCCTTTTTGCAAAGATTAAGAAAACCAGCAGTGTAAAATTTAAAACCCAAACCTTGCAATCCAACGTGTTTTTTAAAACAAATAGACAATATTAAAAAATCTCCCCAACCCTACGCATCCCAATCACATAAGTATTAAACAGCTCAATAAAAATAAATCTAATTTGTCCTAAATAAAGGGCATGCATAAACTATAAAGGAATGGATGTTGTGGATTAATTGGTAGATGAATGAAAAAGCTTACATAAAAAATACTTATTGATAGAATAATTTAATAATGCAACATTATGGTACGTGTTATGGTTAAAACTGTAGAGTTTTCTATAGGTGCAAGTTTGTGTGTGTAAGGGGAGGGGCTATGTGCGTGTGTGTGTGTGATTTGGTTATTTCTATGTCTGCTAATGTTGCGCCTCTAACATGACAACCAGTATTTTGAAAATTATATATACAAACTAAATAATAATAATTTTCTACGGTGTAGATAGAAAGGGGTTGAAACGTTCGGGGTCGAAACGTCCCTTGGCGGAATTGTCCGGGATCGAATCACCCCGGGGTCGAACCTTCCGTGGTCAAACCAACCGGAGTCGAAACGAACTTGGACGAAACGTCCTGTGGTCAAACTGCCAGGGTCGAACCGTCCGGGGTCGGATCGTCCGGTGTCGAAGTGTCCAACCACCAAATAGAAAATACTATTTGCATAACTAAAGTAAAGTATCTGGCGCAAAAAAAAANAAAAAAAAATCCTATTCATTTGACTAAGGGCATGCCTAGCCTAGAAATAGAAATACTGTTTTGGAGAGCTTTTCCAATGAAAAAAGTAATCTTAACACATGTATTTTACTCTAAGACCTAACAAATGATGAAAAATCCATTTAAAAAATTGGGTACATTTCTCGAACAATGCGGTTGCATGACATACGCTTCGGGTAAAAACTGTTCCTTAAGGTGTAAATATATCAAGTGTAAAGAAATTTTTCGGGTATTACGACTTATACATATGATCTAGCATAAGGAAGTGCGTATTATGCCGAAAAACACTGACAACAATTCATTTTGTGCCAAGCTGTTTTGAGTTTATTAGATGAATAGTATACAACGGGAAAAGAGATTGATATAAAGTGAATTGTTCCGATTAGAAAAAATGTGCGGGAATATATAATGATTGACATAAAATTTATAAGAAGATCAACTTCTCACCATTTTCTAAAAAAGCAGCATTGTTCTTATGTTTTTATACACGTTAAAGGAACATGTGCCTTTAAAAAAAGTAAACCATATTTTCTACTCTCCCCAAGCCACAATATTCACAAATATTATCTGGCTAAAAATATCCTATTCGTCTTGAACTAATTTCATGCTTAGATTATAAATGAAATGGGTGTTTATCGAGCTATTTATAAGAACCAAAGAAATCCTGTGGAAAGATATTGTTTTCATGTTTTGATTCACGTGAAAAGAAAGTGAACTTTGCCCGTTATCTTTTGGTAACTGTCAACGATATTTGTTATTCCGGTAGAGTATATAGCATGCGTTATTAAAGGGGTTCGAGCATGGTGAAAGAAAGCCATCAATCGATCTGAATGGAAGGATGTGGTTGAGCAAGCCAGGACCCTACATGTGCTGTAGAGCCACGGATGATAATGGTATTGCTATATTAAAGCAGAAATACCAAAATTGATGGGTAATATTTAAACTAATAATATGTTTTTTTTTCTCGACACACTTATCTTTGTTTTTATTAAGAAGGGTTTGATTTATCACAACCTTAATTTCCAGATCAATTTATATTAATTTTTAAGGAGAATGTGAGACCCAAAACTAAATAAAGTTGCTCTTATTGTATCTTCCCCGTAGCATAGCAAGGGTATTTTGCTCGTAATTGTTATATTTCTTATAACTTGAGGATACTCAAAAAATATATTTTAAAAAAATATATTTCTTATTACAGTTCTCTCCTCTTTGTTTTCTACTTAAAAGTAAAACTAATTACTTTGCTTTAAAACATAAATAAACTAATCATCAATTCTCTCCATTAAACACTTGTTTTACAAAATTGCAATAAGTAAATTTTTATCATTTTTGAGAACAACATATTTTTATTATAGCAAATATAAAGTAGTAATATTAGATATCTGCTTTGGGGTTTTTTCTGCCTTCCCTCTAATAATTTTTTTTTAAAATCGACAAATACGATGGATGTTCAAGTCCAAGAACCAATCTATATTTAGGTCATTCATTTTATTTATATTATCTTCACATGGTAAAAATTAGACTTACAGAAGTGTGATTGAAAAGTGGAAAGCTTTTGATATGATCAGTCACAGGTTTTATGTATAATTTATCTATGGTGCGTCATTAAAAATATTTTTATAGGTTTTGTATTCCATTTATTGAATTACTGAAAGAATGCCAAGATAATAATTGTATACAATTATTCACTGACTGATAGAATGTCAATGTAATAATTTTATTACATTTAATTGTATGCCATTTAATGACTGGTTGACACAATGCCAAGATACTAATTATATACCATTTATTAATTGACTTACACAATACCAAGAAAATACTGTATGCCATTTAATGTCTGACTGAGAGCCAATATAATAAGTGTATACAAGTTATTGAATGACTTACAAAATACCAAGAAAATAATGTATGATTTTTTATTATCCGACTGAAAGCCAAGATAATAATTGTATACCATTTATTGAATGACTTAAAAAATACCCAGAAAATAATTTATGCCATTTATTCTCTGACTGAAAGCCAATATAATGATTGTATGCCGTTTATTGACTGACTGACAGACTACCAAGTTTATAACGGCATACCATTTATTAACTGGCTGACATAATAAAAAGATACTAATTGAATACCATTTATTAACTGACCTACGGAATACCAAAATACTAATTGTATACCATTTATTAACTGACTGACAGAATACCTAGATCCTAATTGTATACCATTTATTGACTGACAGAATACCAATATACTAATTGTATACCATTTTTTAACTGACTGACAGAATACCAAGATACTAATTGTATACCATTTATCCACTAACTGACAGAATGCCAAGATGTTTAAAACGAGAAGAAACAAGAATTCTGAGCATCAAACTCAATATCATTATTATTTACAATTAGATAATGGAAACATAAATTAAACCGAAGCTTGATTAGTGAGACGAATTCGTTCTAGCATCGCTTGAAAATGTCACACATCATTGATTGAGTTTGGTTTCGTAAGTGTGTAGAATACTGGTATCCGAACACATCAAGAAGTTTTATAAAATATTCTCAACACTTACTTCACTTTATGGGTGTAAAAAAAAGACACTACATTTTGTCAGTCAGAAAGAACACACGATCCTAAAATATATTTTTATTGGCATAATCTCCTTGTTCATTATATTTTTTTTCCCGCGTAATCGCTGCACCATAAATCACTGGAACAATCAATAGCGTTGTTCTTGAGAAAAAATAGACTACAAGATAGGAATTGTGAATTTCTTTCAGCTCCTTTAAAATTGAATTTACAATTCTGTGAGGAGTATTATTAGCATTTTGTGTTACTAAACAATAATATGTTTAGTAACTTAAACTTTCATTAACAAAAATAAAAATTCCAGTTAATATTCATTTTAAATTTTCATATATTAAAACTTACAGAAGATGTAAAATTATTATATTAATTTCAATGTAAATGTATTTTAATTAAGTTAACCACGTCCTCTGCGCATTTTCGTTGCGTCTTATGTAAGTGGCATGCCACTTGACTTCGATCCCTATATTTGGGGATATACAATAAAAATGAAATGAAATTACTTTTATGACTATTGGGTAACATTTAATACCCCACGCCCAATTTAAAAAAAAATAAATAAAACAAAAATAAACAAGAAAACTTCTATCTATTTTTCAATTTCTATTGCTACATAAAATGTATAATTTAAACGAAGAAACTAAATAAAAATAATTAAAATTGATATTGTTAATCACATAGTAATGAAACAATAATTTACTTTCATATATATTTTTATCATTGATAAAAATAAAGCCCAAAATTCGACAACTTTTAATGTCACAAAATATCAGAGATCCATTTATAATTCCAGTCCTTGACGATGAAAACACAAACCTAAAGTACATAAGTTACAGTCTACAACCATCAAGAAGACTGATGAAAAGTGCTTATTCTTTTTTTCAAAATTGTTGGATGACATATATCATATTCATGTCTAATAGTTTAGGGCTGTACGCCTTGTTGAGGCTCAGGTCTGTACTGAGGAAATAGTGCACCGGTCTCTGGTGTGGTAGAAAAACCTCTGCTGGTCCTCCGTGAAAATAATTTGATAAAAACTGATGTAAATGATCTTAGAACAATAAAGTATGAGTGCTGTAGATAATCTAGATGTCTAGACTTATCCCTTTAAGTTTTTGTTGAGGTCATTTTTTTACATGTTTGCTTTTAGCTTTTTCTAGATGTGGCTGTTCTATATTGTTCTAGATGTGGCTGTTCTGTCTTGTTCTAGATGTGGCTGTTCTGTCTTGTTCTAGATGTGGCTGTTCTGTCTTTTTCTCAATGTCTATTTCTAGATGTTGCTATTTGTCTTTTTCTAGATGTTGCTATTCTGTCTTTTTCTAGATGTTGCTATTTTGTCTTTTTCTATATGTTGCTACTCTGTCTTTTTCTAGATGTTGCTGTTCTGTCTTTTCTAGGTGTGGCTCTTCTGTCTTTTTCTGGGATGTTGCCATGGCGTAAGTCTTAAAAGGAGCTGATGTATTGGATGTTGGACTGGCGGGAGCTTGGTTTTGTTTTGTTTAAGTGTTTGTTTGTTTTTATCTTCAGCGATCCTGGCTTTCAAATGAAAAACTTGTACCGTCCTGCCTGGATCTGCACCCATATCTTATGTTGTTTTTATCTTCAACGATCCTGGCTTTCAAATGAAAAACTTGTACCGTTCTGCCTGGACATGCACCCATATCTTATCTTGTTTAAACATAATATGGTGAGGGATCATTTTAACAAAAACAGTCATGTATTATATCCATTTTAGCCATTGTTTGGAAGTCTTGATATTATTGATGTAAGCCGTGCCCCTCAAGTCGCTAGACAATATCCTTCATCCCTTCCTGGTCAAGTACCGTATGGATCCAGTGAAACAGGACTTTTATGACCCCTTGTCCTCTTCGGTAAGGTCAGCAACAATTCATTGGGGCTCTAACTTCAACCTTTACATTGTGTAAACTTGCTGAGAGATTTTGACATTTCCTTCTGGAACAAATACCATTAGTTGTGAAATTTGAAGATTTATAAATTTAGTCATATGATACCATTTTGTTTAAAGTCAACACGATAGTGTTGCCAATGGTGGTAATCATCATGCGAAATATCCTGAGAAAGAATGCATGTATTCATGGTTTATGTAAGCTGACAATCGCTGCCAGTAATAACTAAAATATAATTCTTAGTCTAACAGCAGTAAACGTTTACTTTAAATCAATTCTCCATATTTTCTCGTCAATTTTATTTTGCTATGCCTTGAACTAGAATTGTTATGAACGTTTATAAAAAAAGAGAAGGATATGTGACCTTGATTCTTCCCCTAGACTAAAAGTAATGTAACATAATGTGTTTTTATTTCCATTGAAGAGGAGAATAAAAACGCAGGGAAATTTTCAAAATGTGTATAATTTGTGATTTTTATTTTCATGAACAGTGAGCCGAAAATTCACCCTCACAAGTCTAGCCGGCCAGTTGGTACCTTTTCATGTAGGGATGCTATGGGGTGCCTGGAGGGGTAGTACCTCTGGTGGGGGGACACTTTGTACTCTCTAGGGGGTAGTTCTCCCACTCTTGGTCCCCACTTGACACCCAGCTCTCACCAGTGGCTCCCAGGAACTGTAGCGTGCGCAGTGGCCACACCCCTGATAACAGCTTCGACTGCCTGGCTAAACCTGGTGAGGGTAGCCGTGGGTATCAAACCCTCGGTGACCTAGGTATGTCTACCTGTGCACGTGAAGACTGGACTCGATGGACTGTGCGGAGGAACCGCTAGATGGTCAACGGCCAAGAAGGCGAGTCTCAGCAAAGTGTGGTGGAACGCAAAAGGCATGACAAGACAGACAGGACATCATGGCCATCCACTGCACCCGTCTCCATCACCAGCCGTCTCGACTCTGTCGTGCCTCTGGATCATGATGGTCTCGGGCGAGAGAGTGAGATCGACGAACTGCGCAACTCTTTCTCCCTTAAATCCAAGTCACCGCGCATAATCACTTTTTTCATCCATCCCATCCCATAACTCACCTCACCACCAAGTCCTGTGGGGACAGGCAAGCGACGAAGTGGCAGGTGTGGGTACACTGGGAGCCGTAGCCGCGACCCTGCACACAGGCGGCCCAGGGCATTGGGTCGTTCTTCACTGACACGGAGCAGAGGTGGAGTCCGGCAGCCCTTTTCAGGAATGCACTGCTCACCTCCATGGCATGAGGAAGGGGCTAGAAAAGGTGCCCTAAACATTGCCTGCTCCAGCCTTCCCTAGCCAGCTTACCGCGGCTGGTGGGGACCCTTTACCAACGGTCGAAATGTAAAAAAGAAATTGAGGATAGTTCCTCTCACATTGGGCGCATGGAATGTGCGCACCCTCCCTGACAGAGATGATGCAAATAGACCTCAGAGAAGAACAGCCCTGATTGGTAAAGAACTCGCCAGGTATAACATAGACATCGCAGCCCTGAGCGAGACAAGGCTTGCGGGCGAAGGTGAGCTCTGTGAAAAAGGCTCCGGCTACACATTCTTCTGGAGTGGCAGACCCAACGAGGAGCGGCGTGAAGTAGGAGTTGGCTTTGCGGTGAGGACAACCCTTGTCGGAAAAATGACTGGACTACCCAAGGGACTGAATGACAGGCTCATGACCATGAAACTTCCACTGTTAGCTGGTAAGAAGCATGTCACCATCATCAGTGCATACGCCCCAACCATGACCAACCCAGATGAAGTCAAGGCAAAGTTTTACGAAGAACTTCACACACTCATTGCCGACGTTCCAAAGGAGGACAATCTCATCTTGCTAGGTGACTTCAGCGTAAGAGTTGGCAAGGACTACTGTGCCTGTGAGGGAGTGCTTGGACACCATGGAGTGGGCCAATGCAACAGCAATGGCCTTCTTCTGCTTCATACTTGTGCTGAACATGAACTGCTAATCACCAACACGATCTTCCGCCTCCCTACCCGCAATAGGACATCATGGATGCACCCCCGCTCGAAGCACTGGCATCTTATTGACTATGTCATCGTTAGGAAGAGGGACAGACAGGTTGTAAGAGTGACCAAGTCCATGTGCGGTGCTAAGTCCACCGCCTCATCCTCTCCAAGCTCAACATTCGTATTCAGCCTAAACGGCGCCCGCAGGGGAAGAAGGCCCCCAAACGGCTGAATGTTGCCAAGCTGAAGACCACCAGTGGCAAGAATTCATTCGTGATTGCTCTGGAGGAGCGCTTAAGATCCACCTCTCCGGAAAACCAGAACGTGGAGGCAGATTGGACATCGCTTAGAGAGCTGATTTACACCTCAGCTACAGAGACCCTGGGGCCTCAGACCAGAAAAAATAAGGACTGGTTTGACGAGAATTGCGAAATCATCAAGCAGTTACTGGATGAGAAACACCAACTCCACCAAGCTTACCTCAATAACCCAAATTCCACTTCAAGGAGAAAAGCATTCAACAACATACGTAGAATTGTACAGCAGAAACTCCGTCAGATGCAGGATGATTGGCTCAGCAAAAAAGCTGATGAGATCCAATGCTATGCAGACAGGCGTGATTATAAGCACTTCTACGAAGCCTTGAGAGAAGTGTATGGCCCAACTTCATCAGGCTCAAATCCACTTCTTAGCGAAGACGGCAACACGCGCATCTTGGACAAAGGGAAGATCTTGGAGAGGTGGGCTGAAAATTTTAACAACATTCTTAATCGCCCATCGGCAATCAATGAAGAAGTCATCAATCGTCTCGCCCCAGGTGCCAACAAACAAGGCACTGGATGACCCACCAATCTTGCTCGAGACCCAGAAAGCAATCTGTCTACTTTCAAGTGGCAAAGCACCTGTTTCAGATGCCATACCAGCTGAGGTATACAAGGAAGGGGGACCAGCCCTAACTGGAAGGCTCCACCAGCTATTTCTCTTGATATGGGTGCAAGAGAGGATCCCGAAGGATTTCAAAGATGCATCCATTGTACATCTTTATAAAGGAAAGGGAAATAGACTGGTTTGTGATAACCACAGAGGCTTATCCCTGCTTTCTATCGCAGAAAGATCCTAGCCAGAATCCTGCTAAACCGCCTCACAGCTCATCTTGACCAAGGCCTCCTGCCTGAAAGCCAGTGTGGCTTCCAAAGAGAGCGAGGAACCATCGACATGATTTTTGCTGCCAGGCAACTGCAAGAGAAATGTCAGGAGCAGAACTCTGACCTTTTCTCCACCTATGTTGACCTAATTAAGGCATTCGACACAGTTGGCAGAGAGGGTTTGTGGAAGATCATGGAGAAGTATGGTTGCCCAAGCAAATTCATTTCCATGGTTCAACAATTCCACGAAGGCATGCAGGCCAGAGGCCAGGACAGAGGAGAGTCATCTGAACCTTTTCCTGTCACAAACGGTGTCAAGCAGGGTTGCGTCCTGGTTCCAACGCTATTCAGCATCATGTTTTCTGCCATGCTGACAGAGGCCTTCAGAAACGAAGATGTTGGTGTTAAGCTGAGGTACCGTACGGATGGCAAACTGTTCAACCTTTGGAGGCTTCAGGTAAAAACCAAGGTCAGGACAGACACAATTAGGGACCTGCTCTTTGCAGACGATTGTGCCCTCAATGCTGCCTCAGAGGATGTCATAAAACGCAGTGTTAGCCTGTTCTCCAGCGCCTGCACTAACTTTGGTCTGACAATTAACACAAAGAAGACTGAAGTCCTTTATCAACCCGCGCCTGGAAAGCCTTATGTTGAGCCCATCATCACTGTCAACAACCAGAAACTCAACGCATTGAAACGCTTCACATACCTAGGCAGCTCACTGTCACAAAATGTCACCATCGATGACGAAGTGAATGTCAGAATTGCCAGGGCCAGCTCCACTTTTGGCAGGTTGTATCCAAATGTCTGGAACAGAAGAGGCATTACCTTCCAGACCAAAGTGAATGTATATAGGGCAGTTGTGCTCCCTACACTGCTTTATGCATGCGTTACATGGACCGTATATCAACGCCATGCCAAAAAGCTGAACCACTTTCACACAACAATCCTCAGGAAGATTCTGGGCATAAAGTGGCAGGACAAAACTCCAGACACCACGGTACTAACCAGAGCTGGTCTCCCCAGCATCTTCACCCTCCTGATGCAGTCACAGCTTCGCTTTGCAGGGCACCTAACCAGAATGCCAACTGAGAGACTACCAAAGAGACTCTTCTATGGCAAGCTCCAGCATGGCCAGCGGTCCCATGGTGGACAAAAGAAACGCTTTAAAGACACATTGAAAGCGTCTCTGAAAGCGTTTGCAATAAACACAGACACGTAGGAGGAAGCTGCGTTGGACTGGTCCACCTGGCGCCAATCCATCCATGAAGGTGCCAGGACATGCAAGGCAAACAGGATTAACGTCGCAGAAAAGAAGAGGCAAGCCCGAAAGGCCTGTGCTGTCAACCCTCCAGGAGACAATCAACTCATCCAATGTTCCTTCTGTTCCCGAACTTTCCGTGCCAGAATCGGCCTTGTCAGCCATCTGCGCACACATAGGCAAAACCAGTCTCAGCAACCCTCGGATGACTAAAGTGGTCCTCATCGATTCGACGGTCGAACAAACGAACGAACCTTTTCATGTAGTGGTCAACCTCAAAAGTCTAGCCGGCCAGTAGGTACAGTTTCCTGTGTTGTGGTCACCCTCACAAGTCTAACCAGACACCAGGTACAGTTTCCTGTGTTGTGGTCACCATCACAAGTCTAACTGGCAAATAGGTACAGCTTCCTGTGTTGTGGTCATCTTCACAAGTCTAGCCGGCCAGTCGGGACAGTCCTCGTGTTGTGGTCAACATGAATTTGGAAACAACTCAGCCACAGTTGATATGTTTTACATGTATTATAGAAAGGAATGTTCAGTTAAAATGACATGGACTTTGTCGTAAATAATGAAAGTGTTCATAAATAAAATAGAAGACGGCTTTAACACAGAGTAGTAAAAAAACTACAAGATATGTTGGAGTCTTGACGTGGACACAATAAAATATTTTTTTAAAAACCCATTACAGTTTAACTAATGTTCAAGTGCAGGTACAGGGTATAGAAAATGGTTTTGTTTATGTCGGAATTGATAACAAAAGATCTTACATAAAAGATCACAAAGATAGGAAATAAAACTTTCAAAAGTAATAAAACTATGCAACAAAATTGTGTGTTTGAGAGTAGTAATAATGACGTCAATTACTATTAATAAAATATTGAGAAACAGAAGCAGCCATTTAAAAAAAATATTTTACTTTCTGTGATTGTAGATTTTTAATGTAATTAATTATATTTCAAAATTAAATATTTTTGCTAAGTATAAAGTACTAATTATAATCTTCAGCAATTTTAGGAGAGATTTCTAGATATTACTCATCGTGTTACCATGGCTACAAGTGGAAATCTAAAAGAAATTCATGAAATAATGGACAACAACTAAAACTTATTATGATCTAGTCGGGTTATTTTAAAGTTAATAAATAATATTTTGCCATTGAATGCCAATATACTAATTGTATACCATTTATTGACTGACAGAATGCCAAGATACTAATTGTATACCATTTATTGACTGACAGACAGAATACTAAGATGTTTAAAAATTGAAGAAAAAAAAATGCTGAAAACTAAACTCAATATCATTCTTATTGGCAATTATATAATGGAAACATAAATAAAACCAAATCTTTATTAGTGAAACAGATTATTTCTAGCATCACTTCAAAATGTCACTCTTCGTAGATAAAATTTGGTTTTGTAAGTGTGGAGCATACTGGTATCCGAACACGTTAAGATGTTCTATAGAATGTTCTTAATACTCCCTTTATTTAAAGGGTATACAAATAAACACTACATCTACATTTTGACAATAAGAAATAACCTACGATCCTCAAATAAAACTTTCTTGGCATACTCTACTTAAACATTATATTTTTTTTGCGCGTTTTCCCTGCACCGTGGTGCACAGTAACAAATATACTTTATAAATTGCGATGCCCATTTGAAAATTTAGGCTACAAGATAGAAATTGTAAACTTATTTTAAAACATGTTTGAAATATAATTTACAGTCCCTTAAGGCATGATATTAGTAAATTGTGTTACTAAACAAAAATATACTTAGTAACTGAAACTTTCGTTAACAGAAAGAAAAATTATAATAAAAATTAATTTTAAATATTTGTATATTATATTCTTACAGAAAATGTAAAATTGTTATATTAAGGATTTTTGTATCTGTATCTTCAATTAATTTCTAACAATACTGAACAATCGTCATTTGCACATTATGAAAGTGGCACGCCACTTAACTTTGATCTCTATATTTAGGGATACAATAACAATAAAAATCATTTACTTTCATATCTTTTGGTTAAAATTCAATCAACCACCCACACCGCCCCTAAAACCTCTACCTCCCAAACCAAATGTTTAAAAATAATAAAAATTCCATTTTTCAATTTCTATTGTAACACTAAATTATTTTTTGAACGCAGAAATTAAATTAAAACATTTAAATTTACTTTTGTAATCACATAGCAAGGTGAAATTTTTTAAATTTAATATATCTTTTTAAATCCTTTACTTGTGGTGTCTGAGCCTGGCGACCGACCGATTGTGTCGCAAAAAAATTGGATCGATTTTTATGCATCTTTCTTGTAAGCAAATTAGCAGAAATTTTGCTGGCACACTCATGCAAATAATGAAAATAACGGATCAAAATTTCAAATCGATCGCATAGACAGTAGAATTAATTGAATTATTGAATGTTTAAATTATATTATTCATCTCTTTGTAATGATAATTTTTTCAGTTAGAGTGTTGTGGTGCGTAATATGTTCAACAACCTTTCATGTCGCGCAATAAGGTGCGCATTACATTGACCGTACATTTTAAAAATATATTCACGATCGGTTCGCATTATATTAAACACATTTTACTAGACATATCTAGAATGTTCCATTTTCGGATTGTTTTGCCCTGTGTGCTATAATGAACATTCTTATAGTTATTTCTTTTATATTACAGATTTATAGTTTAAAACTTTTTTCTGTTTTTAGGGCATTTTCAAGAAGACGAATGCGCTATTGTATCAGTTTTGTCCGTCCGTCTGTCATCACCCTAGATCTCAGCATCCATAAGTCCTAGACCCATGATGTATGAATGTTTTTTGTATGTCCTGACCTGCCATTTGTGCATCAACACTCAGTTACTCGATACGTTAAAAAACCCTGTTTAAACTTCCAAAAAACATTGCGAATCGAGAGATAACACTGGCGCAGGCAACAGCCGCCATTGCCGGAAGTCGAATACATCGTTTTTCAAGCATTGAAGAGTTAAAGTTATTGGTGCGAAAGCGTGCAAAAGAATTAGTTGTTTTTTTTTAGTTGACGTCATTAGAATATGTGTAAAAATTTAGAGAGTTTTACGTCATCAATTGTGGTGACTTCAATCAAGATCTTAGCGGCCCAGGGGCAGATATTGAAAAGTTTTTCGAAACACTTTTTTAGAAGACACTTTATTGTTCAAATGCTTGCCTATAAAAAAACATACTTGTAGTAAAGTAACATCCCTCCACGACCATCAAAAATAGAGAATAAAAGTTTTTATTCTTTTCAAAATTATTGGATGACATGTATCATATTCATGCCAAATGTTTTTGGACTGTAAGCCATGTGGAGGCTCATGTCGATACCACGTCTGTTATAAGGAAAAAGTGCACCGGTCTATGGTATGATGGAAAAATCCTCTGCTGGCCCAACATTATAAAAAGTTTGAGAAGCCCTGCTTTATAGATTATCTTAGAACAATAAAATATGAGTGCAGTAGATAACTTAGAACAAAAAATTATGAGTGCTGTAAATGATCTTAGAACAATAAAGTATGATTGCTGTAGATGATGTTAGAACAATAATGTATAAGTGCTGTTGATGATCTAAAAATAATAAAGTTTGAGAGCTGTAAATGATCTTAAAACTTATAAAGTATGAGTGTTCTAAATGATCTTAGTACAATAAAGTGTGAAACAAGTTCGGAATCAACTAATATATTATACATAGATCTTTAAGATTTCTTATATTAGAGTCCAGGCTTTGCAATTTACTTATGTATTTAAACACATTAACACTGAATAAACAATCTATATTTAAATCACTAGATAAATATTTTTATTGATTTCAATAATACAATTTTTAAATTTTAGTAAATAAAAGAAATAATTGTTGTTCTTCCCAAATGGTTTATCGTGGTGGTTGAAAGATATGTCCCGATCTATTTTTGATGATTACTTCACTTCAAAATACTCCAAAAAACAGGAAGAAATAATATAACTTTATTATTATAGATATGTCTCCCAAACTCAAACAAATGATTTGCACTCAAAAGTGCTGCAATATTTTTAAAGTGCAGAAACAATTTTATTATTTATTTTCAAATTTTAAATAATCATAACGGAGGCATTTAATTTGATATTTGATCCGTTACATATGTATTGTCTTAAACACAAATTAAATATTTTGTTTAAAAGAGAGGACCACATGTACATTAAAAAGAGAACAAAAATGTATGCTGAGCATCAAACAAAGTCTCAATCTTCTTTACAATTAAATAATGGAAAGATAATTGAAACCAAAGATTGATTAGCGAAACGAATTCTTTCTAACATCACTTTAAAATGTCACTCTTCGTACATTACTTTTTTTTTTGTTGTTGTTGTAAATATGGATGATGCTGTTATCCGTAAACCTCACTGTGTTAAATGCAGCGATTTCTATTGAATTTTTTGAACAGTCACTTTACATTATTGGTAAATCTATACAAATATGCATTAAATTTTGTCAGAGAGACAGAACACTATATCCCAAAATATTTTTTTATTGGCCAACTTCCCTCGTTAATTGTAAAATTCTTTTAGTGCGTAATCTCTGCACCATAAAACACCGGAACAAATATATTTTATTAATTTCGTTGTATATGAGAAATTTAGGTTACCAGATAAGAATTGTGCTTGTCTTTCAAACTATCATGAAATTTAATGTAGTATTTCCCGAGGCACATGATTATAAACTTGTGTTACTGAACAAAAATATTATTTAGTAATTTAATCTTTCCTTTAAAAAAAATTATTCTAATAAAAAATCATTTTATTTATGGCAATATGAAAATACTAACAGAAAATATGATTTTTTATATTAAGTTTAATCAACGTGTGTTGTTGATTAAATTAACAGGATTAGTATATTTTCATTTCTCTATCATTTATAAAAGTGGAACGTCACTTTGACTTCGATCCCTATATTTAGGGATAAAACAACTATTAAATTCAATGATTTTTGTATATTTTGGTTAACGTTTAATCCATCACACCCCACATACCAAATAACATATTTTATACTAATTTTCGATTTCTGTTTTTTTTTTCATAAAATTTTTAATTTTAACGCAGAAGCTGAATCAAAAATTATTTCAATTGACCTTGTTATTTACATAGTAAGAAGACTTTTATTTACTCGTATACACATTTTTATCATTAAAAAAACAACTAGAACCATTATTTGAAAAAGGTTATTGTCATGAAATATTTTTAGATCCAGTCCTTGCCGATAAAACACAAATTTGAAGTATAGTAATTACAATCAAGTACAGTAAAAAAATGAGCTGATTATTTTCAAAATTGATAAATGAAGTGTATTAAAATTATGTCTAATGTTTTAAGGTAGAACTTCATATGACGGCTCATGTAGTTACCACGTCTATACTGGAAAATAGTGCACCGATATTTAGTGCGATGGAGAAAACTCTGCTGGTCCAACATAAAAAAATGTGAGAAAAACTTATGTAGATTATCTTAGAACAATCAAGTATGAATGATGCAGATGATCTTAGAACAACAACGTATGAGTAATATAGATGATATAGACTATACTACATGCCGAGTAAAAAGATGAGAGATCATTTAAACTGACAAACATCATTATCCGATTCAGACCCTGCACCATGTTGTATAGCTTCTTATATCTTTTCTTAAGGGGAAACTCAACTATATGAGACGGGATGGGAGTATAATAGTGTTGAGTTTACAACATTGTCCATTTTATGAGTCAAAGACAAAATTAAAAATCCACCTTTTAAGTGTTCTTTACTACATTGACATAGACAACAATCAAGTATTCTTTACTCCCAGACTTGTCCATTGGAATGGTATTTCCATGGGAAACTTCCGGTGGGATGTGATGGAATGGGACAGCACATATTTCCATTGTCCATGTATATAAAGGCTTTCTAGGTTTCCGCAAAACAAAGGACTCAAGTTTTATGGCCCATGGAGAATGAATTCACGATGTTTGAAAACTTACAGTGACCAACTTAAAAACCATTAAATTATTGGAAAATGTACATAGTGCGAAAATTGCTTTGGCCATACCAGTATCATCGGCAGTAGTAGAGATCTTATTTAGTGCTGCCAGATTGTTGTTGTTGGCCATACCAGCGTCATCGGCAGTAGTAGAGAGCTTATTTAGTGCGGCCAGATTGTTGTTGTTGGCCATACCAGCGTCACCACCAGTAGTAGAGAGTTTATTTAGTGAGGCCAGATTGTTGTTGTTGGCCATACTAGCGTCATCGGCAGTAGTAGAGATCTTATTTAGTGCGGCCAGATTGTTGTTGTGTAAGTTACAAGAACGGATGTCACCAGCTCTCGTTATAAGAGAACGGATGTCATCAGCTCTCGTTATAAGAGAACGGATGTTACCAGCTCTCGTTATAAGAGAACGGATGTCACCAGCTCTCGTTATAAGAGAACGGATGTCACCAGCTCTCGTTATAAGAGAACGGATGCTCTCGTTATAAGAGAACGGATGTCACCAGCTCTCGTTATAAGAGAACGGATGTCACCAGCTCTCGTTGTAAACTCTGTGTACATCAGAAATGCAGGTAAGATGAACATTGTGGAAATGGTTCACAGATTACCCGAATTAACTCAATTAGTAGTAGCAGTAGATCAGCAGGAAATTGATAATGTTCTAAATGAGCAGGGTGACTCAGAAATGGTCTAATAAGATGAGAATGTCAGAATGATACTGAATTGTCATAAAGTTAATAAATTTTGTCGTTTTGTATGTCTCTTTGTAGGTGTAGTCCTGTTTAGTACACACTAAACCTAAATTTTCATACATTTCATTTTTAAAAAAAAAAACTATTCCTTATTAGTATTATAATAGCAATTCCATGGGATAAAATGGGATTACACAGACATAATTTGCCATGGAATTGGACAGTATAATACATCCAATGGACAAGCCTTCTTATGCCACTTACATTGTCAACAATAATCAATTATTTCTTACTTCACTTACTTAGACAACAATCATTAAGTATTTCTTACTTCACTTACATAGACAACAATCATCAAGTACTTCTTACTTCACTTACATGGTCAACAATCATCAAGTATTTCTTACTTCACTTACATGGTCAACAATCATCAAGTATTTCTGACTTCACTTACATGGTCAACAATCATCAAGTATTTCTTACTTAACCTACATAGTCAACAATCAAGTATTTCTTACTTCACTTACATGGTCAACAATCATCAAGTACTTCTTACTTCACTTACATAGACAACAATCATCAAGTACTTCTTACTTCACTTACATGGTCAACAATCATCAAGTATTTCTTACTTCACTTACATGGTCAACAATCATCAAGTATTTCTTACTTAACTTACATAGTCAACAATCAAGTATTTCTTACTTCACTTACATGGTCAACAATCATCAAGTATTTCTTACTTCACTTACATGGTCAACAATCATTAAGCATTTCTTACTTCACTTACATAGACAACAATCATCAAGTATTTCTTACTTCACTTACATGGTCAACAATCATCAAGTATTTCTTACTTAACTTACATAGTCAACAATCAAGTATTTCTTAGTTCACTTACATGGTCAACAATCATCAAGTATTTCTTACTTTACTTACATGGTCAACAATCATTAAGTATTTCTTACTTCACTTACAATAATAAAATCATACGAAAATGGTTCGAACGAATTTCCCTTAGTCACTGTTAAATAGCGTTAGAAATAAATGTGAAGAAATTATTTAATTGTAGAAGAAATATCAATTTTACATTTTAATATAAGCTTTTATACATCTATGTATATATTCGGATGGAGGCAAATTTTTTACTGGCTTATAACAAGTCAAAATTACAGAGAATAAAAAATTCTTTAAGAAAAATTAACACGGAACCGCTTTTGAAGCATTCAACGAGTGATTAATCATAAAAAACAATTGCAATTATTTGTTAGGAGGAAGAGGTATTTCTCTTAGGTGCTTACTTAATACAAGTGAGTGTTTTGGATCGATTTCATTATAAACTGTCATTAAGGAAATTCGTATTGAAAATAAACGCTCAGGGATTTTAAATTAAAAATATGGTACGTGTATAAGCATTTAGCCATATACACTGTTGTAAGTTAAATAGCGGAATTGTAATTTTTATAAAGAGGGGCAACTTTGTGAGCTATTTGAAGGGTGCTTTTCATTTCTTGGGTCATGAGTTTATAATATTTCCGAGCCCTGAGTGGCACTATTTCTTAGCCACTGATAATGTCCTTTTTGCAAATATTAAGAAAACCAGCAGTGTAAAATTTTAAACCCAAACCTTGCGATTCCACGTGTTTTTTAAACAATATTAAAAAATCTCCCCAACACTACGCATCTTAATCACATAAGTATTTAACAGCTCAATAAAATTAAATCTAATTTGTCCTAAATAAAAGTCATGCATAAACTGTACAGGATTGGATGTTGTGGATTAATTGGTAGATGAAAGAAATAGCTTACATAAAAAAGACTTATTGCTAGAATAATGCAATATTATGGTACGTGTTATGGTTAAAACTGTAGAGTTTTCTATTGGTGCAAGTTTGTGTGTGGGGGGAGGGGCTAGGTGCGTATGTGTGTTTGATTTGGTTATTTCTATGTCTGCTAATGGTGCGCTTCTAACATGATAACCAGTATTTTTAAAATTATATATACAAACGAAAATAATAATAAGTTTCTACGGTGTAGATAGAAACGGGTTGAAACGTTCGGGGTCGAAACGTCCCTTGGCGGAATTGTCCGGGATCGAATCACCCCGGGATCGAACCTTCCGTGGTCAAACCAACCGGAGTCGAAACGAACTTGGACGAAACGTCCTGTGGTCAAACTGCCAGGGTCGAACCGTCCGGGGTCGGATCGTCCGGTGTCGAAGTGTCCAACCACCAAATAGAAAATACTATTTGCATAACTAAAGTAAAGTATCTGGCGCAAAAAAAAATCCTATTCATTTGACTAAGGGCATGCCTAGCCTAGAAATAGAAATACTGTTTTGGAGAGCTTTTCCAATGAAAAAAGTAATCTTAACACATGTATTTTACTCTAAGACCTAACAAATGATGAAAAATCCATTTAAAAAATTGGGTACATTTCTCGAACAATGCGGTTGCATGACATACGCTTCGGGTAAAAACTGTTCCTTAAGGTGTAAATATATCAAGTGTAAAGAAATTTTTCGGGTATTACGACTTATACATATGATCTAGCATAAGGAAGTGCGTATTATGCCGAAAAACACTGACAACAATTCATTTTGTGCCAAGCTGTTTTGAGTTTATTAGATGAATA
The DNA here is from genome assembly GCA_002072015.1 of Radix auricularia. Taxonomy (NCBI): domain Eukaryota; kingdom Metazoa; phylum Mollusca; class Gastropoda; family Lymnaeidae; genus Radix; species Radix auricularia. The sequence goes on from MUZC01001063.1 coordinate 434,846, forward strand.
GTATACAACGGGAAAAGAGATTGATATAAAGTGAATTGTTCCGATTAGAAAAAATGTGCGGGAATATATAATGATTGACATAAAATTTATAAGAAGATCAACTTCTCACCATTTTCTAAAAAAGCAGCATTGTTCTTATGTTTTTATACACGTTAAAGGAACATGTGCCTTTAAAAAAAGTAAACCATATTTTCTACTCTCCCCAAGCCACAATATTCACAAATATTATCTGGCTAAAAATATCCTATTCGTCTTGAACTAATTTCATGCTTAGATTATAAATGAAATGGGTGTTTATCGAGCTATTTATAAGAACCAAAGAAATCCTGTGGAAAGATATTGTTTTCATGTTTTGATTCACGTGAAAAGAAAGTGAACTTTGCCCGTTATCTTTTGGTAACTGTCAACGATATTTGTTATTCCGGTAGAGTATATAGCATGCGTTATTAAAGAAGTTGGAGCATGGTGAAAGAAAGCCATCAATCGATCTGAATGGAAGGATGTGGTTGAGCAAGCCAGGGTCCTACATGGGCTGTAGAGCCACGGAATATAATGATGTTGCTATATTAAAGCAGAAATACCAAAATTGATGGATAGAATTTAAACTAATAATATGTTTATTTTTCTCGACACACTTATCTTTGCTTTTATTAAGGAGGGTTTGATTTATCACAACCCTAATTTCCAGATCCGTTTATATTAATTTTTAAGGAGAATTTGAGACCCAAAACTAAATAAAGTTATTCTTATTGTGCCTACCCCGTAGCATAGCACGGGTATTTTGCTCGTCTATTAAATAATGCGCTAAGGCACATTTCCGTCCGTCAGTCAGTGTGTGTGTGTGTGTGTGAAGCCCTTATGCCCCGCAACTCTTGATTACTTTTTTAAAATTGAAAATATAGACGTAAAATCATAATGATTTTGGTTTTGAGATTAACAGAGCGTATGGTTTTGAGCGCCGTAAAAAAATGAAGTGGCGTCATAAAGCTTTTATTATAATAATTTATTTGATGTTACATTTTATGTTGATAATCCGAGTGTGTGAATATGCGTGTGTGCGAGTGTGTTCATGTGTATGTGTGTGTGTGTGTGTGTGTGTGTGTGTGTGTGTGTGTGTGCGGCTGTGTGTGTGTGTGTGACTGTGTGTTTGTATTAGTTGTGAAATAACGATTTATTTCATAGATTGCTAAAAGTGAAATTAAATATTGAAAAGACGTGACCAGGTAATGGTTTATGTATTGTTAAAGTTATGCACTGGATTATGGAAAATTTCTTTAATTTTATGAACACAAGTATCTGCCGTTGCTTTCTTCGTAGGTGCTTGATTAAAAGATAACGGGAAGTCATTGAATGTGAATTAAAAACTGTTAATGAGATTTTCAGAGATGGTTTTACTTTATGTTTCATTTTAGAAGAAATGAGCCCTTGCGCATTAGTAGGACGATTACTCGCATAAATTGCCACAATGGGAAATAAACAGTGAGAAGAACTTATAGTCGCTATTGAAATTGCATTATTTATAATTTATAGTTATAATATGTAATTGGGTAAGATTGAGAATGGTTTGCGCATATTAATGTTTAAAGGAAATTGAACCTTCCTAAAATTTTAAATTGCATTTTACAATAATAAAATCACACGAAGGTGGGTCGAACTAATTTCTTTTAGTCACTGTTAAATAACTGTAGAAATAAATGTAAAGAAATTATTTAATTGCAGACAAAATATAAATTTTACATTTTAATATGAGATTTTATATATCTACGTATATAATCGGATGGAAGCAAATTTTATACGGGCTTATAACAAGTCAAAATTACCGAAAATGAAATTTCTTAATTGAAAATTTAATACGGAACCGCTTTTGAAGCATTCAACGAGTGATTTATCATAAAAACAATTGTAAATATTTGTTAGGAGGAAGATGTATTTCTCTTAGGTGCTTACTTATTACAATTAAGTGTTTTTGGTCGATTCCATTTTAAACTGACATAAAGAAAATTCGTATTAAAAGTAAACGCTCAGGAATTTTAAATAATAAAATGGTATGTGTTTAACCGTTTATACACTGTTGTTGGAGTGGGGTTAAATAGCGAATTATACTTTTTATAAGGAGCGGCAACTCTGTGAACTATGTGAAGGGTGCTTTTCATTTCTGTGGTCAGTAGTTTATAATATCGCCGAGCCTTGAGTGGCACTATTTCTTAGCCACTGATAATATCCTTTTTGCAAAGATTAAGAAAACCAGCAGTGAAAAATTTTGAGCCGAAACCTATCTATTCAGCGTGTGTTTTTAAACAAATAGCAAATATTCAAAAATCTCCTCAACCCTACACATCCGAATCAAATAAGTATTTAATAGCTCAATAAAAATAAATGCAGCTTTCATATACTGTATACAGGTGATGCATAAACTGTAGAGGAATGGATGTTGTGGATAAATTGGTAGATGAATGAAAAAGCTAACATAAAAAAGACTTTTTGCTAGAATAATGCAATATTATGGTACGTGTTATGACTACAACTAAAGAGTTTTCTTTTGGTGCAAGTTTGTGTGTGTGTGTGGGGGGGGGAGGGGCTATGTGCGTATGTGTTTGATTTGGTTATTTCTATGTCTGCTAATGTTGCGCCTCTAACATGACAACCAGTATTTTTAAAATTATATATAAAAACAAAAATAATAAAAATTTTCTACGGTGTAGATAGAAAGGGGTTGAAACGTTTGGGATCGAAACGTCCCTTGGCAGAATTCTCCGGGATCGAATCACCCCGGGGTCGAACCGACCGGAGTCGAAACGACCGTGGAAAAAACGTCCTGTGGTCAAACTGCCAGGGTCAACCGTCCGGGGTCGAATCGTCTGGGGTCGAAGTGTCCAACCACCAAATAGAAAATACTATTTGCATAACTAAAGTAAAGTATCTGGCGCAAAAAAAATCCTATTCATTTGACTAAGGGCATGCTTAGTCTAGAAATAGAAATAATGTTTTGAAGAGCTTTTCCAATGAAAAAAGTAATCTTAACACATGCATTTTACTCTAATACCTAAAGAATGATGCAAAATCCATTAAAAACATTGGGTACATTTATCGAAAAATGCGGTTGCATGACACACGCTTCGGATAAAAAACTGTTCTTTAAGGCGTAAATATATCAAGTGTAAAGAAATATCCCGGGTATTACGACTTATACATAGGATCTAGCATAAGGAAGTGCGTGTTCTGTCGAACAACACACTGACAACAATTCATTTTGTACCAAGCTGTTTTGAGTTTATTAGATGAATAGTTTACAACGGGAAAAAAGATTGATATAAAGTGAATTGTTACGATTAGAAAAAATGTTCGGGAATATATAATGATTGACATAATATTTATAAGAAGATCAATTTCTCACCATTTTCTTAAAAAGCAGCATAGTTCTTATGTTTTTATTCATGTTAAAGGAACATGTCCCTTTAAAACAAGAAAACCATATTTTGTACTCTCCCCAAGCCACAATATTCACAAATATTATCTGGCTAAAAATATCTTATTCGTCTTGAACTAATTTCATGCTTCGACTCTAAATTAAATGCGTGTTTAGCGAGCTATTTCTAAGAACCAAAGAAATCCTGTGGAAAGATATTTTTTTCATGTTTTGATTCACGTGAAAAGAATGTGAACTTTGCCCGTTATCTTTTTGTAACTGTTAACGACATTTGTTATTCTGGTAGATACTATACCATGCGTTATAAAAGAAGTTCGAGCATGGTGAAAGAAAGCCATCAATCGATCTGAATGGAAGGATGTGGTTGAGCGAGCAAGGGCCCTATACGGGCTGTAGAGTCACGGATGATAATGCTGTTGCTATATTAAAGCAGAAATACCTAAATTGATGGGTAATATTTAAACTAATAATATGTTTATTGTTCTCGACACACTTATCTTTGTTTTTATTAAGAAGGGTTTGATTTATCACAACCCTAATTTCCAGATCCTTTTATTTTAATTTTTTAGGATAATTTGAGACCCAAAACTAAATAAAGTTACTCTTATTGTGCCTACCCCGTAGCATAGCACGGGTATTTTGCTCGTTTTAAGATAATCGAGCTTCAATCATTTTCACTTAATTTTAGTTGTATACTAATTAGATAAGCGTTAGCTAAATGGAACATGAATGGATCTTGGCCAAACTTAGAACATACATACTTTATAGCCAATATTAAAATACAATGCGGCGTTGAACTACTAATGTTTATTTGGGATGGTGGACAGTATCTTTATTTTTGTAAGCCTTAAAGACTTTTTTTTCTTATATGAAATTTTTACAAATTGTTTAAGCTTAAACGACATAGGAAAATGAATAGATTGTAAATAAACTTGGTGTGAAATTAATTTATAGCACAAAGATAAATTCTTAAGGACATTGAATTTCTGTTTATCTCTTTGGGCCCTTATTCTTTTTTCTTAAACGGTTATTAATTTTATTCCACATTCTGTGGCATAGTCTCGACAAATTTTGATAATACAATGAATATGATCCATATAGAAACGAACACATGTTTCAAAAGTCCACATCTTGCACCAATTTGGCCATGGAACACTTAATGCCATGATTTGCTCTTTTATCTAGATAAATAAAAAGGAAAGTATGTCTGTGTGTGTATGTGTGTGTGTGTATGTGTGTGTGTTAGTGTGTGTGTGTGTCTATGTGTGTGTGTTTGTGTGTGTGTGCGTATGTGTGTGTGTGTGTGCGTGCGTGTGTGTATGTCCTTTGTAAACCATGCATTCGATCGTCAATAAACGTTTGGAGACAGTTTAGTATATTTCTGGATGCTTACTGGAAACATCATTTTCTATATTTAACACTCATTGGGCACCGGATGCCCATAATGTCAATTTTTGCTTATATGAGTTATATAAAATAGTTTAAGAGTTAGCTACTGTGTATATTGATGGCTTTTAATCAAAGCTAGTATATAACATTTTAATAGCCTATATTAAAATACCATAGAGCACTAAACTCTTAATGATCATTCCCCCGCAGCCGGGGGCATAAAATGCCTTTTTACTTAAACGTTCAGTTTCGTTATTTCCTATTTGATTATAAATGATTCTTACAAATAATGACAAATAAATCCTATATTATTCTGATTAAAAATTAAAAGGTGTTTTCTACTTTACTTCTTGCACTGAGTGGGCCCTGGGGCTCATAATAAATATTTTTGCTAATATGAGCAATATAACTATAATTTTATGCGTTAGCTACTGTGTATATGAAGGGATCGTAAACAATTTTTAATAAAAAAAATCATGTTAAGCCTGGTCCCTTTTTGGACTCAGGACGTGTTAGCGCATTTTCGTATTAGTACTTAAGTTAGATAGCAGTATTATGTAGTTATCAGTAATTGTGTTTAAATTTAAGACTTATTTTTAAAAAACTTCTTGTGTAATGAATATACCTGAATTTTTTTAAATTTAAAAGTCATTTCCTAACATTTTAATTTTTTTTATTTTGTTTCTAATGTAACTACAAGTTGTTTGCGGTCACTGATATAGGACTCATAAATGAAACATTCTTAATTGTAATCAGCTAATCGCCAAAATACTCCGTCAATTGTTGTTTTATAGATCGTGGTTGCCAATCTTGTTGAAAGCTTGTTTCGAAAAAGTTTTCAATTTCTGCCCTGGGCCGCTAAGATCTTGATTGAAGTCACCACAATTGATGACATAAAACTCTCTGAACTTTTACACATATTCTAATGACGTCAACAAAAAAAAACTAATACTTTTGCACGCTTTCGCACCACTAACCAATAACTTTAACACCAAACACACCTCGTGCGCAACTCACAAGTTCCATTAAGTTACAATGACTTAAAAACCTACGGAACTTCCAAGAGCTCTACTGCCACTACAAGAGGTCGGATCTAGTAACTGAGTGTTGATGCACAACTAGCAGGTCAGGACATACAAAAAACATATATACATCATGGGTCTAGGACTTATGGATTCTGAGATCTAGGGTGATGACAGACGGACGGACAGACGGACAAAATGGATACAATAGCGCACTCCACTTCTCGAAAAATGCGCTAAAAATGTTGATAACTCATTCTAAAGGGCACTGAACTTATATTTCCATTTTTTCCTTATATGTTTAAGTTGTTTTTTAATTAAATGTTTAGCGATCTTGAAGAATATATCCATGTTTCAACCCAATTAAAATAATATTTTTGGTTTAAATTGACAGCTTACAGTGCATTAGCTAAATGGCCGTTAAAAGACATTATTTCTCATAATAGTGGTCTGCAAATTAGTGTTGGTGCAAATTACTGAAAATAGTAATGGATCTTGGCCATCTCTTTAACAAAATTAAATTATTATTAGTCAAATAACCTCATGGTTGTTTGGGGTTCTAATGTTACCATTCAATTTTCTCGGGGCTTGGTAGACCTTGGTGGTGCCCATCTCCTCTCCAGGTCAGTGGCAGACTTTGAAATAAGCATGCAAGTGAGCAAATAGATGCTACAATTTAATATAAAAGATCGTATAGATAATTTTAATATTTCCGTTTGCAGACAATAATATTAATTCTAAATATAAGTCAAGTGTCAATTTATTTTAATAAATATAAAACATGTGTGTGTTTGTCTGTGCATGTATAAGTATGTGTTTCTGTAAATGTATGGGGTTGTTTAAATTATCAGCGTTTAAGTTTTGCCTCCTGCTGGCTAAAATAAATAAGATACACAAACTGTTTTTTTTAATAAATAGGTTAATCATTTTTATTGATGGCAATGAAATATTTTGAAATATTTTATTGAATATTTTAATTTCTTATGTTGTGTTTCTTTTCATATTCGTGGTTCAATTTGGTGATAGTGATGCCCCAAATATAAATGATTATTACATTTCTAGCTACTTCAATAGAACTGGAGCAATAATAGAACATAATTTAAATAAGTATGTTTATCAAACTCGAGATAATCACTACAAAGGTGCTGTAACATTTTTAAAACTATATTTAAACATAGTCGAAATTATATTCGTTTTCAAAATTTAAAAAAAAATTAAATAAAGACAAAGGGTTTAATAATCGATACGGATTATGTGTATTATCTTAAACCAAATTTACATATGTAATAAAGGACCAACAATAAGCTAAAAATGAGAAGAAAAATAAATGCTGAGCGATAAACAGTCTCACCGTTCTTTATAATTAAATTATAAAAACATAAATTAAACCGAAGCCTTATTATCGAAACAAATTCCTTCTAGCATCATTTGAAAATGTCACTCATCGTAGATTCCATTTGTTTTTGTAAGTAAGGATGAAGCTAGTATGGGAACACCTGACTGTGTTAAATGAAGCGATATTCTATCGAATGTATTCAACACTCACTTTACTTTATGGGTATGCAAATAGGCACTACATATTAAATATTAATAAGAATACATGACTAAAGACAAGCCATAGATATACGTAGGACGCAATAATCTTATGAACTGAAGGTGCGTCTGTAATATATAAGTATAAGATAAGTTATATATGGTCACTGAGAGAGAACACTCTATCCTAATATAACCCTTGATTTTCACATTATCCTTGTCGAATATAAATGTTCGCGCGCAATCGCTGCACCATAAAGCATCGGAACTAATATATTGTATCAATTACGTTGTTCATGATAAAATAGAGGTTACAAGATAAGAATTGTGAATTTAATTCTAAATCATATGAAATCTAGTTTACTTTTCCCTGAGACATATTATAAGTAACTTGTGTTACGAAACAAAAATAGTTTTAATACCTGAAACATTCGTTTACAAAAATATTCATTCATCTAAAAATTATGTTTAAATATAGCATATATTTAATACTAACATAAAATGTGAAATTGTTATATTAGCTTTAATCGATATGTGTCATTCATAAAACTATAAACGCTACTTTCCTTATTTCCATAGTTGCACCTATGAAAGTGTTACGGCACTTGACTTCGATCCCTATGTTTAGGGATACAATAGCAATGAAATTCAATGAGTTTCGTATCTATCAGTTAACAATTTATCACCCACCTCCACCCAAACGAATAAGAGTAGATACCCTTTTAAAAGTCCTAGGTAAGAGCAGAGTGTAGTTTCACTCGTGTGTTAAAATATTTTCATTGGATTGATATCATAGTTTTCAATGTCTCAATAACAATAGTACTTTAATAGAAATTATACCAATAATACAATATAACAGCTTATATATTTATTTTAATAATGCGCAATTGTTAGTTGAAATAGTAAGATTCTAATCTTAAACGAATATTTAATCATAGAAACAAATAAAGTTGCCGCCACTTTTAAAGGTACGAATTACATCGAAAAGAGCAGATTTATGCAAATATTAAATATTTAGCTTCTTAAGGAAACAAAATAAAAAATACTGAAAGTTGTCTAAGTAATAAAACTTAGGAACGGCTTGAAAGTTGTTTTTTAGATATGAAATTAAATTGAAACTCATAGCTGTCTAAGTAAGGCAACTAAGAAACACCTGAACGTTGTGTAAGTAAGGGAACTGACGAACACCTGAAAGTTGTGTAAGTAAGGGAACTAAGAAACACTTGAAATTTGTGTAAGTAAGGGAACTAAGGAACACCTGAAAGTTGTGTAAGTATGGGAACTAAAGAACACCTGAAAGCTCTCTAAGTAAGGCAACTAAGACACACCTGAAAGTTGTGTAAGGGAACTAAGGAACACCTGAAAGTTATGTAAGTAAGGGAACTGACGAACACCTGAAAGTTGTGTAAGTAAGGGAACTAAGAAAAACCTAAAATTTGTGTAAGTAAGGGAACTAAGGAACACCTGAAAGTTGTGTAAGTAAGGGAACTAAGGAACACCTGAAAGTTGTGTAAGTAATGGAACTAAAGAACACCTTAAAGTTGTGTAAGTAATGGAACAAAGAAACACCTGAAAGTTGTGTAAGTAAGGGGACTAAGAAACACCAGAAAGTTGTGTAAGTAAGGGAACTAAGAAATACCTGAAAGATGTGTAAGTAAGGGAACTATGAAATACCTTAAAGATGTATAAGTTAGGGAAAGAAGGAACACCTGAAAGTTCTCAAAGAAAAAGAACTAAGAAAACATATTGTTTGTCTGAATACATGTACAATGAAAACGCTGAAAGTTTTCTATGTAAGATATTAAAGATGAAAATAACATATCTTTAAATAAATGAAGGGAGGAACACTGGATTGTTTCTGTTTCTCAATATTTCATCAATTGTAGATCTAATTGACGTCATAAGTTCTCTTCTAAAAAACACATTTTTGTTGCATAGATTTATTAATATGGAAGTTGTATTTCCTATCTTTGTTTTCTTCTATCCAATATGTCTCCTTATCAACCACTTTCTGTACCCTATATGTGCACTTAAACATTATCTGAACTGTATTTCAGTTTTTATTTTTTTTTATTGTGTCCTCGTCTAGACTCCGAAATTTCTTGTAAATTTTTTTCCTTCTCTGTATAAAAGCAGTCTATTAAGGAAAAAAACAACAACTGATATTTGACTAAGTAAAGGAGCTTAGGAAAACCTCATTGTTTGTTTATATAAGGGAACTACGATAAAACTGAAACTTGTAACGGTAACGGAACTCAGGAACACCTTCTGTTTGGCTAAATATGTGTAATACGAAAATCCTGAAAGTTTTCTAGATAAGACATTAAAGATGAAAGTAATAGTTGGGTAAGTAAGAGGAGTAAGGAGCACTTGATTTTTGTCTATGTAAGTTGTGTAAGGAACATTTAATCGTTGTCTACTTAGGTGGAGTAAGGAATACTTAATCGTTGTCTATTTAAGTGGAGTAAGGAATACTTGATGGTTGTCTATATAATTGGAGTAAGCAAAACTTGATTGCTGTCTTTGTAAGGGGAGTAATGAACACTTGTTTTTTGTCTAAGTGAACTGTAGTAATTAACAATTGATTGTTGTCTAAGAAAGAGTAGTAAGGAGCACTTAATAATTGTCTATGTAAGTGGATTAAGAATAACGTGATGGACCCTTAAAATGGACATTGTTATAATCTCAGCACCTGTTATACTAACCATCACGTCTCATATCAGTGAGTTTCCATGTGGGCGAAGATTCTCGAAGTTATACAACGTAGTGCAGGGGTTGAATCGGATAATGTATACCATTTATTTACTGACTGACAGAATGTGAATATACTAAATGTATACAATTTATTGACTGACTAAAAGATTGCAAGATATACTAATTGTATACCATTTATTCACTGACTGCAAGAATGGCAAGATACTAAATATATACTATTTATTAACTGACTTACATTATGCCAAGATACTAATTGTATACCATTTATCCCCTAACTGACAGAATACCAAGATGTTTAAAATAGAAGAAACAAGAATTCTGAGCATCAAACTCAATATCATTCTTATTCACAATTAGATAATGGAAACATAACTTAAACCGAAGCTTGATCAGTGAGACGATTTCGTTCTAGCATCACTTGAAAATGTCACACATCATAGATTCAGTTTGGTTTTGTAAATGTGGGCGATGCTGTTATCGGAATACATCACTGAGTAAATGCAGCGATGTTTTATTGAATGTTTACAACACTGACTTTACTTTATGGGTATACAAATAGGCAACACATTTTGTCAATGAGAGAGAATATATTTAAAAGGAATGGTAAAAAAAATTTTTGGGCATATATATATATATATATATATAGAATATACCGACATAACTATTAGGATGTTCATTATAATACCTAGGGCAAAACAATCATGAAACATTCATAATTCTGAATATGTCTATTAAAACGTGTTTCATATAATACGCACCGATAGTGAATATATATTTTTTAAACAAATTTTGTGAATAAAATGCACAGCTTATTGCGCGACAGAAAAGCTTGTTGAACAAAATAAGTACCACGACAATCATCTAAAAATTAACATGATGCATGGAGATAAATAAAATAGATTAAAAATTCAATAATTCAATTACAATACATTCGATCGATCTGAAATTTTGAAACCTTATTTAAATCATAGGCTCGAGTCATCCATAAAAGTTTGAGCTCGCTAGATTACGAGGAAGGCGGATACAAATCGATCAGACATGCCAAGTTTATAAAAAAAAAAGAATTTTAAAAACACGCTATCCTAAGATAAATCTTTATTGATTAACTCCCCCTGTTCATAATAAATTATTTAACGCGTAATTGATGCACCATTAAGCACCGGAACTAATTGCGTTGTTCTCATTTAGGTGAAAATAAAGGAATTGTATATGTCTTTCAAATTATTTTGAAATTTAATTTACACTTTCCTGATTCATACATACTATTAGTAATTTATGTTACTAAAAAATTTTTTTAGTAACTTAAACTTTCATTTAGAAAAAAAACATAATTTAAACAAGAATTTATTCTAAATATGTCATTTATTTAATGCTCACATAAAATATGAAATTCTTATATTAAGTTTAACCTATTTGTATCCTTCACGAAATTAACCACACCACCTTACAATTGTGTATTTCATTGAAAGTGGCTCGCCACTTGACTTCGATCCCTACATTTAAGGGATACAATGACAATGAAATTCAGTGAAATTCGTATCTAACACTTAACACTCAGATCTGGATCTAATTTTTTAAAAATTAATTTTTTATATATTTTTTTTTTTTTACGATTTTTAATATTTTATACAATTAATAATATATATAATAACTTAATCAATATATTTTACATTGACTTTTTTACTGACTAGTTTGGGGAACATTTTCTAAATATTATCTATAATTTTTTATCATTAATAAATTGGAGTTGTAATTTATCAGAAAGCTTTTATTATTAAGAAATGTTTTAGAGCAAAAGTTCAAACCCTTTACGATAAAATCACCTACTTGAAGTTAACTGTTAAGTAGGTACCACCATCAACCATCAAGAACAGTGAGGAAAAGTTTTAAGTTTTTTTTTTCAAATTGTTGGAGGATATGTATCATATTTATGCCAAATGTTTTAGGGCTGAACGCCATGTGGAGGCTCATGTGGCTACCTCGATTGTACTGAAGAAATAGTGCACCTGCCCCTGCTGTACTGAGGAAATAGTGCACCGCCCCCTGCTGTATTGAGGAAATAGTGCACCAGCCCCTGATGTACTGAGGAAATAGTGCACCGGCCCCTGCTGTACTGAGGAAATAGTGCACCGGCCCCTGCTGTACTGAGGAAATGATGCACTGACCCCTGCTGTACTGAGGAAATAATGCACCGGCCCCTGCTGTACTGAGGAAATAGTGCACCAGCCCCTGCTGTACTGAGGAAATAGTGGACTGGCCCCTGCTGTACTGAGGAAATAGTGCACCGACCCCTGATGTACTGAGAAAATAATGCACCGGCCCCTGCTGTACTGAGGAAATAGTGCACCGGCCCCTGCTATACTGAGGAAATAGTGCACCGGCCCCTGCTGTACTCAGGAAAAAATTTGCACCGACCCCTGCTGTACTGAGGAAATAGTGCACTGGCCCCTGCTGTACTGAGGAAATAGTGCACTGGCCCCTGCTGTACTGAGGAAATAGTGCACTGGCCCCTGCTGTACTGAGGAAACAGTGCACCGGCCCCTGCTGTACTGAGTAAATAGTGCACCGGCCCCTGCTGTGCTGAGGAAATAGTGCACTGGCCCCTGCTGTGCTGAGGAAATAGTGCACCGGCCCCTGCTGTACTGAGGAAATAGTGCACCGGCCTCAGCTGTAGTGGAAAAAATATGCTGGTGAACCATGATAAAAAATAAAATTTTGAAGATGATATAAGAACAATGAAGTATGAGTGCTGTAAATGATCTTAGAACAATAAAGCATGAGTGCTGTAGATGATCTTAGAACAATAAAGTATGAGTTGTGTGGATGATCTTAGAACAATAAAGTATGAGTGATGTAGATGATCTTAAAACAATAAAGTATGAGTGATGTAGATGATCTTAGAACAATAAAGTATGAGTGCTGTAGATGATCTTAGAACAATAAAGTATAAGTGCTGTAGATGATCATAGAACAATAAAGTATGAGTGCTGTAGATGATGTTAGAACAATAAAGCAAGAGTGGTGTAGAGGGTGGTCTAAAACCTTTTTTTCGCTGGTGACTGGTCGAGGTTTTTAAATATTAACTGTAACCCGATGATGGGGGGGGGGAGGGGGCGGGAAAGAGTGGGTGGTTCAATTGATTGCTTACAAATGTAATTACGTTGGTTTAATTTTAAATATTTTATTTATTTGCATTTAAACCTACCTTCTAAAGTGTACATTTAAATAATTTATTCTTTAAATAAACTAAATTGTTTAAAGAATGAGAACCTGGATCTTGTATTTCTACATTGAGAAGTTTTCATCAAAGTGTAGTGGGAAACAATGTCACCCGAAGTGTGTTTATTTATATATTTGGTTTTCGTTACTTCAGAAAATTTCACTTAACACAGATAAGATATCAGAAATTGCAATTAGATTTAAATGAATATGTTACCGATCTCATGTAATTTTTCCACTACGAATTTAATTAAGAAGATTAAAAGTTTATTTTCTTAAATAATTGTAAGGACGCCGTCATTTGTAATCTAGAGCAATTTAACTACTTCTTGCACATATTAGCAAGTTTGTTAGCTTGCCAACATGGGCTACCCATAGGTTGTGTACAAAAAGAGAAGTATAATAGCTTGTCAACATGGGCTACCCATAGGTTGTGTACAAAAAGAGAAGTATAATATCGTGCCAACATGGGCTACAGAAAAGGCGTAAACAAAAGAGAAAGGTGATACCTTGCCAACACGGGCGACCCATGAATGATTAATAAGACATAACAGAAGTATAATAGCTTGCCAATAGGGCTGACCTATAAAAGGCCTGTACAACAATGGAACTCTAACATTCATTTCTTGTAGTTGTAGCCGGTTTGTTCCGATCTGCGGTATTGTTTTATTAATGTTCTTTTGACTTTAAATAACAGTCGCAGTAACGGGTTACATGTTTTAGTCTCTTGCCTTTTGAAGAGCAAAACAATCCTGAGAGAAATACACCACTGAAAATAAGATGTATAGACTACATGCCATGCTTCTTTGGCGACCCGTTACCATATGATATACGGCCAGTTACCATATGATATACGGCCAGTTACGATATGATATACAGCCAGTTACCATATGATATACGGCCAGTTACCATATGATATACGGCCAGTTACCATATGATATACGGCCAATGACCATTTGATATACAGCTTGTTAACATTTGATATACGGTCAGTTACAATTTGATAAACGGCCCGTTACCGTTTGATATACGACCCGTTACCATTTGATATACGACCCGTTAACATTTGATATACGGCCAGTTACAATTTGATAAACGGCCCGTTACCATTTGATATACGACCAGTTACCATTTAGTAAACGGCCTGTTACCATTTGATATACGGCCCATTATCATTTGATATACGACCCGTTACCGTTTGATATACGACCCGTTACCATTTGATATACGCCCCGTTAACATTTGATAAACGGCCCGTTACCATTTGATATACGACAAGCTACCATTTAATATACGGCCTTTTACCATTTAATATACGGCCTATTACCTTTTGATGTACGACCCGTTTCCATTTGATAAATGACCCGTTACCATTTGATATACGGCCCATTACCTTTTGATGTACAATCCGTTACCATTTTGTGCACGGTTAGTTATCATTTGATATTCGACCCGGTAACATTTGATATTCGACCCGGTACCATTTGATATACGGCCCGTTACCATTTGATATACGGCTCGTATCATTTGATATACGGCCCGTTACCATTTGATATACGGCCCGTTACCATTTGATAAACGTTCCGTTTCCAAGATAAGACTGACGTGTATACTAAGACAATGATAATACCAAGGTGAGACTAAATTTTTTATCATCACAATGATTATACCCAGGTGCGACTTACGTGATAATGGGTCAAAATTAATCAACATGAACCAAAAAAAAAAAAAAAAAAAAAAAAAAAAAACGTCGTCTAAAAGAGGTCAAATTAAACCAATAAAATATTTCCAATAAACTTTCTATAGAAACTTATATACAAGCAAGACTTCTGTGTTATCGTTTTATTTAATTGAGACCATAAATTTATCAATTAAAACAATATTAATGTTTACATGTCTAGGATAGTAAATCACCGCTATATTCTTTTTTTTTTATTTACGCTGATAGTTATAATTTAAAAATCTGAAATCGTTTTTTTTTAAAATTTAATTTAATGTTTAAAACGGCAAATTATTTTAATGCTTTTTGAAAACACAGATTAACTGTTGAATTTTCAATTTAAAAGTAAGTTCCTTTGATATTGTATTGCTTATCCCAACTACTTGCCTCAGGGCAAAGTCTTGGCTATTGGACAACTTTAGGAACAAGTGGTACCAGGAGTAGACATTTAGTGGAGTTTTGGCTATTGGACAACTTTAGGAACAAGTGGTACTAGGAGTAGACATTTAGTTGAGTTTTGGCTATTGGACAACTTTAGGAACAAGTGGTACTAGGAGTAGACATTTAGTGGAGTTTTGGCTATTGGACAACTTTAGGACAAGTGGTACTAGGAGTAGACATTTAGTGGAGTTTTGGCTATTGGACAACTTTAGGAACAAGTGGTACTAGGAGTAGACATTTATTGGAGTTTTAGCTATTGGACAACTTTAGGAACAAGTGGTACTAGGAGTAGACATTTAGTGGAGTTTTGGCTATTGGACAACTTTAGGAACAAGTGGTACTAGGAGTAAACATTTAGTGGAGTTTTGGCTATTGGACAACTTTAGGAACAAGTGGTACTAGGAGTAGACATTTAGTGGAGTTTTGGCTATTGGACAACTTTAGGAACAAGTGGTACTAGGAGTAGCCATTTAGTGGAGTTTTGGCTATTGGACAACTTTAGGAACAAGTGGTACTAGGAGTAGACATTTAGTGGAGTTTTGGCTATTGGACAACTTTAGGAACAAGTGGTACTAGGAGTGGACAACCAGTGGTTTTTTGGCTATTGGACAACATTAGGAACTAGTAATACAAGGAGTGGACAACCAGTGGTTTTTTGGCTATTGGACAACATTAGGAACAAGTGGTACTAGGAGTGGACAACCAGTGGTTTTTTGGCTATTGGACAACATTAGGATCTAGTAATACTAGGAGTGGACAGTTAGTGGTGTTTTGGCTATTGGCCAACTTTAGGAACAAGTGGTACTAGGAGTGGACAACCAGTGGAGTTTTGGCTATTGGACAACATTAGGAACTAGTAATACTAGGAGTGGACAGTTAGTAGTGTTTTGGCTATTGGACAACTTTAGGAACAAGTGGTACTAGGAGTGGACAACCAGTGGTTTTTTGGCTATTGGACAACATTAGGAACTAGTAATACTAGGAGTGGACAGTTAGTGGTGTTTTGGCTATTGGACAAATTTAGGAACAAGTGGTACTAGGAGTGGACAACCAGTGGTTTTTTGGCTATTGGACAACATTAGGAACTAGTAATACTAGGAGTGGACAGTTAGTGGTGTTTTGGCTATTGGACAACTTTAGGAACAAGTGGTACTAGGAATGGACAAACAGTGCTTTTTGGCTATTGGACAACATTAGAAACTAGTGGTACTAGGAGTGGACAGTTAGTGGTGTTTTGGCCCTTGGACAACTTTAGGAACAAGTGATACTAGGAGTGGATAACCAGTGGAGTTTTGGCTATTGGACAACATTAGGAACTAGTGGTACTAGGAGTGGACAACCAGTGGAGTTTTGGCTATTGGACAACATTAGGAACTAGTGGTACTATAAGTGGACAGTTAGTGGTGTTTTGGCTATTGGACAACTTTAGGAACAAGTGTTACTAGGAGTGGACAGTTAGTGGTGTTTTGGCTATTGGATAACTTTAGGAACTAGTAATACTAGGAGTGGACAGTTAGTGGTGTTTTGGCTATTGGACAACTTTAAGAACAAGTGGTACTTGGAGTGGACAACCAGTGGTTTTTTGGCTATTGGACAACATTAGGAACTAGTAATACTAGGAGTGGACAGTTAGTGGTGTTTTGGCTATTGGACAACTTTAGGAACAAGTGGTACTAGGAGTGGACAACCAGTGGTTTTTTAACTATTGGACAACATTAGGAACTAGTAATACTAGGAGTGGACAGTTAGTGGTGTTTTGGCTATTGGACAACTTTAGGAACAAGTGGTACTAGGAGTGGACAACCAGTGGTTTTTTGGCTATTTGACAACTTTAGGAACAAGTCGTACTAGGAGTGGACAACCAGTGGTTTTTTGGCTATTGGACAACATTAGGAACTAGTAATACTAGGAGTGGACAGTTAGTGGTGTTTTGGCTATTGGACAACTTTAGGAACAAGTGGTACTAAGAGTGGACAACCAGTGGTTTTTTGGCTATTGGACAACTTTAGGAACAAGTGGTACTTGGAGTGGACAACCAGTGGTTTTTTGGCTATTGGACAACATTAGGAATTAGTAATACTAGGAGTGGACAGTTAGTGGTGTTTTGGCTATTGGACAACTTTAGGAACAAGTGGTACTAGGAGTGGACAACCAGTGGTTTTTTGGCTATTGGACAACATTAGGAACTAGTAATACTAGGAGTGGACAGTTAGTGGTTTTTTGGCTATTGGACAACTTTAGGAACAAGTGGTACTAGGAGTGGACAACCAGTGGAGTTTTGGCTATTGGACAACATTAAAAACAAGTGGTACTAGGAGTGGACAACCAGTGGTTTTTTGGCTATTGGACAACTTTAGGAACAAGTGGTACTAGGAGTGGACAACCAGTGGAGTTTTGGTTATTGGACAACTTTAGGAACAAGTGGTACCAGGAGTAGACAACCACTGGTTTTTTGGCTATTGGACAACTTTAGGAACAAGTGGTACTAGGAGTGGACAACCAGTGGTTTTTTGGCTATTGGACAACATTAGGAACTAGT
>MUZC01001063.1:452920-472647 GCA_002072015.1 Radix auricularia
AGTGGTACTAGGAGTGGACAGTTAGTGGTGTTTTGGCTATTGGACAACTTTAGGAACAAGTGGTACCAGGAGTGGTCAGTTAGTGGAGTTTTCGCTAATATGCCCAGGCAAGGTCGATCAGACCAGTGGTGAGGTTTAAATTGCAAACATCAGAGTTTAATGACTCAAATGTACACAGATCATTGCCCAGCAAATCGTCTTTAAACTGGCTACACCACAACATGGACTCGAACTGCCGTCATTGTAGCCAATCCTCTGAGACAGTCTCAAGGCGGCTTAAGTCGTGTCTCGCGCTTAACATAGCCGGGGGGGGGGAGGTAAGGGAGGAAAAAAAGTCTTATGCTCAGACAATGTATTTTTTGCACTGCTCATTAGATGGAGCTGGTTTTACAAATATTAGTCAAGGCCTTAAGAATATATGTTTAGCTTAGAACAATTAAATAAAGCAATAGTTCTATCAATTAATTATAATTAATTCTAAAGATTCATTTCCGCGAACATTAAGGTACCAGTCTGCAGATATTTTCAAGAAAGGAAAGATAAACAGAAACTAAAATCCAAGTATTTTTTATTTATTTTTAAAAACTATACATCATTTTTATTAGTGACATACGTAGAGTATTAATTTTAATCAAAAGATTAATCAACGCCAACAGACTAACAAACACATTAACAAATAGAAAAAACATATTATAAAAGAGTGTTTAATATATAAACGCACCGAGTGCTTATTATAGTAGACAACACGCAAAAGACTAATATAAACATTAACAAATAGAAAAAACATATTGTAAAATTGTGTTTAATATAGTAGGCTACGCTTAACAGATTAGCTTTAACAGTTACATGATAACCAAAAAAAAAAGAAACATATATATGATAGAAAAATTCATTAATTCAATTACAGTGTACGGAATACATTGAAATATATTATATATAATTTTATTGTTACCAAGTGTCTGCCTGAAATGTTTAGCTCAATATGATAGCGGTAAGTTGGATAAAGAAACGATACACAAATTGTGCGATAAGCATCAAGCAAAGACGAGTTAATATATAGGTTTAAAATAATATTTATATAAATAATTATTTTGTGTGTGTGTGTGTGTAAATTTGTGTGTGTGTGTAAATGTGTGTGTGTGTATAAATGTGTGTGTGTGTAAATGTGTGTGTGTGTGTAAATGTGTGTGTGTGTAAATTTGTGTGTGTAAATGTGTGTGTGTGTAAATGTGTGTGTGTGTGTAAATATGTGTGTGTAAATGTGTGTGTATGTGTAAATGTGTGTGTGTGTAAATGTGTGTGTGTGTAAATATATGTGTGTAAATGTGTGTGTGTGTAAATTTGTGTGTGTGTAAATGTGTGTATGTGTGTAAATGTGTGTGTGTGTAAATGTGTGTGTGTGTAAATTTTTGTGTGTGTAAATGTGTGTGTGTGTAAATGTGTGTGTGTGTGTGTAAATGTGTATGTGTGTGTAAATGTATGTGTGTAAATGTGTGTGTGTGTGTGTAAATGTGTGTGTGTGTAAATGTGTGTGTGTAAATTTGTGTGTGTGTAAATGTGTGTGTGTGTAAATGTGTGTGTGTGTGTAAATGTATGTGTGTAAATGTGTTTGTGTGTGTAAATGTGTGTTTGTGTATAAATATGTGAATGTGTGTAAATGTGTGTGTGTAAATGTCTGTGTGTGTAAATGTGTGTGTGTGTAAATATGTGTGTGTGTAAATGTGTGTGTGTAAATGTGTGTGTGTGTAAATATGTGTGTGTGTAAATGTGTGTGTGTGTAAATGTGTGTGTGTGTAAATGTGTGTGTGTAAATGTATGTGTGTGTGTGTAAATGTGTGTGTGAGTGTAAATGTGTGTGTGTGTAAATGTGTTTGTGTGTGTGTCTGTGTAAATGTGTGTGTGTTAATTTAAAATGGAGTAAAGTTAAGAACTGGTCCTTACATTAAAATAAGTATTTAAAGTTACTTACACCAGCAATGTGAATTTGCCGACTTCTTATGTAATTTTTAAAAATCTGATTGTAAGTAATAAACTGCATTTTAAATGAATTGCTGAATAATATATCTTTATTTTAAGTAATATTTTATACATTTTGCATAATAATATAAATATTTATTTATACTTTATAATCGAAAATCGGGCGGGATCAAATATTTGCCCGATATTTTTTTATTCAAAGTTATTCGAAAAAAGCATGAAAAATTAATATCACATGATTATCAATGTACATCACCAAAAAGATAACAATATATTGAAACTCCTATATTTTGTCAAACTTTAACAAAAAAAATTACAAAATGCAATTTCATGGTTTAAAAATTAAAAAAAAAAAAAAAGAGAAAGAATTAGTCTTATATTTTATAAGGAAAATGATTATTATATGATACCAAATTTATAAATGGAAAATAAGGCACCAATGAATAATTTTAAAATAGAAAAAACAATGAATGGGAAGAATCAAACCCCATATAATTTTTTTTAATGATGGAAAGATCAACAAAACCGAATCTTGATTAGCAAGATGAATTCCTTTTAGCGTTACTTAAAAATGTAACTCTTCCTATATTCAATTTTTTAGCGCATTTTCGAGAAGTCGAATGCGCTTTTGCACCCGTTTTGTCCGTCCATCCGTCCGTCTGTCATCACCCTATATCTCAGCATCCATAAGTCCTAGACCCATGAAGTATATATGTTTTTTGTATGTCCTGACCTGCAATTTGTGCATCAACACTCAGTTACTCGATCCGTTAAAAAAACCCGTTAAAACTACCAAAAAACATTGCGATCGAGAGATAACACTGTCGCAGGCAACGGCCGCCATTGCCGGAAGTCGAAAAGCGTGCAAAAAGTATTAGTTTTTTTGTTTTTGTTTTTTTTTTGACGTCATTAGAATATGTGTAAAATTTTAGGGAGTTTTACGTCATAATTTGTGGTGACTTCAATCAAGATCTTAGCGGCTCAGGGGGAGAAATTAAAAACTTTTTCGAAAAAAGCTACCACATCCAACTA
Organism: Radix auricularia; assembly: GCA_002072015.1. Taxonomy (NCBI): domain Eukaryota; kingdom Metazoa; phylum Mollusca; class Gastropoda; family Lymnaeidae; genus Radix; species Radix auricularia. Next base: position 455,930 of record MUZC01001063.1, read on the forward strand.
CTTTCAAATAGATTGGCAACCACGATCTATAAAACAACAATTGACAGAGTATTTGGGCGATTAGCTGATTACAATTTAGAATGTTTCATTTATGAGTCCTATTTCAGTGACCACAAACCACTTGTTGTTAGATTTAAGAGAAAATTTAAAAATTTAAAATGTAAAGAAATGACTTTTAAATAAAAAAATCATGTAAAGCCTGGTACCTATTGGAATTCAGGACGTGTTAGCGCATTTTCGTATTATGTATCAGTACTTATGTTAGATATCAGAATTATGTAGTTATCAGTAATTGTGTTTAGATTTTAGATATATTTTTATGAATTTTCTTGTGTAATGAATATACCTGACATTTTTTTAATTTAAAAGTCATTTCTTTACATTTAAAAAAAAATAATATTTTCTCTTTAATCCAACTACAAGTCACCACAAATGATGACGTAAAACTCTCTAAACTTTTACACACATTCTAATGACGTCAACTAAAAAAAAAAACTAATTCTTTTGCACCCTTTCGCACCACTCTTCAATGCTTGACGAATTATGCATTCGACTTCCGGCAATGGCGGCCGTTCCCTGCGCTAGTGTTACCTCTCCATTCGAAATATTTTTTGGTAGTTTTAGCGGGGTTTTTAAACGGATCGAGTAACTGAGTGTTGATGCACAAATGGCAGGTCAGGGCATACAAAAAACATAAAGACATCATGGGTCTAGGACTTATGGATGCTGTGATCAAGGGTGATGACAGACGGACGGACAAAACGGGTGCAATAGCGAATTCGACATCTCGAAAATGCGCTAAAAATTTCAGGTATATTCATATTACACAAGAAATTTCATAAAAATATGTCTAAAATCTAAACACAATTACTGATAACTACATAATGCTGATATCTAAAATAAGTACTGATATATAATACGAAAATGCGCTAACACGTCCTGAGTCCAAAAAGGGACCAGGCTTAACATTATTTTTTTTGTAGGGATTATGTTTGTATGCGAACACTTGACACTGTTAGATAAAGCGATTTTCTATAGAATGTTCTCAACACTCACTTTACTTTATGGGTAGATAGATCTATATATTAATAGGCACTGCATTTTGTCAATGAGAAAGAATTCGCTATCCTAAAATGAACACTTTTTTTCTCATTTCCATGTGCATTGTATTTTTTTGGGGGTCTTTTTATTGTGATTGTGTAGTTCATTACTAGTATTATTACTGTGATATATATTGATGAGGTGGTTGTGTAGTTCATTACTAGTATTATTAATGTGATATATATTAATGAGGTGATTGTGTAGTTCATTGCTATCATTATTACTGTGATATATATTAATGAGGTGATTGTGTAGTTCATTGCTATCATTATTACTGTGATATATATTAATGAGGTGATTGTGTGGTTCATTACTAGTATTATTACTATGATACATATTAATGAGGTGATTGTGTGGTTCATTACTAGTATTATTACTTTTATATATATATATGAGGTGATTGTGTAGTTCATTACTATTATTTTTACTGTGATATATATTGATGAGGTGATTGTGTAGTTCATTACTATTATTATTACTGTGATATATATTAATGAGGGGATTGTGTAGTTCATTACTAGTATTATTACTTTGATATATATATAGGAGGTGATTGTGTAGTTCATTACTATTATTATTACTGTGATATATATTGATGAGGGGATTGTGTGGTTCATGACCATTTTTTGGTGTTGATTATGTTAGAAATTGTGTGCACGTGGAGACATCAATCCATTTTTTAAATTATAAGGATATGTATGTAATATATATTGTTTCTGATGATTTCATTGTTCATAGTTACGATGATTTTATTAATTATGTTGTTTATGTTACTTAATATGTGTAAGACAAAAAATTATAACTGTGGGTATGGATGGACAGGAGATTTCCAAAACACACGTCCCACGGACTTTGTGGAAATTAAAGACTCATAAGAGAGCAAAGACTGTTCCACAACAGGTCCCACTATGGGGAAAGTAAGATTTATAAAGGAGTTATTATTACATGAGAAAAAGTGCTCAATGAAACGTCCTATAATGTAGACAGGGAACTTTAATAAACAAAACAAATAATTCTATGAATGACATATTTACCCAAGTATAACGTATCTAGTATAACATGTCTGTTATTGAGTGGCGCAAATAAATTTGAAAAAGTTGTTATCTGACTTTAGTTTAAAAACCATGAAATCAGGAATGTTTTGGGTGAGTAATAAAAGAGAATTACATGACTTCATAGAACAGAACAAGAAGCACAATAGCCGAATGTCTTAGAGATTATAATAGGATAAGAAAGTATAAGGTATTGTAACTGACAAGAGAGTGAATGGACCGTTAGAGTATCACTAGTATAGAAAGTACAGCGCAACATAAAATACATTAATACTCTTCAAAACGGTAGCGAAGAGCAGAACTAATGACGTCATTTACATACCGAAAACGTAAAGGAAAGGAGCCACTGTTACTATGTGTCTTCCGTCCATTTACGAGTTACGATTCGTCATCATTTTAACTGATGTGGTTTAATATTAGCTGTCTAACAGAAATCCCCGATTTGGCTACACCGTAAGATGTTTTAGCTTTTTATCCTCTATTAGGTATAGAACAGTACTAAATAGCCTTCTAAACTCTGCTTACTTTTCAAGTAAACAAATTTCACGTATTATACACCCAGAAGTTTCATCTCCTCTTTAAGAGATAAAAAACACACACCGTTTTGCATGAATTTAGTCTCGGGAAATAATCAATGTCACATACTCTTCTCTTTTTTTATCAATTTTCATAAAAAATCTCTTTTTCAGCAAAATAAAATAAAATTGACGAAATCATTTAAGTTTGAATAAAAACAAAAATGTACTGTTACAAGATAATAATTGTTTTTTTTAATTATTTCTCGCGTAATGATTATTAACACAATAGAAGAATTCGCTGCGACAGTCTTTGGAGCTCCTGTGAAATTACCCAAATCTTAGGAAGCCTTGAGCAACATTTGTAGAGGTGAGAATGTTTGAGGATTTGTCCTTAAATATGGGAATATTTGAGATTCAGAAAATAGAAAAATGAAATATAATAACGTACAATGAATTTAAACATGATCTTTTGCAAAAAAAAACAAAAAAAAAACAATGCTTTCTTAGGCGGGGGTGAGCTTTGTGAATTCATATTTGTATATTTTTAGCGTATCAGTGTTTTTTTTTAGTTAGTATCTAGTTTTTTGTGTGTATTTTGCTATATGTTGGCTAGGTATTTCATCGCTATTTGTGACGTCATATTTGTTTATTTTAGTGGTATTAGGATTTTTCATTTGGGGAGTAAATTTTTTAGACGTGTTTTCTAGGCGTTTCTTCGCTTCGCCAACATGATTTAAGACATGTGGGAATTTTTATTCTAATTTGGGAATTTTCTTTTAAAATTATGTCTGGGAAAAGTTTGTATCTTGAGTTGGCAAAACAGTTTTAAGATTGCCAACAACGTCGCGTTACCGGAAACCCGGATAAAAAAATTCCAGGCAACCTTACAACGACTCCAAGTGGGTCATCAACATGACGCCCAGGAGGGAGATCCCCCATTACCTGTTCGTACAAGTGGGTCATCAACATAACGCCCAGGAGGGAGATCCCCCATTACCTGCTCGTACAAGTTGGTCATCAACATAACACCCAGGAGTGAGATCCCCCATTACCTGCTCGTACAAGTGGGTCATCAACATAACGCCCAGGAGGGAGATCCCCCATTACCTGCTCGTACAAGTGGGTCATCAACATAACGCCCAGGAGGGAGATCCCCCATTACCTGATCGTACAAGTGGATCATCAACATAACGCCCAGGAGGGAGATCCCCCATTACCTGCTCATGCAAGTGGGTCATCAACAAAACGCCCCGGAGGGAGATCCCCCAGTACCTGCTCGTACAAGTGGGTCATCAACATAACGCCCATGAGGGAGATCCCCCATTACCTGCTCGTACAAGTGGGTCATCAACAAAACGCCCAGGAGGGAGATCCCCCATTACCTTCTCGTACAAGTGGGTCATCAACATAACGCCCATGAGGGAGATCCCCCATTACCTGCTCGTACAAGTGGGTCATCAACATAACGCCCCGGAGGGAGATCCCCGAGTACCTGCTCGTACAAGTGGGTCATCAACATAACGCCCAGGAGGGAGATCCCCCATTATCTGCTCGTACAAGTGGGTCATCAACATAACGCCCAGGAGGGAGATCCCCCAGTACCTGCTCGTACAAGTGGGAGTTCTCAAACAGCATACGATCTGTATCCAGATTTCCGGCGCTTGGCTATAAGTGTCACAAATACTGACCTGTGACATCATTATACTACATAGCAATTAGTGTCACAAATACTGACCTGTGACACCATCATTCTACCTAGATATTATTCTCACAAATGCTGACCTGTGACACCATCATTCTACCTAGATATTATTATCACAAATGCTGACCTGTGACATTATTATTCTACCTGGCCATTAGTGTCACAAATGCTGACCTGTGACACCATCATTCTACCTAGATATTATTCTCACAAATGCTGACCTGTGACATTATTGTTCTACTTTGATTATAATGTCACAAAAACTGACTTGTGACACCATGATTCTACGTGCTATTAGTGTCACAAATACTGACCCGTGTTCATTATTCCCTCTAAGGTTCGTTGGTCCGGATGCAAAGTTAAAAAATGTTTGCAAAGTTACACAATATACATTTGTTTTTCAATATTTTACAAAAGTTCCTGCAAGCTAATTCTAAACTGCTTTGCGCCGTCGGTCAGATATCTGCACAGCCACGCAGCTTAATGAGAACATTGCCTGTGTTCTTTCCAATTCTCGTGTTATTTCATTGGTTCCATTGGTTGAACCTTTATTTGCAAGTAACTCCAAAATCCGAAACATCTTATCAAGCGCACAAAACAATGTACCCTTGTTCTTCAAAAATATGAGCCAAGGTCGAGGTCGTGTTTCACCATTGCTTAATTTATGTTCGGCAAAAATGCGACCGTGATAGATACCTGGTTTTATCCGAGTACTTACGCACTACAAAAGAAAAAGTCTGCATTAGTATTTTGTTTCATGTCATTTTTATCAAGGTACTCAAATGTAATTTTGTCTAGCATCCAATCAGAAAGGATCGATACTTAAAGTGGTTAGTTAGTTAGTTAGTTATTTCCTCTCGGGCCGAAGACGGCACATAGGGCAGAGGTCATGGATTTCCATTTGAGACGTTCAGTTGCTAACTGTATCAAGTCCTGGTTATTTCTTAGACCCATGGTTGAGCTTTCTCTTATGTTTGTTCTACGCAGGGTTTCGTTTGGTCTTCCTTGTTCTCTTTTGCCTGTTGGTGTCCACATGAGGGCCTGACGTGGGAATCTTCTCTCGTCCATTCGAAGAACATGACCGATGTAATTCCATCGTCTTCTCCTTATAAAATTTGACACATAATCTTGGTTGGTTTCTTTTCTTATTGTTTCATTTGATTTGAAATCACTCCATTTGATATTAAAAATTTTCCGGAGGCATTTGTTTTCGAATTCAACTAATTTTTTTTTTTCTAAGTAATTAGTGGATTTCCAGCTTTCACATCCATACGTTAATGCAGGGATTACACACGATTTTATAGCCTACGTTTTGTATGCTTGCTAATTGTCCTTGATCTCCAAATATTTGTTACTTTGTTAAAAGCACTTGACGCCGATGCAATTCGAGTCATTATCTCTGATGTTGTATCTCCATGATATGGCATTTTGCTTCCAAAATAAGTGAAGTTAGTTACTTTCTCTATAGTTGGATCATTAAGTTTTATATCATTGGGTTGGTTTGGTTAAGTCTTAGATTTTTGTTTTGGTTGTGTTGATTTCAAGACCGATTTGATTTGAAAAGTGCTGGAGACGATCTGTTTTTTCTTGGATGTTCAAATGCGTTGAGCTTAAAATAGCCAGGTCATCTGCAAAGTCAAGGTCTTCCAATATAATGTTTTCGATCCATTTGATGGCTAATCCGGCATCTGTGAATTTTCGCATGACCCAATCGATTGCTATTCCAAACAACATTGATGACATGGATCATTCCTGTTTCACCCCTGTTCCGACTGGAAACCATTCAGAATTTCCGGCCTCAGTTTTGACACAGCAATGTGAATCTGCATCAAAAGCTTTAATAACGTTCACATATTTTGTTGGGATACCATAGATATTAAGGCGATTCGAAAGTGCAGGTCGGTGGAGGCTGTCGAAAGCATTTTGGAAATCAACAAAATTTATAATAAGCTGGGATTTATAGTTAACAGATTATTCGATGATAGTTCTGAGTGTGAATATAATAATATGGTCAATACATGACCGATGTGGTCTGAAGCCCGCTTGCTCTTCTCTGAGCATTTCGTCTATTGACTTTTTTATTCTCTGCAGTAGGACACTGCAAAAAAGTTTTCCTGGCACAGATAGAAAAGTTATTCCACGCCAATATTTGCAGTCCGACAAATCGCCTTTTTTTGGCAGTTTAAAGATGGCACCATCTTTCGATTCTTGTGGTGGGGATTCATTTCGCCAGACGTCATTGAATAAACACATACAAGTTTTCTTTCTTTCCGTCCGGTATTCGGGCGTGAAATGGGTTGCCTGAAGAAACCAGGAAAGCCACCACTGTATCATCTTTTAAAACTCTAGTAAGAATACAGGACTAAACACAAACCACAGAACTACGTAGGACGCAATAATCTTCTGTACAGAAGGAGCGTCTGTAACATATAAGATAAGATAAGATAATAACAGCAATAAATGCATTAAAACATTGTCGCCTGCAGACTTTTGCATTTCCCCTGAAATTCCATTATTTCCAGTTGCTTTGTTGTTTTTTTAACTTCCTGATGGCTTTTTTCAGTTTTTCAAGTGTGAAATTCTACATAAAGTAGATTTGTCTTTAAATGATTTCCTAAATAATCGGCCACTGTAGATGTTAATATCTTTTTAGAAATAATGGTTTCATGTAGCTAGCTGCAGTAAGACATGTTAGTTTGAGGTGTCTGTTGATGTCATCAGCAGCATAAAGTCAACAGCAATTGTCTAATGTTATAGTATTACTATAAATATTAATAGAGCCAGAACTAGGTCTAGACGTAGAAGATACGAAAAATGTGTATAACTTTAATGGAACATTATAAAAAAGTTCTTTTTCTTAATCGATTGTTTTTCTTTATTAAGCTTCTTTTCTGGAACCTGCTTCAATATTTTAATTGAATTCAGACATCATGAAATAGGTATTTCAATTACAAATATAAAAAAGAAAGACAGTATACAAATGGAACTTTGAAAAGGTATAATTTAGAATAAAGTCTTTTTATGTTTCAATTTGCTTGTAGTTGTGAATTTGCTTAAAACAATTTCTAATCTCTTAAATTTTCTAAATTCAAATATATCTTTTTGAGGATATATAAGTGTTATATAAGGATGACTGGGCCCCTAGGTCAAGGCCTTGTAGGCATAAGCAAGATACCAGACCTGCGATAGATACGAAAATCAGTAAATATCTTGTCATTGTCTCCCTAATGATAGGGATCGAAGTTAAGTGGCTTGACACTTTTATAAAAAAAAAAAAAAGTATTTCATACTACATAACCATTGCTTATATTTTAATGATAGATATAAATTATTTTTTAAAATAAAAATTTAATAGTTTTAGTAAGTTTTTTAAAAATCGTATATTTAAAATGATTCTTAAAATTTTAATTTCATTTTTTTTTCTTTTGTAGACGAAAGTTTATATTACGAAAAAAAATTGTTTAGTAACACAAGTTAAAAAAAAAAAAAATCCGCAGAGAATTTAAAATTAAACTGTAAAGTGTTTAAAAGACATTCACAATTCTTATCTTGTCACTCTAATTTTCTAAGAGCAACACAATTTATAAAATATATTTGTTCCGGTGCTCTATGGTGCAGAGATTACGCGCTAATAGAAAATATAATTGCCCAAGTCATTCACTCACTGGATGGATGAAGGCGAAACGCTATGACGTCATTGTTTGAAATTATATTTTATTATCAGTTGTGCATTAGGAGGTGTGCCACATAATAATGAATTTTTAAATGTTCGCATTAAAAAAATATGATATTATTTTAGCCTACATTTTAATCTTGGAATATGTTTTGATGTAAAAAGAGTATGTGAGGATTTATAATTCCTCAACAATGTGTTTACATTTCAGGAAGTTTAATATTTCGTATTAATCAAACAAGGATAAGTTACGTGGGCTTTTGGACAAAAAAAAAATTTAAAAAGGCGCAGCGCACCCTACATCCCCTAGTTATGTATAATTAACGAGAAGAGTCAGCCGATAAAGATTTATTTTAGGATATATTGTTTTTTCATACTGACAAAATGTAGTGCCTATTTGTATACACATAAAGTGAAGTGAGTATTTAGAACATCCGATAGAACTTAGCTGCTTTTAACACCGTGAGTTGTTCGTTTGCTAGCATCATTCGGACAAAGTTTGTGGTTACACGGAACGCCAGTGGTTCCTAAACGTTTTTTGACCCGTGGACCCCTTTTACAGTTAAAACTTTCCAACAGACCCCCGAGTGAAAACGCTATATAAATACATAGTAAGCACACTTAATCATTTTTAAAAGCAATCATTGTATTGAAGAATTATTTATAACATTTGTTTTTTAAAAAATTTAAAGTTCATAACTTGGATGGATTTGATGAGATTTTATGAGTGTATTTATGTCCGGCTCAATGTTTGTTAGTAACCACCGCTAATCCCCATGAGTATTTATTTCTAGCAGGTTTCTTTTGCTTGTGATGAGATTAATAATGGCCTTGAATCCACGTTCTACCAAATAGGAAGACGGGAAAGCAGTCAACAATTTCTATACAATAACCCATAATGCAGGATATAAAACTGGGAACTTTCTTTTATAACCAGAATTTTTGTTATCCTTGTTCAAACATTGCTTCCTCATTTGTGGATAATTCTTTAAGTTGCTCCTGTTTTAATATGGATTGGTCTATGTCTGGGATCTGAGTTTGTCCTCGAGCAAAAGGGTACAACACTCAATCGAGAATATGCAAATGCAAAATGTCTTTAAATATTTGATTCAGGTCTGTATGAAGGGCCGTTCAGTGTTCACAGTAGGCAAGCAAGTCTTCATCTCAATTTTGGAATTTTGAAAGATTTTGAAACTGAGAAAATTCTCCTCTCCCCAAGTTTTGTTTACACATCAAAATTTTTGCAACAAAATCAGATATTACGCTTTTAGTTTTGATTAAATTTAATTGGTCACCTTGTAGTTTTTTTAAATTAGTTTTGTTAAATTTGGAAAACACATATGTCATGTAGGCTATGTCTTTTTTTAGTTAATTAAAGTTTTTCTTCCCTTAATAAAATCAAAAGAAATGCCTTCAATGACAAATTACTTGCTAAACTTTGTTTTTGGAAAATGATGAAGACTTTAATCGTTTAGTATTTCACACATACGTTCCTTGGTTATCTAAAAGTGCATGTTTCAATCGATGTTATGCATGTCTCTTTAATTCAGTGCTGGAATTCCTGGAAGGCAAAGACAATAATTTATCTGCTCGAATAACATAATCTAGGGATTTATACTAAGATTTTTTGTAACTAAATGATGTCGATGAATGACACAATGCAATAAAAATACATTTGGTACAGATTGTTTTAAGAATGCAAGAAAGCGTGTGTTTGTGTGTTTGTGTGTGAGTGTGAGTGTGTGTATGTGTATGTGTATGTGTGAGTATGTGTGAGTGTATGTGTGTATTTGTGTGTGTGTGTGCGTGTGTGTATGTATATATAGAGTAAATTACCACTTTGCAAACGCTTTACGCTAAAATTAGCACGACTTCTTGCTTTCAAGGCTTAGTTTCTAAACCGCTCGACATGGAGTAAAAATGAAAGCACCTACAAGTAGTCAGACCATTAGACTACTATAATGTGAAAGCATTTTTGTAATACTACGCGAGGTTAGAGTGTAAAAGCTGTATTAGCTGACCCAACACACTACCGCCTGAGAAACACTTGTTTGCGTATTTTTTTTTTCAAAGGAAACACTTTGACCTCATAGGAAACACATAACCAAAAATCACTAAATAATCATTTTTTAATTAAGGGAGTCTAACAAATAACACTGGAGATTGTCAGGTTTTGTTGTCTAGGGTTCTGGTCCAAGGCTCACACACCAACAACTGTTGTACAGTAATTGAACTCAAGTCCCTTTTTACAGCAATCCTTATTTACATGAATCCCCACATGTCACCTATGTACAACTCTCCCGCTACCAAATCTCCATGTCTCTTAGTTACAACATAGGCCCGCCGTACCGTCCAGCCGGCCAACACGGCAAACCTTAAGCTCGGGTACTCCTCGTGTTCACCGTCACCCGGCGACTTGTGTCCGTCCTCTCCTACAGCCGAGACACACACGAGTTTTATACCCGTGGGCCTGGATAGTCCTTGCATGGACTGCTCCACGCACCCCACGTGAATCTCGTTCACAAACATCACAACATGAGCTTGTGACCGGGCAAAATACAACTTTCACAAACAGTGATTCTCATACCCCTGACAGAGATGTCAATAATAATGCAAAAACTTTTATTAAAGAAATTAGAGCCCAAATAACTTAGTTCTGTATGATATGTACATTTAAATAAAGGCACACAGAGCCAAAGAACAACATAGTAGACAGACAATATCAGTATAAGCTTTTTTTTTACAAAATAAACTTTAGGTAGATGAAATACGTTTAGAAATAAAATAACATAACACAAAATATAACATATAATATAAAGTCACTGGTCAAACAGTGCAAACAAAAGTGTCCTGTTTTAAGGATGCACAATTTTTCGTGCACTGTGCATGCCACCAGCCATCACGCACATCACATTGGACCCAGACCTCTGCCCCTCCCCCTGTTTTGCATCCTTGACACATTCCTGCCAACAAGTGATCCTCTTATTTATTAAAAATATTGTCAACAACGATGTCAAGTTCTACTTTTTTAATTAACTGTGCGTTCAGATAGATCTATTACTGGATACTTCTTTACTTTCTTAAACTCAAATATTTTCCTTTTTTATCTTCTCTTCTTCTCTGTTTCGTCTTGGTTGGAGCATTTACTGTTTTCTTCTTGTTTTTATTCCTTGTAACAAAAGCTGGCAGCTTTAAAATATCATCTACTGTCAAGTTAGCTTTGACTGTACAGTTTTAGGGTTCTTCTACTGCTACACAGCATGTTTCATTAGCCCCACAGCTAAGGCTTGAAACTTAATAAATTTCTCTTCTTCCTCTTTGCTAATTTGACCTCCTCTTTAGGCGTGAGTAGGGTCTTTGCATAGGCTATGATAGGCCGCTTGCCTGTCAATTTGTGGTAAAGAGTAGCAAGTGGAATGCCAACGTCCTTAGAAGCCTTTCTAATAGAGAGCCGCTTTTCCCTAATACTAGCCAATGCCGCATTGATTACATCTGGGCTCTGTTTTGTTCTTAGGCTAGACATTGCTTTAAATCTGAAATATAATTATATTCTATTTAATTTTCATCCTAATAAAAACTTAGGAGTCTAGATATAGACTAGACTTAGATATTTACCTTAATTTTCTTATATGAAAAAGTGTTTGCCCTGTAGTAATAGTCTACAATAAAACAAATATACTTCAACGTTAACATGCCCTCAAAACAAACATTACTATTTTCAAATAACTCTAGAGGCCAATAATTAGTCCCATATCTATTTTTTTTTCTGTAGAAATAAAAGCGTTTCGTACGAAGTAAAAACCAACTTTAAGCTTACTTTGTCGTAAACACCACTTTAAAAAGAACATTACCATTAAAAAAACATTGCAGTGGTTACTGACCTATTAGTAAGTGGTTATGCAATTCCAAAAAGAGAGTTTTCCAAATCAAACAGGAAAAGTAGTCTTAACCCGGATACCACCATTGTTCTTCCTAGGGAAGTTGACAACATACAAGGCGCAAGTGTCAAGATGTTCACATAAATTTACTCACAAAATAATATTTCCCGGAAAACGAAACGATGAAATGATACTGAAAAATGGACTATTTCGACATATGCATGTTCGTTTTTGTGTTAGACAAGCAAATAAACATACAGAGAACGCTTAATGAAATAGTGTTTCGTACGACATAGCGTTTCTCTAGTGGTAATTTACTCTATATGTATGTTTGTGTATGTGTGTATGTGTGTGTGTGTGTGTGTGCGTGTGTGTGTGTGTGTGTGTGTGTGTGTGTGAAATGGTTACAAGTTGTGAACTTTTCCCATACATAAAAAATAGCTCGTTTAAATTTCGGCTGATTTAAGTAAACAAAATATCGCACAGAAAGTAGCAAAACTATATAGAAATGAATAGAATGATAATGTAGATTGACTTAATGACATATTTTGTAATCTTCTTTGAATATTTTACATTTTTAATTTTATTTCATAATCGTGTATGAAATTTTTACCCCAAATGTTGATTCAATAAACTCAAAATTTAAAAAATATCTATAAAAAAAATTGAAAAAAAAATAAAATGACAAGGAAGACAGGAAAAAAGCACATAACGGTTATAGATAGATCTCCTTAAGGTTAACAATAGATTTTCCATCCTGTGTGCTGCGAAATTATAAAATATGTTTTTTGTTAATTTTTCTAAAAAAAAATCATGCATGGTCATATCAATAAAATAATAATAAGAAGAAGAATTAAAATAAAAAATCATGTTAAGCCTGGTCCCTTTTTTAACTCAGGACGTGTTAGCTCATTTTCGTATTATGTATCAGCACTTATGTTAGATATCAGCATTATGTAGTTATCAGTAATTGTGTTTAGATTTTAGACATATATTTATGAATTTTCTTGTGTAATGAAAATTCCTGAAAAAAATTTATTTAAAAGTCATTTCTTTACAATTTAATTTTTTTTTATTTTCTCTTTAATCTAACTACAAGTGGTTTGTGGTCACTGAAATAGGACTCATAAATAAAACAATCTAAATTGTAATCAGCTAATCGCCCAAATACTCCGTCAATTGTTGTTTTATAGATCGTGGTTGCCAATCTTGTTGAAAGTGGTTGAATGTTGAAGCTTGTTTCGAAAAAGTTTTCAATTTCTGCCCCTCAGCCGCTAATATCTTGAATGAAGTCACCACAAATGATGACGTGAAACTCTGTAAACTTTTACACATATTCTAATGACGTCAACAAAAAAACTAATACTTTTTGCCCGCTATTCGACTTCCGGGAATGGCGGCCGTTGCCTGCGCCAGTTTTATCTCTCGATTCGCAATGTTTTTTGGTAGTTTTAACGGGTTTTTTTTTAACGGATCGAGTAACTGAGTGTTGATGCACAAATTGCAGGTCAGGACATACAAAAAACATATATACATCATGGGTCTAGGACTTATGGATGCTGAGATCTAGGTTGATGACAGACGGATGGACGGACAAAATGGGTGCAATAGCGCATTCGACTTGATAATGGCACTCTCGTATATTCAATTTAGTTTTGTAAGCGTGGATGGTGCTTGTATTCAAATAGACTACATTTTCGTAAATACAGCGGTGTTCTATCGATTGCTTTCAACACTCACTTTATATTATTGGTTTACAAATATGCAGTAAAGTTTGTCAAAAGGAAAACAACGCTATATCCTAAAATTAATCTTTATTGTCTCACTCTCTTTGTTCATTAAAAAGATTTTGCGCGTTTTAGCTTCACCATAAAGCATCGGAGCTAATTTTTAGCGCATTTTCGAGAAGTCGAATGCGGCAATATGCAGGTCCGCACAGACTCAGATTCTTGCTAAAATATTATTACTATCAATATCAGTGACAGCAAAATTAGTTTACCGTGCCGTGCAAAAAAATTATAATGTTTGATATTTTTTGTTCAAAATCTCATAATCATTGTCATCTTCATAATTTGTAGCCATTGGTCTTGGTCATTGAATCATTGAGTAACAGTCACAGTGACACTGTCTGTCAGTAACTAAATATTGTCGTAATTTATATTTTATTTGCACAGGCTATTAGGTCTAATAATATTTGTTTGACTCAATTAAACAACAATTAAATCAATTACAGTAGACAGTGTCCTAAAATTTAAATATCAACTATACTAATACTTTACATTATCTTAATTATTACACTTTAAAGTTCGTAAGTGTAGATTTGCATTTTAAAAAAGTGCGAATAATTATCGGCACGGTCGAACCGTGCTAATAATTTTCAAAATTATCGGCACGGTTATGACGAAAAAACCGTGCGAATAACGCTCGCCATATTAAATTTTAGGACTACATCAAGTCCAAGCGGCAGTTGTTAAAAATTAATTAATTGGGTCATGACCATTCAAGTTGGTAATCGACTTTAAAACTTAAAAATTAAGTTGAGATAGCATAGCTTATAACTATATGTATTTTTAGACTTATTATTTTACTTTAAATTATTCATTTAATGACTAAAAGGGAATCACTTCAAAAATATTATAAATTAATGAAGCGAAATACTCATTTCACTATTTAAACAACTTTTGTTCCAATTAATGCTATGCAGTTATTTTGTAAATTGATATATTATTTATACTATACTTGTAATTTGCAAGTAATATTTAATGTTATAAGTTATAATTATTTTTAGTATTATATTAAATGTAGCGTTAAATAAACATTCCCTAATATTAATTTTAAAATTAATATTTAAAATGTTTTATAATATCTTTAATTTCCTGGAACTGGAACAGGAAAGAAAACAAGATTAATTTTTTAATTAAAACTACAACTACAAGTGCAACAATGACAACACACTACAACTGCAGTGCTGCAGTGCATTAAAACTACGAATAATAAAAATAATAATAGTAATAGTTAAAGAAATAGTTACAGTAATAGTAATAGTAATAGTAATAGCAATAGTAATAGTAATAGTATTCCGGTTGGATGTGTTCTCTTCAAGACAAAGAAGGTTTATAAACTTACTAGCAATTTGCCCGCGCTTTGCTGCGGGAACATGGAGTATTAGTGATAAGTGAATTAGTGCATTAAAAAAGTATATTTGGTCCCCTGGCGCCCAGCAAGGGATATTTTAAATATTTTTTCACCTGCTGCTATCGTGGAAGTGTATTTAAAAAACACCCAACGTTTTATGCGTTTACCTATTTAGGAAATATGAAAAATAGTGCTTTTCAATTTGTATATAGCATATATTTGGAAAAAACACGCTATTTAGGCCCCGGCCCCAATGAGAGTGAATCTTAAAATTATAATACGCCAATTTTCTTCGTGAGAGGGAACCCAACAACGTCCAAAAGTTTTATTTTTTACCTACACGATGAGTTGTGTAATTTGGGATGAGTCGGTTTTTTATATAAGAAAAAGCTATATTTGGGCCCCCGACCCTCAATGAATGGGAAATAACCGTACTCTTTCACCAACTTTCATCGGGAGATTGTATTAAACAACTTCCCAAAGTTTCATGCTTCTACCTACATGGGGAAAGGAAGAATTATTGATGTTCAGTATTTATATTGTTTCATATTAGGAAAAAAACTACATTCGCCCCAACCCCTGCTCCCCAGTAAGAGATATTTTTAATATTTTTTCACCTGCTACCATCCTGAAAGTGTAATTATCAATTCCCCAACGTTTCATGAGTCTACTTACTCGAGAAATAGGAGAATTCGTGATTTTCAATTTTTATAAAACTCATATAGAAAAAAAAAGTTTTTTGGGGACCGGTCGTGAGAGGGTACTTAACAATTACCCAAAGTTTCATGCTCCTAACTACATGGACTATTGGAGAGTTAGTGATAAGTCAGTTTTTAATATAAGAAAAATGTATTTAGGCCCCGGTCCCCAATTAGAGTGAATTTTAACATTCTTTTTGCCAATTTTCGTTGGGAGCTTGTACTCTGAAAATTAAAAAAATTCATTCTTCTACCTATATGGGAAATAGGAGAATTTTTTATTTTAAATTTTTATACAGCTCATATTATGAAGAAACAAAAACCTTTTTGGGGTCTTAGCCCCCATTTGTTTGGAAATTTAACTTTCTCTTTTGCAAGTAATCAAAAAATTTACAAAGTTTCATGCTTCTACCTATATGGGAAATAGGAGAATTAATGATTTGAATTTGTAAATAGCTCATATAAGGGGGAAAAAACTTTTTGGGTGCCCCATAATTTTTGGCCCCCGTACCCCATTTAGTGGGATTTAAACATTCCCTTTCGCAAAATATCATTAGCAGCTTTCTAAAATTTCATGCTTCTACTTAAACGGGGTATGGGAGAATTGGTGATTTTCAGTTTTTAAATTTGGGCCCCCGGCGCCCCAGTAAGAGATATTGTAAATATTATTTCACCTGCTAGCATCGTGAAAGTGTATTTATCAACTCTTTAACGTTGCATGAGTCTCCCTACTCGGGAAATAGTAGAATTGTTGATTTTTAATTTTTATATAGAACATATAATGAAAAAATTGTTTTTGGGGCCCAAGCCCCCATAGGTGCGAATTTTAACATTCTCTTTTGCCAATTATCGTCGGAAGCATGTACTCAACGAATTTCCAAAGTTTCATGCTTCTACCTACACGGGAAATATAAAAATTATTGATTTTTAATTAGTATTTAGCTTATATAAGAAAAAAAAA
>MUZC01001063.1:478780-507766 GCA_002072015.1 Radix auricularia
TATATATATATATATATATATATATATATACTAGCAGACCCGGTCGTGCGTTGCAACGATCTCAATAAAAATGACAATTTAAGAATCCTATGAGTGATATGTTTTAAAATCAATTATGCCAGAAACCTACACTGAAGTGCGAAAAAAATTCCAAAGATCATGGCAAACAGATAAATAAAATAATAATTTAAAAGCTTTTAAAAAAACGACATTAAAGGGCTAGGCTATAAAATAAGTGCTACTTTGTACTCAAGCTATGTTTCTCAATATAGTGTAAAATTGCTTTGGAGAATTAAATAATAACGTGCATTACAAAAAACATTTGGGGCCGCCTACCCGAAGGAATGAACATAAAGAGTTCAGTTTCCTAGAGTATTTATTTATAGACTCTTGAATTTTTATAAGACAAAAAAAAAAGACATTAAGAGCCCCAGGGCCCATTCACGACAAGATATAGAGTAAATTACCACTAGAGAAACGCTATGTCGTACGAAACACTATTTCATTAAGCGTTCTCTGTATGTTTATTTGCTTGTCTAACACAAAAACGAACTTGCATAAGTCGAAATAGTCCATTTTTCAATATAATTTCATCGTTTCGTTTTCCGGGAAATACTATTTTGTGAGTAAATTTGTGTCAACATCTTGAACCTTGCGCCTTGTATGCTGTCAACTTCCCGAGGAAGAACGATGGTGATATCCGGGTTAAGACTACTTTTCCTGTTTGATTTGGAAAACTCTATTTTTGGGATTGCATTACCTACACGGGAAATAGGAAAATTGGTGATTTTCAATTTTTATAAAGCCCAAATTAGGAAAAAAATGTTTTTGGGCCCCCGGCCCCACATGAGTGAAATTTTTAAAATTCTTTTTCGCCAATTTTCGTCGTGAGAAGGTAACCAACAACTTCCCAAAGTTTCATGACTCTACCTACACGGGAAATTGGAGAATTAGTGATGAATCAGTCAGTCAGTGAGTAAGGGCTTTCCCTTTTATTAGTATAGATTATATAAAATAAAATTCTTATGAACTTTTTCATAAGTGACTGTGTGCATTTTTAGCGCATTTTCGAGAAATCGAATGCGCTATTGCACCCGTTTTGTCCGTCCGTCCGTCCGTCTGTCATCACCCTTGATCTCAGCATCCATAAGTCCTAGACCCATGAGGTATATATGTTTTTTGTTAGTCCTGACCTGCCGTTTGTGCATCAACACTCAGTTACTCGATCCGTTAAAAAACCTTTAAAAATATTTCGAATCGAGAGGTAACTCTAGCGCATGGAACAGCCGCCATTGCCGGAAGTCGAATACATAGTATTTCAAGCATTAAAGAGTGGTGCGAAAGCGTGCAAAAGAATTAGTTTTTTTTTTAGTTGACGTCATTAGAATATGTGTAAAAATTTAGAGAGTTTTACGTCATCATTTGTGGTTACTTGTAGTTAGATTAAAGAGAAAATAAAAAAAAATTTAAATGTAAAGAAATGACTTTTAAATTTAAAAAAAAATGTCAGGTATATTCATTACACAAGAAAATTCATAAAAATATGTCTAAAATCTAAACACAATTACTGATAACTACCTAATGCTGATATCTAACATAAGTACTGATACATAATACGGAAATGCGCTAACACGTCCTGAATTTCAATAGGGACCAGGCTTAGCATGATTTTTTTTCTTTATTTTTATTTATTGAATGGTATTTAAAACAAAGATGCAGGACATAAGTAAAGAAAGGACCTATAGAAGAAAAATAAAATTCACAACTTGACTCCTATTTTCACAGTTACGTAGCACCGGCGAGTTTTGATCAAACGAACCGAATAATCTTATCAATCTATTGTTCCTTCAGATCATTTCATGTTTGTAGAGAATGTAAATAACTCGAGTGTATAAATCCACTCCATTATCAGAATTGTTCAAGTATTTACTTTAAAAATAGACCAAGGTTTTTTTAAAAATTGTTATATAAATAGAGTAATAACTTTCAGAAGCTTATTTTTAAAAACAAATTATTGTTAACATTAAACATTCACCATGGTATTTTTTAGTTACTAAAAGCCCCACACTACATAAATTTAAAAAAAAAAATTATTTGAATTTCATTGAAAATGTATTTTTTATTTTTCCCTTGTCTTACGTCATATGCTGACTTTAAATAACTCTATTGATTTTTAAAGAGAATTTATCAGTTCGTAAAATAACTTTGTACAGACAAGCCATGTTTAGACGGTAAGACTGTTAGTGAAATATGTGTGTGTAATACCATTAGTCTATGGTTTTAACTTTAATAACTTGTACGGATAATCTAAATTTTAGTGCTATTTTAAAAATACTTATGAGAAAACAAATAGATTTCTACTCATAAACAATTATCATACTTTTAATATTTGTATGTGTTTGTAAGTGTGTGTCTTCATGTGTGTGTGTGTGTGTGTGTTTCATATTTGTTATGAATATCCTATTTTGTAGCAAGCTATTTAAAACTGTATATTATTATATTAGGGCTCTTATCGATTAATTTAATTTTAATCGTTTGCTTTTGAAAAATTACCGAATCATTAATCGATAATTTTTATTAAGCTATAAATATGATTTATGACGTCATTTCACTAAAAATTTAAGGGAAGTAAAAAAACATTGGCAATTGGCACTTTTTAAATTTAAACATAAGTAGTTCTATATGATGTCAATGAATTTAAAATTTTAAAAATCTAATTAGCTAAAAACCTTGTTTTATTTTTATATTCTTTTCCTTATAAAAATAGCCTTTTTTTAAAAGTGTGCATATTAAAAGTCTAATGGAGAAGTTTGTATGTAAAAAAGCTAACTATTATTAAACATTAAAAATTAATTATTTATTAATAAATAATTTCCATCATTTAAAGCGACAACCTCAATTTTACTCACTATTTTATCGATTAAAATAATTTTAAGCAATACAAATATTACCTATTAATATAGAAATTAATCGTTTATCTCAGCAGACCTATATTATGTATATCCATTTTAAAACGTTTATAGTTGTAACTACATATCCTTCATAGATGTTCGAAGACTATGGACTTAAGGTATATTGTAATGTTGTACAGCTAGTGGTTCATAAAAGATTAGATATTTGCTATAAATTACATTTTCGTTTAAATAGTAACACCATATATATTCATTATTTTATCTAGTCTTTAATGAAAGTTAAGTTTTAAAATTCTTATTGTATTATTTTGTTAGGGGAGGTAAATAATTTATAATGTGTAAGTTTGAATTAAATTTAGTCTTGGATTAAATCCAAATGTTATAGTTGTGTGATACTGCAGTCCCGTGGTTTATTTGATATTTGTTGTGGGAACAAGTTCCTTAACTACTGTAGCTACACAAAAGAGTTATATGACCGTGTGAACACGTTGTGGGTGCAAGACTAGTTGATTTGAAAGACGTTATTATTAGAACTGATGTAATCAATTACTTGCAAAGCCTTATCTCTTCAGATAGACGTATATGGAAATATTTGATGACTTATGTGTAAGAAAACACGTCTTAGATTCAGCATTAAAACAGGATTAAACTGCCAATAATGAGATAAGTTCTCAGGTGTATAAAGGAACATGATTATAGTTTTAGACGTATATAAAAAAAATATTATACAAAAATACTACTTTAATGACAAATGATTGTCATTATTATTTAATATGATTTAGGCCGAGCAATATTATACCTTCATATTTCAGTTTATCGTTGTACTCACACATTTGACATTTTTTAATGAATTTGAAAATTGAAATAAATAATATTCATAAAATTATGAGTTGAACGAAAGTAGAAAGAAAAAGCTATTTATTGTTTATTTTAACATGTAATAACATTTTAATTGAATATAATCGTCTCCATATGATACGTGGTGGTCAGTTAATCTTAATTTGAAGTCATTCACATGTTCTTTAGTATAAAGAATAACTTTGATGTATGTATAAATATACACCGCCAATGTTCTAGTGTATAAAGAATAACTTTGATATCAGGGTTTAATGTTTGTTCAAACATACACAACCAATGTTTTCTAGGAAGGTTGTTCAATATGATATTCAGCATGATGTAAAACAAATTTAAAATTAATAAAAATGTAAAAATAGATTAAAATACATATAGACACACGGATACACATACAACTCTACATACATACAAAGTCTTATTAGCCCAGGGAAACTCAAAGAGGATGCTACCCGGCAAATGTTGGTCGCTGCAGCAGAAGAATCTTTGATGACCACAGATATACATTAGGGCAACGAATAACTGTAGGTAGTGGTAAGAGAATCAAATAAAAAAGATACGGTTTACAAAAAGTGATACATGTAATTCTAGCCTAAAGCTTAATTTTTCTTTGAACAGCGAACTGGACGTTCGTTCAGTTCCACATACTACCTCAATGGTCCTCAAAGGTATTAAGGTATGGTCTTTATCACTCACTGAATTTCCGTTCCAAAACACCGAATCACTACGAGTATAGCTGTGTGCAACTGCCACTCATGCGATCGGATGATGACAAATTCAAAGCCTTGAACTGCAGAAAGAACTGCTAAAGAATGGACAGACTTACCAGCACATTTACTGCATGCTATGAAATATGAAAGGTGGCAGGATAGCGAAGTCAATTATGAGCTCGCCTCACAAGCTGAGGTGCATGTCATCTAGCCCACATTAAGACAAAATTACAAATGTTGAATAATGAGTATTGCTAAGAAGTCATCCGCTGACACAGAGAGGAGATAAGAGTTGCAAAGTCTACCATTCCCCTTGAAAGTTCTAACGGAAAAATTATAGCTCCTAAAACCACCAGGCTATAAGAAAAATAAGTTATATATACCGATAATAGTTGTTCCACACAAGAAAATTTGGAATATTTGAAATTTGGCTTTAGTGAGTCTCCTGGGTACAATACATTGTTAATTTTCCTGACCAGCCAGAAACCTTTACTAAACAATAATCTAAAGCATTTAAAAACTACACAAATATTTGACTAAAAATTAGGATGATAAAAGAGAGAAACATTTATCTTATTTTCTAAAAAATTAAGAACACATTATCAAAAACAGTCATAGTGTAAATTATTTTGTTGCCACAACCACACCAGATTGTTGCTTCTTACAACAATGCTTCGTTTATGGTTGATAAATCTTCAACGGCTTATATTTTGGAGAAATCTACATGTACCGGGCGTAAGTGGAGAATTATCCAATAGGCAATAAAAATAATTTTAAAACAAATTACTCTTAGCTAAACATTTCCAACAAAATGACAATCAATACTCCATGCATTGGATCTTTGGAAAAAGAGATACCCCTGAGTATTTTTCATGGTTGATTTTTTGTTTTCAAATTTAGTTTTCTTCAGGATTTCACGTACGTCACACAAGAGTTGGAAATATAATGTCACCAATGGACGAGTCATGTTAAATTGTTGATTTCTCTTGTGGAATTTATAAACTAATGAAAAATTCATGCCTACCGCTATCAGACTTTTTAGCGCATTTTCGAGATGTCGAAATCGCTATTGCCCCCGTTTTGTCCGTCTGTCTGTCATCACCATGATCACAGGATCCATAAGTCCTAGACCCATGATGTATATATGTTTTTTGTATGTCCTGACCTGCCATTGGTGCATCAACACTCAGTTACTCGATCCGTTAAAAAACCCCGTTAAAACTACCAAAAAACTTTGCGAATCGAGAGTTAACACTGGCACAAGGAACGGGCGCCATTGCCGGAAGTCGAATACATAGTTTTTCAAGCATTCAAGAGTGGTGTGAAATCGTGCAAAAGAATTCATTAGTGTTTTTTTTAGTTGACGTCATTAAAATATGTGTAAAAGTTTAGAGAGTTTTACGTCATCATTTGTGGTGACTTGTAGTTAGATTAAAGAGAAAATATTTTTTTTTTAAATGTAAAGAAATGACTTTTAAATTTAAAAAATGTCAGGTATATTCATTACACAAGAAAATTCATAAAAATATGTCTAAAATCTAAACACAATTACTGATAACTACATAATGCTGATATCTAACATAAGTACTGATACATAATACGAAAATGCGCTAACACGTCCTGAATTCCAAAAGGGACCAGGCTTAACATGATTTTTTTTTTACCAAAGAGCAATAGAAACAATAGTTCTTATGCACAAGCAACGAATGTTTATATGTAACTTTTTGGATACGCAACGAATAAGTTTTATTAGGTATATGAGAAGAGCCATTAAAATAATTCTTTCAAAGTAGCTCGTATGCTAATAAATAATTTAACAACTTGACAATCTAATTGCGCGATTGCAATTGTAAAAGAACAACATGTTTATTGAGACCAAATGAAAACCAAAAAAATTTCAGAACAGTTAAAAACACATTAGAGAACATACATCTAATATATACATAGGAGATGTATGTAGTCGTTAAAATGATGTATTTTTGTGTATTGACTTATTTTCATAACATAATTATATACAGAATATTTTAAATATTCTTATTCATACAATTCTTCTAATTAAAAATGAAAAAATTGTATCACAAATCAGTTTATTGTCTTTGACAGAAATAAATAAAAACAGTAATTGAAAAACTGTATATCAAGAATTGCAAAATGGAGGTAAGTGTATCTTTAATGTAAGTATGAGATAATTTCATTTTTCAAATTTGATAAAGTTGAAAATGATCAATGGCATCCTCATTACTAACCGCACAATGTAATACCCGTCCAGCATACAACTATTCTTACACTATTTGTATGTGAAGAGCAGTTATGGTGCTGCACTAGATAAATAATTAGATTAAATTTATTTATTTTATATCACAGACACTCTGAAGATCATTGTGGACTATGTTATCTATGGTTTGTGTCTTGCATTGCGTTCTTATTAGGGTTTTAAATAGTGACAGTGTTTAGGTTTTCTTTGTATGATTAGGCGACACATTACATTTTATAATTCAAAAATTAAAAAAGAGAATGTGAACGTTTTAGTTCCTAATTACTGTCGAGAAGGGGTGGCCTCTACAGGGCTCTACAGAAGACTTAAGTCGAGGAACAGTTCACGACCTGAAACTGACAACTCCTGGCATGTAATGTCAAAGTCTGATATTAGATGTTAGGTGCTAGTCATATGTGATTACAGTCAATGTACGGATCTTAGGCAAATTATTTAGATGCAATGATGATGATGAAAACCAAATAACTCGCTGAGAGTTGGGTTACTTGGAAGCGACCGTTTCGTCCCCCTGAAAAAAACTAGCAACGTCACTGAGTAGTGCAGGTTTAGGGCCAGGAGCGCCAGTACGGATTAGCAAAAGGTACCGCTAGGAACGCATGTACGCTAGATCTAAATAAACCTTCGTGTTGGGGTAAAACCCTAGGCATGCCAGTGAAGATCCCCTGTACCTCGGTGGTCTTAACCATTGAGACTCGTAAGCTTAGCCGGGGTGGCGCCGAAGTGATAGTCAGTCGAAGCAGGGAAAATGACACCCCTCCTTTGGGAGGTCACTTAGTGGGATACGTCTTCGACCTAGTGTCCTGGACGCCCAGGTGGCCGCTTCTAGAAGTGACCGCTCCGGGGGGGGGGGCTTCTCAGCTTTTACGTCTTTTAGGGGCCAAAGAGCTGATGGGGTTTTCCAGAAAGCCCAATAAAGAGCGCAGGCTCAGGACTGCTGATTTTCTGCCATATGTAGGTTATCAAGTTCTTAAATACGGGATTAGTAGTGTGTCTCAATAATTATATTACTCTGGAGGATTGTATTAGATTATTTTTTGCGTAATACTTATAAGTTAGAATCAATTGTAGAATTTATTATGAATAGTTTGATTTTTATCCCTTTAACCTGTAGGGGTATCGGTTTAATGATTTAACTTATATTGTTTTTCTGAAGTATTTGAATAAAAATGTATTTTCTTTGATGACCTAGTCAGGTACTCATGAAACACAGGTGGCAGAAGGAGGAGAAGCAGATCTACACAAACATCTTGTTGGCTGTAGAAAGAATCCAGGTCACACACAGTTTGTACCTGTCAACGATTTTAACCTTAATCACCTGCCCGTAGGTTACCATGACAACGATTTAGTTAAGTACGTCAAAGCTACAGGAGACATCACTGTCAGGGTGGCTGTTACAATGACCAGTACAAGAAGGCCGGAGTTTTGCCCAAACACCAAACAACCATATCCATTTTATGAAATTAGAAGAAGTAACAAAATGAGAGTAGGGACTGGGACGATTAGGCATGTGCATATTAAATACAACAAGACGATATGTCCATGTCACACGTGTCAACACTCTGACACGCCCAGCAAAGTGTGGGGCGTGATAACAATGTACACGGCCAGACACGTTATTTTTGACAATTGTGAGGCGAGACACACTACATGTAGATTTTTCTATGATAGACAAGATAGCCCATGGGTCAATCTTACTGGATGGAAAGCTTTCGATGCAAATATAGAGGAAGACAGATGTGAGTTAAAATGTGTGACATGTGACTTTTTTTTACTTGACAAACTGGCGAAAATGTGGAAACACTGGTTTGATCTATGGAAGATAATAAACAAGAAATACAAGTGCCTTAGAGAAAAGGATAAAATGACGTTGATCGTATCACATCCTCATGGGTGTCCTAAACAGATCTCTGTAGGACACTGGATAGACAGATACAAGGTGTGTGATGGTTGGACCAAGTTTTCTTACACAACATGCACATGTCCAGGCAGTAGTGGGGCTTATGTCCACCCACTAGGATATGATGGCTGGTTGTATGTCCGTCATGTCCACAGTGGGGCCCTACCAGCTAACAAAAATGTCAGTGGCGCTGGTCGGGACTGGAGCTAATATTGATAAGAAAGGAATGGTAATATTCTATATAATTTATCAATCTTGGCTCAAATTGCCATTCTTTTATTGGACAATATCTCTACCATGCCTAATCCACACCTTCCTTGTCACATATATTTTCATACTTATTTTATTACCACCTATCTTGTTCTTTATTCCATAAATAGGTTCTTTAAACAATTGTTATAATATAATGTCCTTTTACTTATTGTATGTAGTAAATTATTTATAAAATGTCTGAATTAGCCAACTCGATTTCCAGCATTATTCATAAAGCTTGGACAATGTGTTATTTTGACAGATAACTTATCATTTTATCACAAATTTCGGGCACTTTTAATTTTTTTCCGGTATTTAATATGACCGGAACATGGAAACGAATTTCGGAAATTTACTCAAACTTCAAAGTCTTCATCTCTGTCGTGTGAGTAAAGAGAATTTTTAGTTCTGTTAACTATTACTTTAAATTTAATCATTAACTTTTTTTTTAAAGTTGAGGATGAAATAATAATCGTAAAATTCGATTAAAGCCAAACATTGAAATTTATGTTGTCATTATTAACATTCATTAAATGCACTTATTAAAAATAGAAAGAAAACAGTAATGTTTTCTTCATATGACGTCTCTTAACAAACTTGGTCGAAAACACCTCCCACTAAAGTGAGCCTCCCGAGGGAGGTGTGGAATTTCCTACTGTGACTCGCTATCAACATAATACCACTTTGGCGCCACCACGGTAAAGCTTACGAGTCTCTATGGTTAGGATCGCCGCAAAGCGTGGACAACAGTGCTCCCTAAACTTGATGGTTCATAATGATTGAATAACTGTGCTTAAAAATTGTAAAGAATATACAATTGAAAGCAACATATATCATATCTGATCTTTTATAAATTAGATTTCAACTTATTTTTACATGTTTTTAAGAATTAAATGATGATCGGACACTTCGACCCCGGACGATTCGACCCCAGCCGGTTGGACACTGACAGTTCGACAACAGGACGTTTCGACCCTAAAATTTTAAAAAAACCTATACAATTAAATATATATATTTTAACGTATATGCGTACCTAAAA
The DNA here is from genome assembly GCA_002072015.1 of Radix auricularia. Taxonomy (NCBI): domain Eukaryota; kingdom Metazoa; phylum Mollusca; class Gastropoda; family Lymnaeidae; genus Radix; species Radix auricularia. The sequence continues at coordinate 488,718 of MUZC01001063.1, forward strand.
GTTTAAGCAAAAGCAAAGACTAATCTCTTACCAGTCTATTTTATTTAAGTGCTATGTCACTTAATCTCAAACTTTAAACATAAGGATACAAAGTCAATTTATTGCTAATATTCTCTAACCACCGACAAAGCCTTAATCCAATTTCAAAAATGCTTTTTTCACGATAAAAGACAAACAGAGAAAAAGAGAAACTGACCAAAAAACAAACAGACAAAAAGACAAACAGACAAAAAGAGAAACAGACAAAAAGAGAAACGGGCCAAAAGACAAACATACAAAAAGACAAACAGACCAAAAGAGAAACAGACAAAAAGAGAAACAGGCCAAAAGACAAACAGACAAAAAGACAAACAGACAAAAAGAGAAACAGATCAAAAGACAAACAGACCAAAAGACAAACAGACAAAAAGACAAACAGACAAAAAGAGAAACAGACAAAAGACAAACAGACAAAAAGACAAATAGACAAAAAGACAAACCGACAAAAAGACAAATACACAAAAAGACAAACAGGCAAAAAGACAAACAGACAAAAAGACAAACAGACAAAAAGACAAACAGACTAAAAGAGAAACAGGCAAAAAGACAAACAGACAAAAGACAAACACACAAAAAGACAAACAGACAAAAGACAGACAAAAGACAAACAGACAAAAAGACAAACAGATAAAAAGACAAACAGACAAAAAGACAAAGAGACAAAAAGACAAACAGACAAACAGACAAAAAATACAAACAGGCAAAAAGACAAACAGATAAAAGGACAAAACAGATAAAAAGACAAAAAGACAAACAGACAAAAAGACAAACATATCAAAAGACAAACAGACAAAAAGACAAACAGACAAAAAGACAAACAGAAAAGAAGTAGCAAAAGCAAGTTAATAAAATCTTGGAAAAAAAACAAAACAATCAGTCACGCCTTGCAATTAACACACACATAAAAACGTTTAAAAGAAAGACAACTCTTATAAACTCAATACAACAGCAACAATCAGACAACTCGTACAGACAAGTTTGAAAGAAAGACAACTCTTATAAACTCAAATACAACAGCAACAATCAGACAACTCGTACAGACAAGTTTGAAAGAAAGACAACTCTTATAAACTCAATACAACAGCAACAATCAGACAACTCGTACAAACAAGTTTGAAAGAAAGACAGCTCTTATAAACTCAATACAACAGCAACAATCAGACAACTCGTACAGACAAGTTTGAAAGAAAGACAACTCTTATAAACTCAAATACAACAGTAACAATCAGACAACTCGTACAGACAGTGAATCCAGACAGACAACACAAACTTATCCATTGTTTCCTGACGTAAAACCAAGAAATGATAATAGACAAAGATATCCCATATCATCAAAACGTCTTACAATTAAAAGATTATTTATCTCTACATGACTATAATGAGTAAAATATGCTGATATTTTATTAAAGACTAATAGGATTATATTGCAGGTATATGACTAGGTGTATTTGTGAAAAAAATTAATTTACAGTATCAGGAGTTAGAACGGTAAATAAATGTATACGGGTCATTATTTGTTTTTTTTAAGTTTACGTATCATCTAAACTCAGATGACCTTCAACTGATTTGCCCTGTTTACAACGGTATAACGTTATTACTGTACATTTCATTTGTTGTTTGTTGATACTTCTTAGTACAATAACTGTCTTGTGAACAAATCATCCATTCACATTGATACGGTCACAGTTCACGTTGTTTGAAGTGGTCCCATTCACATTGAGACAGTCACAGTTAACGTTGTTTGAAGTGGTGTCATTCACATTGAGACGGTCACAGTTAGCGTTGTTTGAAGTGGTGCCATTCACATTGAGACGGTCACAGTTAACGTTGCTTGAAGTGGTGCCATTCACATTGAGACGGTCACAGTTAACGTTAAGTTGTGCACGTACATTTTCTGTTGTAAAATATATGCCCTGTACATTTTCTGATATAAAATATACGCACTGTACATTTCCTGTTGTAAAATAAACGTGCTGTACAATTCATGTGTTAAAATATACGCGCTGTACATTTCCTGTTGTAAATATACGCGCTGTACATTTCCTGTTTTAAAATATGCGTGCTGTACAATTCCTGTGTTAAAATATACGCGCTGTACATTTCCTGTCTTAAATATATGCGCTGTACATTTCCTGTTGTAAAATATACGCGCTGTACATTTCCTGTTGTAAAATATACACACTGTACATTTTCACACTTCCTTGTAAAATAAACAACTTTTATGTGAGGTTCAAAAATTAGTTTGAGACAACAATAATGTTTAACAAAATCGATTATTAATTTAGTTTTTACCCAGGTAAGGATTTGGCTCATATGCTTTACAAAAAAAAAATTATAATAATAACATAAATACAAGTATGAATGCATTCAATAAACATTCATATCCTAACAATCACATAAATTACAGTACGGTACATATAAGCTTCGTTTATCTTTGGAAGAAATGTTGTTAAATTAATGTTCAAAGTAAAGTTTGAAAAGATGTGTCTTTTTGTTTTGTGTTCTTGTTCATGTACGAACATGTTATAAAATGTCAGCAGTCTCTTGTACGAACATGTTATAAAATGTCAGCAGTCTCTTGAACGAACATGTTTTAAAATGTCAGCAGTCTCATGTACGAACATGTTATAAAATGTCAGCAGTCTCCTCGCTCATTGTTTTAAACAAAGTTTCAATTTATTTATTTTTTCAATATTGTTATTAGTATCAACAATTTGTACTTAGACGCTGCTTGATAAAATATCGACTGATTCTTTTCAAACTTTTATAACATTAAAATTTAATAGTTGACAGTTTATACTGTCTTGTTATTAATTATATTGTTTTTTTATGTCACATATCAATAAATGTCTACTGTATGTTATCGTATAGCGTTTGTCTCTACTAACTCTATATAATTATGAGCTACACACATTATAATCGTTCATTATATTTCTAAATTTTATTTTAATTTCTAAATTTAGGTCACACACTTTCAAACGTTTAAGTAATAAACATTATTTGCATAATAATTTATTGACTTTAAATTTAATTATACAGTCTAGATAATTATAAATTAAAACATTTTTATTTATCTCAGACAATAAAAGTTTTCTCAAGTACATCATTTATTACGTTCGTGATTGTGTTTTGTGGTGCAGCACTGATGTAAACACCAACTTAACATTAGAGACATTGCATGTGTTTATTTATCAAAAGATTAAACACGTTTAATAGATCTAGTACATATTACTTTGTTCTTTTTTGTAAAACATTGATCTACTAAATTGTATACGGAAGACACGTTATTGAAAATGCAGTGTTGTTTTGTTTATTTAAAAATAATATACATGGACCCTAATTGTCTCAGAGCTATGTTCCAAAATCAAAAATAAATTATACTTTTTTTTTTAATGGCTTTAAATTTTAGAAAAAACTTATTTAAGAATGTGAAAAGCTTAAACAAGTTAGGACACAAGTGTTGTTCTAACTGATCCATTTTTTCCTTGTTTGGGAAACTAAAATAAATGGAACGACTTTCAATGACAGTGGTGGGGTGAAGCAATCTTCTAATACGAAAAAGCCAAAAGTTACAATCGTCAGAATTGCACAGTTTTTAAAAAGCCTTTTGCATGAGATTTGAAATAAAATATAATTTTTATTATTTACTTATGGAAATATACAGCCGCATCTTCACATAGAAAAAGACACATGCGGCTCACAAACAGCATGTTGGAGACACCTGTGATAGGGCGTTGATTGGTAAGTTAAATTAATTAGAACACAAACACGGGTAGGACAAGACGAGAACAAATATATAACGGTTACCAGATAAAACCAATCTACGACAACGAAAGCACAAGTAGGAAAAGACGAGAACAGTTTTATAATAGTTATTGGATCATTTCAACGTCACCACGAATGGGACAGTACATTGCTGCGCCACTAGCAAACATCACATAAGTTGACATCATGCATATAAATAATAAATATATAACAAACAAGATGAATAGTGGCAAGAAATAGATTAAATTGAACTTAGTCTATACTGGTGTCAGAAGAATGTGAACAATTCATTGAAATGTTATCCCTTAATATAGGGATCTAAGTTAAGTGGCGTACCACTAAAATAAATAAATTGTCTCATCATAAACTAGGAATCAACCATTCATCAATTACGCACGGAAGTAGATATATGACAGTAAATAAGTTAATTCTATGGGTCTATAATAAGTCATAAATTTAAAAAAATGGAACATTTTTTCTAATCAATAAATAATTTTATACATAACATTTACTTCAATGATAAAAAAAAAGTTAAAATAATACAAATAATTAATAAAATCTCTCATGGACTTTATTTAGGCAATTTCACCCATTTTGAGGTTAATAATACAAAGATCTAATTATTGAACTCGCAGCTTAAGTTTTCTGAATTACAATCTCCTTATAAGTAGGACGATGACGGTGCTTTTTAGTGCGGCCTTCGTGGATAGTTCAATTTAATTGCGCGTCAGATATGAAAATATAAAGATATATCTAGTTATAAAATGTGATTTTAAAGAGAAAAAACAAAATAGGACACATGACATATATATATACGTTTATTCTGGTTAGTATGTTTTAAGTTTTATGCAAGTATTTATTTAACGTTATTGTACTGATTAAGGCTTTAGCTGAAACTTCTACTTGTGTTAGTTTTAATACATAAATAAAGCTTAAAATTATTGTCCTCTTAATGAAAAAGTGTGTGTATTTTATTAAATTTTTAAATTAAAAAGCTTCATGCAGTCTTATTCTGTATGATATATTAATCCATATCTAATATTGTAATACTAGAAACCATAATTTCTTAACATTTGTAGCGTGGTTATTTTAAACTGCTACAAGTAGTCAGGATGTATGTGCACTGTAAATACTAGATACAATCACACAGACGTAATAACGTGATATAAACATAGAATAATCACTTGCAATAAACACTGTATTTTTACCTTGCTTCCTTTCCACGAATTAAACGACATAAACTCAAACAATGACGTAAAGTCTTTCAATATTATAACCCGAGAAAGAAAATCATCTTATCTCGAAAACAAAATGTTACTTATTTCACTTACATATTTTCTTTCATTTTTAAGCAGGAGTTACTCGGGCTTAACAATGAAATATTATTTAGTTAGACAATTTAGTCCTTTTATTCTAAGGGAAATCATTCAATCGATAAATATAAACATCGATTAAAATATACATTAAAGTCTACGATACACGTCATTATAACTTAGCGAAATTTTTATCAATTAGTTTCAGAGTAACTGTTTTAGTCATTAATATTTTTTAATAAGAAATGTTCATAAAATATATTATATAGTTGTAAGTTTGTAAACTGTAAAATATGATTGCGTATATTTAAAGATATTCTTGAAATGCATTGCGTTGGTCGGTTCATTCATATTTTTAATAATGAATGTACAGAAAATATATTATATAGTTGTAGGTTTGTAAACTGTAAAATATAAATGCGTAAATTTAAAGATATTCTTGAAATGCATTGCGTTGGTCGGTTCATTGATATTTTTAATAATGAATGTACAGAAAATATATTATATAGTTGTAAGTTTTTAAAGTGTAAAATATAAGTGCTTATATTTAAAGATATTCTTGAAATGCATTGCGTTGGTCGGTTCTGTGTTGTCTCCGCCCGTAAATCACAGTAAGTCGTATTTCGCCTTTATTTTGATCACTGTTCTATGGATAGTATGCAATGAACATTAAGAATGAACACTAGTGGTGCAAATGGCATACCCTAAAAAGCCTAATTATATTTTTCACATGCCACAGTCAAGCTATCCGTTAAATAACCGTTTATTAGTAAAAATAAATCACGTTATACAACAAATAACTTAAATATTATTGTTTGCGCTGCAGCATTCGCAAACGATGTGGACTTTCATGATGCTATTCAAAATGTATCTATGCATCACTGTTCAGCTTATCAAAAGTGGGATAGAGGGCAGGGTCATTTCAACATACAGAACATTCTGGAAGTTTCCATTCTTTACGATCGTGTATATCTTTGAAGACAGTGGGAGGAGGGGAGTGAACCAACTAACTGTAAGAGGTCAGGGGTCATTTCAACTTCCAGAACATTCTGGAAGTTTCCTCTCTTTACGGCCGTGTACATCTTTGAAGACAGTGGGAGGAGGGGGTTGAACCAACCTAAGGTCATAAATATTATAACAGTTGGAGGAGAGTGAACCAACATAAGATCCCAAATAATATAACATTGGGAGGAGGGGAGTGAACCAACCTACGGTCACTATAATATAACAGTGGTAGGAGGGGAGTGAACCAACCCAAGTCAACAAATAATATAACAGTATTAGGAGGGGAGTAAACCAACCTAAGTAATAATATAGCAGTGGGAGAAAGGGAGTGAACCGACCTAATGTCACTAATAATATAGCTTTGGGAAGAGCGGAGTGAACCAACCTAAATCAAAAAATAATATAACAGTATGAGGATGGGAGTGAACCAACCTAAGGTCACTAATAATATAGCAGTGATCTGAGGACAATTCTTCAGTTAAGGGTACAGATTTAACAACAAAATCGTTATTTATGTAAAAACATCTAATCATTAATGTGTCCTGCATTATACATTTTGTGATTTGTTTTTAGCGCATTTTCGAGAAGTCGAATGCGCTATTGCACCCGTTTTGTCCGTCCGTCCGTCCGTCTGTCATCACCCTTGGTCACAGCATCCATAAGTCCTAGACCCATGATGTATATATGTTTTTTGTATGCCCTGACCTGCCATTTGTGCATCAACACGCAGTTACTCGATCCGTTTAAAAACCCCGTTAAAACTACCAAAAAATATTTCAAATCGAGAGGTAACACTAGCGCAGAGAACGGCCGCCATTGCCGGAAGTCGAATGCATTATTCTTCAAGCATTGAAGAGTGGTGCGAAAGGGTGCAAAAGAATTAGTTGTTTTTTTTAGTTGACGTCATTAGAATATGTGTAAAAGTTTATAGAGTTTTACGTCATCATTTTTTGTGACTTGTAGTTGGATTAAAGAGAAAATATTTTTTTTTTTAAATGTAAAGAAATGACTTTTAAATTAAAAAATGTCAGGTATATTCATTACACAAGAAAATTCATAAAAATATGTCTAAAATCTAAACACAATTACTGATAACTACATAATTCTGATATCTAACATATGTACTGATACATAATACGAAAATAATACGAAAATGCGCTAACACGTCCTGAATTCCAATAGGTACCAGGCTTAACATGATTTTTTCTAGATGTGGCTCTTATGTCTTTTTCTAGATGTGGCTATTCTGTCTTTTTCTAGATGTGGCTGTTCTGTCTTTTTCTAGATATCGCTGTTATGTCTTTTAGCGCATTTTTCAAGAAGTCGAAATGCGCTATTGTATCCGTTTTGTCCGTCTGTCCGTCCGTCCTTCCGTCTGTCATCACCCTAGATCTCAGCATCCATAAGTCCTAGACCCATGATGTATATATGTTTTTTGTATGTCCTGACCTGCCATTTGTGCATCAACACTCAGTTACTCAATCCGACCTCTTGTAGTGGCAGTAGAGCTCCTGGAAGTTCCGTAGGACTTTAAGTCATTGTAACTTAATGGAATATGTGAGTTGCGTACGGTGGTGTGTTTGGTGTTAAAGTTATTGGTTAGTGGTGCGAAAGCGTGCAAAAGTATTATTTTTTTGTTGTTGACGTCATTAGAAAGTTTAGAGAGTTTTACGTCATCATTTGTGATGACTTCAATCAAGATCTTAGCGGCCCAGTGTCAGAAATTAAAAACGTTTTCGAAACAAGCTTCATTATTAAACTACTTTCACCAACATTGGCAACCACGATCTATCTAACAACAATTGACGGAGCATTTGGGCGATTAGCTGATTACAATTTAGAATGTTTCATTTATGAGTCCTATTTCAGTGACCACAAACCACTTGTAGTTAGATTAAAGAGAAAATAAAAAATTTTGAAATGTAAATAAATGATTTTTAAATAAAAAAAATTTCAGGTAGAATCTATATCATTACACAAGAAAATTCATAAAAATATGTCTAAAAACAAAATACTAGATTTATTCCTAACAATCAGACCAGGATTAGTAGTAGACTGCACAATAATTCCTGGGCTGTCTGACCATGATATTGTTAGGGTAACCAACACAATAAAAACTAAAATAAATAAGATGCCTAGAAGAACAATATATCTTTGGAATAAATGCAACTTAATAAAATTACACCAATCAGCTTCTAATTTCCAACAAAATTTCCTAAGTAAATTCAGCATAGTTAGCCCTGTAGAAGAAATATGGAAGGAAATATAAACAAATCTAAAAACAATAATGGATCAGAATGTTCCAACAAAAATAACTTCAAATAGAATTAATAAATGCTGGTTCAATTTTAAACTTAAAAAGTATTGCAAACTAAAGGAGAATTTATTTAAGAAATTTAAGGCTACCAATTTAGAAAGGATACACAAAAAATACTTAAAAATTAAACACCTTACACAGAAACTTAGCCGTAACCTCCAAAATAATTATATAAACAATGTGATAACTAAAGATAACAATAAAAACTTTTGGTTCTTTATCAAATCTAAAAAAATGGAGCCTTCAGGTATAGCCACACTAAAAGACTCAAATAATAAAACCTATAATGATAATGAAAATAAAGCTAATATCCTTAACAAATATTTTGCATCATCATTTTCTGCCTCAGGCGACAAGGAAATTTCAATAAATTTAAATAAATTGGAAGAAATAGGTAACATAACTGTAGATGAGATAGGTATACATTCACTCCTAAAAAACTTAAAAATAAACAAAGCTACTGGCCCAGATGAATTACCTGTCAGGTTATTAAAAGAATTAAGCAATGAACTGTCCCCAATCCTTGTAGTTCTTTTTCAAGCCTCTCTAAACCAGGGCAAAATGCCCAAGGATTGGAAATTAGCCTATGTAACGCCGCTCTTTAAGAAAGGTGATAAGTCAGACCCTGGTAATTACAGACCTGTATCACTTACTAGTATCACATCTAAATTACTGGAACACATAATATATAGCAGAATAGTTAACCACCTTGACAAATATAATGCCCTATGCCCACACCAACATGGCTTTAGAAAGAACAGATCATGTGAAACACAATTGATAGGCCTAATAGATGATCTATCAAAAGGCTTAGATAATAATGATCAAATAGATACAATATTACTAGACTTCTCAAAAGCATTCGACAAAGTTCACCACCTTAGTTTACTCAAAAAACTTAAATACTTTGGAATCTCAGGTCCCTTACATCACTGGATCCAAGATTTCCTATTGGGTAGGGAGCAAACTGTAATAATTAATGGTTCTAAATCTACACCAATAAAGGTTAACTCAGGAGTTCCACAAGGAACTGTCCTAGGTCCCTTACTATTTTTAATTTATATAAATGACTTACCCAACAATATCTCAACAGGAACTAAAGTTAGGTTATTTGCTGATGATTGTATAATCTATAGAACAATCAAGTCAGAACAAGATAGCAAAATTTTACAAAAAGACTTAGATGAATTAATAAAATGGGAAACTAACTGGAGTATGTCCTTCCACCCAGAAAAATGTCAACTGCTAAGAGTAACAAAGAAAAAGAAACAAATAAATTCAAAATATTTCATTCATGGAAAAGAACTAACCCAAACTAAAGATGCGAAATACTTAGGAGTCATAATAAATGAGAAACTATCTTGGAATCCCCATGTCAATGAAGTTATTAAAAAATCAAACAAAACCTTAGGCTTTATAAAAAGAAACTTTTACAAATGTAACAAAGATATAAAACTAAAATGCTATCTCACCCTGGTGAGACCTATACTAGAATATGCATCTTCAGTATGGGACCCATCCACCAAAGAAAATATTGATAAGTTAGAACAAATACAAAAAAGAGCTGCCAGATTCATTACTGGAGAATATTCAAAACTGACAAGAGTAACACCATTAGTTAAATCATTAAACCTTGAAACACTAGAGGATAGAAGAACTAAGAGTAAATTAGTAATTATACATAAGGCAATTAATTCTAATTTAGAAATACAACACAAAGATAACCTAATACAACCCTCAAATAGACATAAAGACAAAAACACCTTTCTTATTCCATATGCAAGAACAAACACATACAAGTTTTCTTTCTTTCCGTCCGGTATTCGGGCGTGGAATGGGTTGCCTGAAGAAACCAGGAAAGCCACCACTTTATCATCTTTTAAAACTCTAGTAAGAATACAGGACTAAACACAAACCATAGAAATACGTAGGACGCAATAATTTTCTGTACAGAAGGAGCGTCTGTAACATATAAGATAAGATTGCAAATATTAAATATTTAGCTTTTTAAGGAAACAAAATAAAGAATACTGACATTTGTCTAAATAATGAAACTTAGGAACAGCTTTAAAGTTCTTTTAGATTGAAATTAAATTGAAAGTCATAGCTGACTAAGTAAGGCAACTAAGAAACACCTGAAAGTTGTGTAAGTAAGGCAACTAAGAAACACCTGAAAGTTGTGTAAGTAAGGGAACTAAGAAACACCTGAAAGTTGTGTAAGTAAGGAAACTAAGAAACACCCAAAAGTTGTGTAAGTAAGGGAACTAAGAAACACATGAAAGTTGTGTAAGTAAGGAAACTAAGAAACACCTGAATGCTGTGTAAATAAGGGAACTAAGAAAACCTGAAATGTATCTAAATAAGGGAACTAAGGAAACATGTCTGTTGTGTAAGTAATGGAACTAATAAACACCTGAAAGTTGTGTAAGCAGGGGAACTAAGAATCTCCTGACAGATGTGTAAGTAAGGGAACTACGAAACACCTGACAGATGTGTAAGTAAGGGAACTACGAAACACCTGACAGTTGTGTAAATAAAGGAACTAAGAATCTCCTGACAGTTGTGTAATTAAAGGAACTAAGAAACTCCTGACAGATGTGTAAGTAAGGGAACTACGAAACACCTGACAGTTGTGTAAGTAAGGGAAATAAGGAACACCTATTGTTTTTTATACATAAGTGTAATTTGATAACTGATTTTTTTTTACTAGATATGAATAATACGAGAAAATCAATAGTTGTTTAAGTAAGTTAATTACGGAAAACTCGATTATTGTCTAAGTAAGTGAAGTAAGGAACACTTGATTGTTGACTTAGTAAGTGGAGTAAAATCTACTTCTTAGCTGTATAAGTTAGTGGAGTACTAAACAGGTGTTTGTTTTGTAATTAAATAGAGTAAGGACAAATTAATTGTTCTTTAAGTAAGTGAAGTAAGGAACACTTGATTGTTGACTTAGTAAGTGGAGTAAAATCTACTTCTTAGCTGTATAAGTTAGTGGAGTACTAAACAGGTGTTTGTTTTGTAATTAAATAGAGTAAGGACAAATTAATTGTTCTTTAAGTAAGTGTAGTAAGGAACATTTGGTAGTTGTATAAATAATAGGAAAAAGGAACACTTGAAAGTTGTCTAAGTAAGTAGAGTAAGTAACGCTTTATAATTGTGTAAGTTAGTGGAGTACATAACACACGTTTGATTTCTATGTTATGGAAGATAGGATCATTTGATTGTTGTAAAAGGAAGTATATATTAATGTATATGTAAGTTTTGTTTAGTTTGTTAACTTTGATTACTTAACATGCTAATAATTATTTGTCACGTAATATACCTATCTTTGGACTATTTTGAATTGATTCCATCCTACCTAAAGGTTCATGTGATTTAAAAAAAATATTTAACTATATCAAGTTTATTCATTTTAACATAAAAATTTCGTCAATAAATCATGTAAATAAATCCCGTTAGTACTTCAAAATAAAACAATATATATGTCATCCGTTCGTCCTCAACTGACGATAGCGTTAACTTCTGCTCCTCTTGTCCTCTTTCCCTTCCTCCAGGCTCTACTCTCTTTACTCCTAGTTGAGTGGGTGGCTTCCGCTACTGGAATACCATCGCAAATGTGTGTCCGACAAATATATTTAATATTTCATTTATTAAATACCTACAGAAAATGTGAATATCTTATCATAAGTTTAAATTTTATGTATCTGTAAATAATTTAATTTCAAGTTCAAAATACGTCTTCTATAGATTAGACTCAGTTAAAGTAGTACGCCACTTGACTTCGATCCCTAAAGTTAGGGATACAATGACAATGAAATTCAAAGATTATCAAACTGTATCTAACAGTTAACTCTTCATTTTAAAAAATCAAAAATCTTTTTTATGCTTTTATTCGATTTTTTAAATTGCATAAAATTAATAATATGAAATGGAAATTAAATCAATTAATTTCATATTGACTTTAATCTCACATAATTAGGGGACAATTATTTACGATTACGATTAGTGATTGATAAAATGTATTACCAATATTTGACAACTTTTATTGTCAATAAATATTCTAAAGAACAATTTATAGTAAAAATACTTGCCGATAAAAGCACATACTTCGTGTAAACAAGTTACCGCCTACGACCATCAAGAATAGAGAATAAAAGTGTTTTGTCTTTTCAAAATTGTTGGACGACATGTATTATATTTATGCCAAATATTTTAGGGCTGTACGCCATGTGGAGGCTCATGTCGTTACCACGTGTGTGCTTAGGAAATAGTGCACCGGTCTCTGGTGTTGTGGAAAAAAACTCGACTGGTCCAATATGATACAAAGTTTGAGAAGACATTCTATAGATGATCTGAGAACAATAAAATATTAGTGCTGTTGATAAGCTTAGAACAATAAAGTACGAGTGATGTAGATGATCTTAGAACAATAAAGAATGAGTGCTGTAGATGTTCTTAGAACAATAAAGTTTGAGTGATGTAGATGGTCTTAGAACAATAAAGTATGAGTGATGTAGATGATCTTAGAACAATAAAGTATAAGTGCTGTAGATGATCTTAAAACAATAAAGTATAAGTGCTGTAGATGATCTTAAAACAATAAAGTATTAGTGCTGTAGATGATCTTAAAACAATAAGGTATCATTGCTGTATGTATCTATACTGTAAGACCTGCCGAGCAAAAGAAGACATTCTATTCAACTGACAAACGTCATGATTCTAATCTGCACCAGCACTACGTTGTATAATTTCAAAAATCTTCGCCCACATGGAAACTCAGTGATATGAGACGTGATGGGGAGTATAACAGGTGTTGAGTTTATAACGCTGTCTATTTCTTGGGTCAATCAGGTGATTCTTAATCCACTTACATATACAACAATTAAGTGTTCCTTACTCCTCTTACTTTTCCAACTGTTACTTTCATCTTTAATGTCTTATATAGAAAACTTTCAGGATTTTCGTAGTACACATATTTAGCCAAACATAAGGTGTTCCTTAGTTCCGTTAACGCTACAAATATCAGTTTTATCTTAGTTAGTTCCCTTAACTAAACAAACATTTAGGTGTTCCTTAGTTCCCTTATCTAAACAAACATTTATGTGTTCCTTAGTTCCCTTATCTAAACAAACATTTAGGTTTTCCTTAGTTCCCTTATCTAAACAAACATTTAGGTGTTCCTTAGTTCTCTTATCTAAACAAACATTTAGGTGTTCTTTAGTTCCCTTATCTAAACAAACATTTAGGTGTTCCCTAGTTCTCTTATCTAAACAAACATTTAGGTGTTTCCTAGTTTTCTTATCTAAACAAACAATCAGGTGTTTCCTAGTTCCCTTATCTAAACAAACAATCAGGTGTTTCCTAGTTCCCTTATCTAAACAAACATTTAGGTGTTCCTTAGTTCCCTTATCTAAACAAACATTTAGGTTTTCCCTAGTTCTCTTATCTATACAAACATTTAGGTTTTCCTTAGTTCCCTTATCTAAACAAACATTTAGGTGTTCCCTAGTTCCCTTATCTAAACAAACATTTAGGTGTTCCTTAGTTCGCTTATCTAAACAAACATTTAGGTGTTCCTTAGTTCTTTTATCTAAACAAACATTTAGGTGTTCCTTATTTCCCTTATCTAAACAAACATTTAGGTGTTCCTTAGTTCGCTTATCTAAAACAACTTTTAAGTGTTTCTTAGTTCCCTTATCGAAACAAACATTTAGGTGTTCCTTAGTTCCTTTATCTAAACAAACATTTAGATGTTCCTTAGTTCCCTTACTTACACATCTTTGAGGTGTTGGTAAGTTTCCTTACTTAGTCAAATATCAGTATTTTTTTGTTTCTTTTTCATGATATATAATACTACTTGCGTAAGGCTGTGGTTACACTGCACGCGAATTCGCTCATCTAGTATACGCGCGAACGCGCATCTGAAAAGTAATTTTTAAGGTGGTTACACTGCAAGCGATTGTTTCAGCTGATATCGCGCGAATTACATTGTTTGTCTTGACAACAAACTTTAACCTTTATCCTTTTCGCTATTTAAACACACATTTTGTGGGTTTATATTGTGGGGAAATTAGGGCGGTTAGGGCGCTGCGTATGTTTGGCCCTTGATGTGCCGCTGGACTAACGGGTGAGTCCAGGCGGCCAGAGGTGCGAACTTGGGAATCAAAGGACAAGCGAGGCTTTGAAGACGAGGACTGACCACGGGCAAATAATCTAGCCCAGGTGTCAGGTATGGCTGACCAAGATACTCGGCCGTAAGTTAGATGAAGGAGCCGACAAAGAAAGAAAGGGGGGGGGGATTACTGACCGTGACGGGGTACACCAACCTACCCCCGTCTTACCTAAAGGGAGGTACACTTTGATTGACGGTGGACTTTCGGACAGCGAAGTCTAAGGGGTGGAGCCTGGAATGGACGAATGCTCGGACTGAGACTGACCAGACACAGACGGATAGGGAGACACGCAGGGAGAGGGAAGGAGTTATGAAGTAGGAGGCAGAGGTAGACAGACGCATGTGTTAGAGAGAGATGTACGAATAATGAATGTACAGAAGTTAAGTGATTAAAAGTAATGAAGTGTACATTCTGCCTTGGTGTTTAGTGTTTTAAGAATAATTAACAAAGTGTGTGAAGAGCAGAAAAACAGGGAGATTAGATAAGGATAGATAATCACAGAACAACCAAGAGATCTTCACAAAATGGTGGATCCTCACACTATACACATTGTCTACTTTCGTTTTTATTTCTTTAGCTTAACAACCACTGATGTTTTTTAATAAATAATATTTGCATATACAATTAGAATAGATAAAAATCAAATAAATCTCCCCCATTATTTCATTACATTGGTAAAGATCAGAGTGACATGTGGTTAAAACCAAATCTTTATTTATAGTGAGTTAGAGTGTCTAATTTCATATGCTTCGAAATTCGATCGCAACATTACATAGACATGACATAATAACATAAAATAAAACATTGTTTCCTAATTCTAATTATGATTAAATGATTATTAAAGGCCTAGGCCGCTGGCGCTAGACTAGAGTGCCTTGCATAGAGTCACCGAAGAAGTTTGTAGTCCAAGAAGCGTTATTTTAATGAATTTTACAGGATGAGACCTAGAACATTTGTTTAAAAATTAAATAGAATAAGACAACCTATTAAAACAAAAACTACGACAAATTTTGGAAATGAATTTCTCCCGAAGAAAGACTGGCCTGCCTTGCCTTAAAACACTAAATACTGAGGTGAGGAAATTTAATTTGTATTTGAATTTGAAAAAAAAAATCATTTTAAATTATTAAATAAGACTAATAATTATTAAAGTAAAGTAAATTAAATCAACATTATTTAAATACTTTTTGAACAATTTGAATTGGCAAATATCAATGTCAAATGTCATGTGTACAAGTTTTGTTAGTGAAATTTTTATAACTTTAATGGGTTTATATATATATTTATTAAAAATGTAATTGTAATTAATTTTCAAATTCAGGGCTGTATTGAAAGTAGCAGATTATTATTTATTATACAAATATTGTTTCTTGCTGAGTTGTCTACAAAATATAAAATATTATAAGATAATATTTTGATCAAAGGGCATTTTTTCATTCATTGTATTAATATATTAGTTAAAATAATAATTCATTTCACTTTTTTTTTTCAGATTCCATTCAACTAACTTAGGACTTCTCATTTTATAGAATACCTACTTTACGATTTCAAAAATAATTTATGAGACCTGATGCTGTTTGGCAGTGCTTTGTTGATGAACATACCGTCATATGCCTTACCCTCATAGTAATAGAGACATAATTTTACATGCATCAAATAATCTTGATCAAAACATTACAATTACATTGTAATTATATTATTCTTCAAGTTGAACTTCAAGACTTGGTTAACACCATTTTTGGAGCGTATAGTAAGCCCAGTGACTGTGGGAATTTTATAGAATAAAATATGTAGAATAAAATAGGGCTGCTTTCTCACTTTCTCTTACCCTCAACCAACAGAGCTACATGGAACCAATACAATACTACAATATTATTTGTATTTACTGGTGATGAAAGATCCTTTATGGGAATATATAATTTATCCATACACATGGTGAAAAAGAGAAGTTGAAATGTACAACTTTAAGTATAGATCTAGTTGGCTCTGAAAAACTTATACTTAATCTAGTTATTTAAAGATCCAAAGCTAATATTGTTCCATCATATGTCTTACAATTGCAATTGCTCATTACTATTAAGTGAATTAAATCATTCTATGCTCAAGATTGCATTTTATAGAAGTTTTGAATGTTGTAGAATTTTTATTAATGTATTTTAAGGCCATCCAATTCTTGACAAAAATGCCATACAGAAGAATGAGCATTTGTATATATCTTTTCTTGAATATGGAACAAGAAACTTTTTAGCGCATTTTCGAGATGTCGAAATCGCTATTGCCCCCGTTTTGTCCGTCTGTCTGTCATCACCATGATCACAGGATCCATAAGTCCTAGACCCATGATGTATATATGTTTTTTGTATGTCCTGACCTGCCATTGGTGCATCAACACTCAGTTACTCGATCCGTTAAAAAACCCCGTTGAAACTACCAAAAAACTTTGCGAATCGAGAGTTAACACTGGCACAAGGAACGGGCGCCATTGCCGGAAGTCGAATACATAGTTTTTCAAGCATTCAAGAGTGGTGTGAAATCGTGCAAAAGAATTAATTAGTGTTTTTTTTAGTTGACGTCATTAAAATATGTGTAAAAGTTTAGAGAGTTTTACTTCATCATTTGTGGTGACTTTTAGTTAGGTTAAAGAGAAAATAAAAAATTTTAAAATGTAAAGAAATGACTTTTAAATTTAAAAATGTCAGGTATATTCATTACACAAGAAAATTCATAAAAATATGTCTAAAATCTAAACACAATTACTGATAACTACATAATGCTGATATCTAACATAAGTACTGATACATAATACGAAAATGCGCTA
Source organism: Radix auricularia (assembly GCA_002072015.1). NCBI lineage: Eukaryota > Metazoa > Mollusca > Gastropoda > Lymnaeidae > Radix > Radix auricularia. The sequence goes on from MUZC01001063.1 coordinate 506,151, forward strand.
ACACGTCCTGAGTTCCAAAAGGGACCAGGCTTAACATGATTTTTTTTTTATTTCTGTGTCTACCACACTAGGCTAACCCAGGACGTAATACTTAATGTATAACAATTATTTTGCTATTTCTTCTATTTATGTTTTACATGGTGGATTATAGGTACAATATAAACGATTCACATTCGTAAAATATAGGTATTAAATAATTAAAATGTAACTTTGTTTAAGGAAGACATTTTATTATTATTTTAAAATACACAAAGAAATTTAATTTTTACGAAGCACTAGCAGACCCGGTCGCGCGTTGCAACGATCTCAGTAAAAATGACAATTTAAGAATCCTATGAGTGATATGTTTTAAAAACAATTATGCCAGAAACCTACACTGAAGTGCGAAAAAAAGTCCAAAGATCATGGCAAACAGATAAATAAAATAATAATTTAAAAGCTTTTAAAAAAACGACATTAAAGGGCTAGGCTCTAAAATAAGTGCTACTTTGTACTCAAGCTATGTTTCTCAATATAGTGTAAAATTGCTTTGGAGAATTAAATTATTAACGTGCATTACAAAAACATTTGGGGCCGCCTACCCGAAGGAATGAACATAAAGAGTTCAGTTTCCTAGAGTAATTATTTATAGACTCTTGAATTTTTATAAGACAAAAAAAAAGACATTAAGAGCCCCAGGGCCCATTCACGACAAGATATAAAGCTTAAAACGATCTCAGTAAAAATGACTATTTAAGAATCCAATGCGTGATCTGTTTTAAAAACTACTATGCCAAAAACCTACACGGAAGTGTGCAAAAAAGTCCAAGTTTCCCAGCAAATGGATAAATAAATCTATATATATATATATACAGCTTTGAAAAAAAATAAAGAAAAAAAACGAAATTAAGGGGCCGGGCTCTAAAATAAGTGATGATTTATTATTTTTTTAATCGCCATTGTACTCAAGCTTTGTTTCTCTATATCGTGTAAAATTGATTGGGGAATTAAATTATTAACGCGCATTACAAAAACATTTCGGTATGCCTGCCCGAGGGAATGGACATTAAGAGTTCAGTTACTTATAGAAAATATTTATAAACTCTTAAGTTTTTATGTACTAAAATTGGCAAGATCCGTTATTTTCTTAGTAACTTAAACTAACACTAATTTTTGTAAAGGTAATATAAAGGAAAAAACGACATTTAGGGGCCCCTGTGCCCATTCTGCGCAAGATGTCAATTTCAAAAAGCTGTTCATTTTAATTCAGTTTCATCATTCATATATATTCCTATAGATTGTTAAAAATTGAATGGGGAATATATCTTAAGCATATACCAAAAACAGACATTCGGGGCCCCCAGCCCAAAAGTAAATTACATTAGAATTTTAGTGCCCTATAGCATTTTAATATGGGCTACCAAGATTTTGTTAACAAATTTTGGTTAAGATCAATTCTTTTACACAAAACCTAACGCATAAACTTAATTAAAGAAAAGAAAGACATGATGGGGCTCATTTAAAGCCAGATGTAAAGTTAAAAACGATGTTCATTTCAATTTGCATGATAATGGATATATTTGTCGTTGATTAAATATTGAATTGACAAAATCTCTTAAACATTAACAACCCCCCCC
>MUZC01001063.1:508142-522623 GCA_002072015.1 Radix auricularia
AAAAACATATTTAGGGGCCCCCGGCCACATTCAGTGCAAGATATCAATTTCAAAAATCTGTTCATTTTTATTCCATTTCATTATGAATATATTTATCGAGATTGTTAAAAATGAATGGGAAAAATATCTTTAAAATTTAAGAAAAAGACATTTGGGGCCCCCCGGCCCCGATGAAAAGGACATAAGAAGTTCATTGCCCTTTATTATGTTAATATGGTATACATAGTTTTTTTAATAAAAAGTTTGGTTAAGATCCATACATTTACTCAGTAACTAACGCATAAACTAATTTTTCTATAGCTCATATTCGAAAATAATGAGATTAAAGGCCCCAGGGGCCCATTCAAGGGAAGATATAAAGTTCAAAACATCTGTTCATTTCAATACGGATAATAGATACATTTATCATTATTTGTTAAGAATTTTAATAATTGAATTTAGGGATAACATCTTAAACGTTTACTAAAACTGGTATTTTGGGCCCCCAACCCTGAAGAAGTTGCCCTTAGGAGTTTAGTGCCCTATAATATTTTAATATTGACTATCCAGTATTTTTATACCAAGTTTGGTTAAGATCCATCAATATAGCAAGTAGTTAGCGCTTAAACTAATTTTTATATAGCTTATATAGGCAAAAAACGACATTAAGGGCCCCAGAGGCCCATTCAGGGCAATATATAAAGTTCAAAACAACAGTTTATTTTAAGATGGATAATAATGAATACATTTATCATTATTTGTCAAGACCTTTAATAATTGAATAGTGAAAAAAATCTTAAACGTTAAAGAGGACAGGTATTTTGGGCCCCCAGCCTCGAAGGAGTTGCCATTAGGAGTTTAGTGCCCTATAATATTTTAATATTGACTATAAAGTATTTATATACCAAGTTTGTTTAAGATCCATCAATGTATCAAGTAGCTATCGCTTAAACTAATTTTTATATAGCTTCTATAGGCAAAAAAAACTATATTAAGGGCCCCAGGGGCCCATTCGGGGCAAGATATAAAGCTCAAAATAACTTTTTATTTTAAGATGGATAATAATGGATACATTTATCATTATTTGTCAAGACCTTTAATAATTGAATAGTGAAAAAATTCGTAAACGTTTAAGAAAACACGTATATTGGGCCCCCAGCCTCGAAGGAGTTGCCATTTGGAACTTAGTGCACTATGGTATTTAAATAATTGCTATCAAGAATTTAATTGCAAAATTTGGTTAAGATCAATCAAAAAAGCAAGTAGTTAGCGATTAAATTATTTTTTATATTGCTCATATAAGCTAAAATTCACATTTGGGGCCCCCGGCGCCCCTTTAGTGATAGATTGAGAAAACAAAGTAGCCAGTTACCATTCCGTGAGGGTACTCAACAGTCTTAAACATTTTCATGACGATCGGATGAATAGTTTAGTCAGTTACCACGGACAAGCACACACACACACACACACACAGACATATTTTCATTTTTATATATATAGATAATAGAGTTTTTTTGGAGCTTTTAATTACTTCATTAACCTGTGGATTCCAACTTAATTGTTTGTTTATTGTTACTATTAAGCACTTGCATTTTTATTTTGGGTTAGATATTTGCCCTGAATGCAATAGTTTGCATTTATTTTTCTTCTCTAATTTATACTCCTAACTTTTAACATTTGAATACATAAATTTAGTGTAAACACTGTGTATGTTAATACACTTACTTTTCTACTTTTGTTATTTATCTTAATCTAGGTGTATTTGTAACATTTTAATATACTCTTCAGACTTAATTGTTCTATAGCTTATATAATCATAAGCAAATAACACATTTTCTTCTGTTGATGAGATGCTGTTGGATAAATAATTTATGTAAATAATAATTAAATTGGGGTGGGGGATAGGGGGCAATAGGAAGATTTCTTGTAAAACTGAGATTACCATTAACAGTGATGACTTAGAGCCAATATTCTTTGACTTTTAGATACTGTTCTGTGCTTCTTATCAAATCTTGAATCCATTTGAAATAAGGAAAAGGTATACCTAAGTGTTAGTGCATGCTGCATACTTTATTGTCAAAGAAAAAGGTTTTCAAATTTCGATTATTGTTAAGTCATAAAGTATTTTGTTTTTATAAAACTATCACAATATTAGCAATATTAGCAATAGCTATTTCTCATTATATTAACAGTTTCAAATAATGCATGTATATATATATATATATAAAGTTATTTATTAAATTTGATTTTCATGATATTATTTAAATATATCATGTCTATTTATAAGTATGAGTATAAGCCAAGTAAATTATTTCATTTTTTAAATATCAATACCACATATTCATAACATATTCTAGAAAAATTATGGTGTAGCATTGCATGCAGCAGAATCACACAAGTATCAACCATGAAAAGGTCCATAAATGTATTAAAATTTATAAATCACATACCATTGGTTTATATATGTATTTCTATAATGTAAACATAAAACAGACGTATAATTTTTTTTTAAATTCCTCAATAATTTATTTTCAAAAAAAATTGTGAAAATATATAGTTTAGTTAATTTCTTTTTTAATTTGGATCAATATGAGGATGATTTTCCTCATTGCAATAAAATCATAAATGCTTATTATATTTGATATTTAAACAATAATAAATTTCACATGAATATAATTATTACAAACTCTTTAATTGTCTTATATCATTATGTAATTTGAGCTTTAAACTCCTTTCAAGTACACAGAAAATTATGTTTAAAACTCATAAAGGAAATAAAAAAATCATATGAATTTATTTGTAAATATGAACTATTTTTAAATTTAACATGTAACAAGAAAAGTATTAACACTCAACAGTAAAAACATAAACACTAAACAGTTCATTATTAACAATTAATTGTAAAACTTTGTTTTTTAATTGTGATTAAATGTTATGAGTTCTTAGGTCACCATTTCTTTCACAATCCTTTGACATGAAATTTCTTTGAGGCTTGTTTTCATTTGGTCATGTTGGGTGATAAATTTGAAAAAGAACAATCATTTTGATCCATAAATGAATTTAACCGTTCCATTTGTTCTAGTCCATCAGCATTTACCAAAAGTTGTTGCATTTTTAATTTCATTCCTAGTTTTAAAGATGTGGTAGCAGACACATGATTTCTTTTTTCAGCTTCTCAATCTAACTTTCCTCCAGATGAATCAGGTGATTATAGCTTTTGACTCATCCTTTACCATTTTTCTTTTCCTTTGCATTTTTGTTGTTTATCAAAGATATATTATGTGTACTGAAAAGAGGTTATTTTAGCAGAACCTCCAAATATGCCAATATGTTGTAATTCATTATTATTGTTTTTGTCATGAAAATCACTGTTTTATTTCCCATAATGCCATAACATTTCTTTTCTCTCTTTTCCTGAATATATGTCAGCAAATTGTATATAAACCTTCTGTGTCTTGAAGAGAACACCTCCAACAGGAATAGTAGCTGGGTATAGAATTTCCATAAACAGTTTCCCTTATTAAATCTAGCTTGACTATCTGTAAGAGGTCTTGTTGTTTCTAAAAGGCTCTTTATAAAATTTGTCTCCAAAGGTTTTCCATTTTGTCTCTACAACATTGGCTGAAAAGAAGAAAAAAAGGTGCTTTTACTTTACTTTTACACCCATTGTTAAAAAAAATATATAATATATAAATTAGTATTGACAATTATTTTTATACTATACATAATAAATTCTAAAAGTTTAAGTTAAACCACAAACTTTTTAAAAATTACCAAATTAATAAAAAGTTAAATAAATTATTCAATAGCTACATTTATGTTATTGTTACAAATAGTAAAATATTTAAACTCTATTTTCCCGACCTGTACTATTTTAAATATAAGTAATTTTAAAAAACATATACTAATACTCTATCAACTAATACTAATATTAATATTATATATGATTTCATACTAGAAACTAGAAATAGAAAACTTATAGTAAAAGGGTCTAATGTTAATTAATATTGGACTTGGACCAGTATTTCTCTGTAAACTGACTTTAATATTACCTATACTAATTAGTAACAGTAAGTATTATAATTAGTAAAAATAGTATTATCACTACTATTACTATTATTGTATGTAGTGTAGTTTTACTGCACTGCACTTGTAGTTGTAGTGTGTTGTCACTGTTGTAGTTGTAGTTTTAATAAAAAAATTAATCTGGTTATCTTTCCAGGAAATTTAAAATATTATAACACATTTTAAATTTTAATTTTGAAATTAATATTAAGGGATATTTATTTAACGCTACATTTAATATAATATTAAAAATAATTATAACTTATAACATTAAATATTACTTGTAAATTAAAAGTTTAGTTTAGTATAGTATTAATTATTAATAATATATCAATATACAAAATAACTGCATAGCATTAATTGGAACAAAAGTTGTTTAAATAGTGAAATAAGTATTTCGCTACATTAATTTATAATATTTGTTATTTGATTCCATTTTAGTCATTAAATAAATAATTTAAAAGTAAAATAATAAGTCTAAAAATACAAATAGTTATAAGCTATACTATTTCAACTTAATTTTTAAGTTTAAAATTTATAAACATATTTAAAAGTCGATAAACAACTTGAATGGTCATGAACCAATTAATTTTTAACTACTTTGATTTTGATGTAGACTGTAGACTAAGTTATCAATCATTCTTGTTTGAATTAAATGAACAACATCTTCAATAATAATTGTAGCTTACTTACTTGTAGAATTAGGTTCGTCTGCAATTTCAAGCCAAAGTTTCCTTCCAAAATTCCTAGACTATTATTACAGACTACTGATACTGATACTGTGACAACACTTCGACGACATTGATGAGATTGAGAGGAGTGTTTGCTCCTGAACTTCAGAATTTAATTTGTCAATATCCATAATAAAAATCAGAATGATTTTAGTTTAAAATGGAAACCTACTATTTTATATGTTTAAAGTCATGCATGAAAGCCAATTCTTATTTATTAAATGATTATTTACACACATAAAATGAGACGAAGTGGCACAAATTTCCGCCATTTTGTTGACTTTTGAAAGCCAATTCGCGCGATGCGCAGGAAAAAAATCAAAATGTTCGCGCGTATACTGGCGTTTTTACGCTGCCAGTGTAACCACACACTATATGTTATTGCATTTGTTTTTCAAGAGGTTTCAGATGCGCGACTAGATGAGCGAATTCGCGTGCAGTTTAACCACAGCCTTAATGTTCTGCCTCATATATAAGGGATTTATAGTCAAAATCTTTGTTTTTACACGTTGCTTTTAATTACTTTTTTTTCCGCCGGACCGACGGACTAAGAGAGAGAGAGAGTCAACGGTGAAGCTAATATAAGGGATTTAAAAAGGCATACTACTGAGTGTTGGACCCACTCCCCGTCCTGACATCCCTGGCTATGTCCACCATGAAGTCAACAGGCAACTACTGGGTGTTGAACCCACTAACCGTCCTGACAACAATGGCTATGTCCACCATGAAGTCAACAGGCAACTACTGAGTGTTGGACCCACTCACCATCCTGACCACAGTGGCTATGTCCACCATGAAGTCAACAGACTTACTACTGAGTGTTGGACCCACTCCCCGTCCTGACCTCAGTGACTATGCCCACCATGAAGTCAACAGACAAACTATTGAGTGTTGGACCCACTCACCGTCCTGACCACCCAGGCTATGTCCACTATGAAGTCAACAGACATAATACTGAGTGATGGACCCATTCACCATCCTGACTACAGTGGCTATGTCCACTATGAGGTCAACAGACATACTACTGAGTGTTGGACCCATTCACCATCCTGACCACATTGGCTATGTCCACTATGAAGTCAACAGACATACTACTGAGTGTTTTACCCACTCGCCGTACTGACCCCCCTGGCTATGTCCACCATGAAATCAACAGACATATAAATGTTTGAAAGTTTCTTGATAATAAAAGCTGTCATATAAATTCGGTCTTATTTTTATCAATTATAGATGATATACATAATACTAAAATAAAGTATTCCTCTATGTCAGAAACAATTTCAATGTAAAATAGACTATATTGACCTAGTATATACGATAATATTATTTTTATGAAATATTCGAAATAAAAAAAAAAAGACATTAGATAGATTTTAATTATTTTTTTATTAGACCAAGATCTACGGGTTAACCGTTAGATACGAATGACACTGAATTTCATTGTCATTGTATCCCTAAATAACGGGATTGAAGTAAAGTGGCGTGTCACTATCATAAAGTTGAATGAACAGCACTCTCTTAGATTGAACTAAAATGACGGTGTGGTTAAATTAGCGAAAGATACACAGAGATATAAAATTAAAAAAATAATTTCATATTTTCTGTGTGCATTAAATGAATGACATATTTAAAATGAATTCTTATTTTAATTATGTTTTCTTTTGTAAATGAAAGTTTAAGTTAATAAAATTATTTTCGTTTAGTAACATAAATACTAATAATATGAATCAGGGAATTGTAAATTAAATTTCAAAATAGTTTTAAAAACATTCAGAATTTTTTATTGTCAACTAAGTCTTCTCGAGAACAAGGCAATTGAAACAACTTCTTGCCGGTGCGTTATGGTACAGTGATTATACGCAAATAATTTATTATGAACATGGAGAGTTAGCAAATAATATGTATTTTAGGATAGCGTGTTCTTTAAAAATCTTTTAAATTAGCTTTTTGTGTCTTTCGATTTGTATTTCACTTCATTGTAAGCTAGCGAGCTCAAATTTTGCTGGCAGTTTTGAGCCGATGATATAAATAATATTTATAAATTTCAGATCGATCGAATGTACTGTTATTGATTATTGAATTTGAAAATTATTTTATTTATCTCTATGTATCATGTTAAGTTTTGAGCTGCTGTCGGGGCGCATAATATGTTCAACATCCTTTTCTGTCGCGCAATAAATGTGCGCATTATATTGGCAATACATTTTTAAAAATATATATTCATGATCATTATATTAAAGACGTTTTACGAGATATAACTAGGCATTTTTTTAGGATTGTTTTACCCTGCGTATTATAATGAACATCCTAGTAGTTATGTCTGGTATATAAACGATTTATAGTCAAAATTTTTTTTATGGTTTTCTTTTTTTATTTCTTACTGACACAATGTTTTGCCTATTTAATACGCATATAGTGATGAGAGAGTTGAGAACGTTCAAAAGGAACATTTAACACGGGGTTCGGATAACAGCATCATCAACACTTACAAAACCAAATTAAATCTAAATAGAGTGACATTTTTAACTGATGCTAGAACGATTTCGTGTCACTAATCAAGCTTTTTGTTTAAATTATGTTTCAATTATCTAATTGTGAATAAGAGCTTGGAGATTTAAAGATGCGTCCTTTTTATATAACTCATATTGGGGAAAAAACTATATTTCGGCAATTATACCCCTAGTGAGAGGTGATTTAATATTTTAAGGGGAGGCGGGTACTCAACAACTTCCAAAAATGTTAAGTTTCTACCTACACGAAACTTGGAGAATTAGTGTTGATTCAGTTTTATATAGCCCATTTTTGGTGAAAAAAAAGTTTTTGGCCCCCGGTGAAACATGAGAGGAAATTTTTAAAATTTATATAATTATTTTTCCTTGTCAACGTGCAGGTGTATAATAAGATTTTCAATTTTTATAAATCTCACATAAGAAAAAACTTTTTGGGGCCCCGGCCCCCATAAGTGTGTATTTCAAAATTCTTTTACACCAACTTTTGTCTTGAGAAGGCAATTAACAATTTCCCAAAGATTCATGCTCCTACCAACATTAAAAATTGGATAATTAGTAATGAGTCTGTTTATAATATAAGAAAAACTATATTTGGTCCCCCATTAGTGGGAATTTTAACATTCTTTTTTGCCAATTTTTGTCAGGAGATTGCACTCAACAAATTCCGAAAGTTTCATGTTTATACCTACGCGGGAAATTGACAAATTAGTGATTTTCAGTTTTTACATATTTTCTACAATTATATTTTGAAAAAGCTACATTTGTGCCCCCGGTCCCCAGTAAAGGATATTTGAAATATTTTCAGCCTACTACCATCACGAATGTGAATTTAGCAACTCCCCACCGTTTTATGTGTCTACCAACACGGGCAAAAAGTGACTTATATAAATTGTCATTTATGTAGTTAAGATGCTATGAATGTTTCTTTTTATTTATATATGTATTGTTGTTTCCATGTAAAGCGCTGTGAGCCTGGCTCCTTGCTGGGATACAGCGCTATATAAATTATCATTTTATTATTATTATTATTATAGCTTTTGAATTTTTATAAATATATAGGAAAAAATATGTTTTTGGAGCCCCGGCCCCCATGAGTGTGTATTTAAAAATTCTTTTACACCGAATATCGTCTTGAGAGGGTACTTTAACATATTCCCAAAGTTTCATGCTCCTACCTACGCGGGAAATCGGAGAATTAGTGATGAGTTTGTTTTTAATATAAGAAAAACTATATTTGGGCCCTGGTCCCCCATGAGAGGGAAATTTAACATTCTTTTTTGTCAATTTTTAACGGGAGCGTGTATTCAAAAAATGTCCAAAGTTTCATGCTTCTACATATACAGGAAATAGGAGAATTAGTGAACTTCAATATTTACATAGCTCATATAAGAAAAAAAACGTTTTTGGGGCCCCGGCCACCATGATTTGGAAATTAACTCTTTTTTTTCAAAATATATATGGCAGCATGTACTTAACAAATTTCCAAAGTTTCATGCTTCTACCTACACGGGAAATAGGAAAATTGGTGATTTTCAATTTTTATAGAGCCCAAATAAGGAAAAAAATGTTTTTAGGCCCCGGCCCCACATGAGCGAGATTTTTAAAATTCTTTTTCGCCAATTTTCATAGAGAGAAGGTACCCAACAACTTGCCAAAGTTTCATGATTCTACCTACACGGGAATTTAGAGAGTTAGTGATGTGTCGGTTTTTAATATAATAGAAAGTATATTTGGGCCCCTGGTCCCCAATGAGAGGGAATTTTAACATTTTTTGTGCCAATTTTTGTCGGGATCGTGTACGCATAATATTTCCAAAGTTTCATGCTTCTACCCATACGTGAAATAGCAGAATTAGTGATTTTCAATTTTTATATAGCTCATATTTGGAAAAAATCATTTTTGGGGCCCCGGCACCCATGAATGGGAAATTTTACTCTTTTTTTCAATTATAATTGGGAGCAAGTACGTAACAATTTTCCAAAGTTTCACGATTCTACCTACACGGGAAATAGGAAAATTGGTGATTTTCAATTTTTATAGAGCCCAAATAAGGAAAAAAATGTTTTGGGGCCCAATGCCCCACATGAGCGAGATTTTAAAAATTCTTTTTCGCCAATTTTCATAGAGAGAAGGTACCCAACAACTTGCCAAAGTTTCATGATTCTATCTACACGGGAATTTAGAGAGTTAGTGATGTGTCGGCTTTTAATATAATAGAAAGTATATTTGGGCCCCTGGTCCCCCATGAGAGGGAAATTTAACATTTTTTGTGCCAATTTTCGTCGGGATCGTGTACGCATAATATTTCCAAAGTTTCATGCTTCTACCCATACGTGAAAAAGTTGAATTAGTGATTTTCAATTTTTATATAGCTCATATTTGGAAAAAAGCATTTTTGGGGCCCCGGCCCCCATGAATGGGAAATTTTTACTCTTTTTTTCCAATTATAATTGGGAGCAAGTACTTAACAAATTTCCAAAGTTTCACGATTCTACCTACACGGGAAATAGGAAAATTGGTGATTTTCAATTTTTATAAAGCCCAAATAAGGAAAAAAAATGTTTTGGGGCCCCCGGCCCCACATGAGCGAGATTTTAAAAATTATTTTTCGCCAATTTTTGTCGTGAGAGGGTAACCAACAACTTCCCAATGTTTTATGCATCTACCTACACGGGAAGTTGGAGAATTAGTGATGAATGAGTGAGTCAGTCAGTCAGGGCTTTCCCTTTTATTAGTATAGATATATGCTAAATCCTTTATATTAATTTGTGATGTCTGAACAGGACGACCGACCAATTGTGTCGAAAAAAATTTGATCGATTTTTATCTCCCTTTTTTGTAAGCAAACGAGCTGAAGTTTTGCTGACACACTCATGCAAATAATGCAAATAATGAAAATAACGGATCAAAATTTTTAATCGATCAAATAGACAGTAATTGAATTATTGAATTTTAAAATTATTTTATTCATCTCTTTATATCATGTTAATTTTTTTTAGATAGAGTGTTGTGGTGCGTAATATGTTCAAGAACCTTTCATGTCGCGCAATAAGGTGCGCATAACATTGACATTACATTTTAAACATATTTTCTGGATCGATGAGCATTACATTAAACACATTTTACGAGACATAACTAGAATGTTCCATTTTCCATTTAGCTAACGCTTATCTAATTCGTATACAACTTATATAAGTGGAAAAGATTTAGACTCTCCTATCTTAAAATAAACCTTGATTTTCACATTATCCTTGTGCATTGCAATTTTTTGGTGCGCAATTGCTGCACCATAAAGCATCGGAACTAATATATTGTATCAATTGCGTTGTTCATGGGAAAATAGAGGTTACAAGATAAGAATTGTGAATTTATTTAGTTAACTATTCCCTGAAACACATTATAAGTAACTTGTGTTACGAAACAAAAATATTTTTAATATTTGTAACATTCGTTTACAAAAATATTGATTCATCTAAAAATTATGTTTAATTATAGCATATATTTAATACTAACATAAAATGTGAAATTGTTATATTAACTTTAATCGATATGTGTCATTCAGAAAATTACTAACAGACGGGATGAACTTTTAATCTGTGAATCTATGAAAGTGTTACGGCACTTGACTTCGATCCCTATGTTTAGGAATACAATAGCAATGAAATTCAATGAGTTTCGTGTCTATCAGTTAACAATTTATCACCCACCTCCAACCAAACGAATAAGAGTAGATCAGTACCGCCGAGAGGGGGGGGCAGGGGGCAAATGCCCAGGGGCCCGGCGAGTTTTATGGGCCCGGACTAGGCTCGCAAATCAACTTCTTTCTTATTTTGCTAGCAAAAGCCAAAATAACGGCAGCAGCAATGTCGTCTGACTTGCCATGTGAAACAGAACTTCCAGAAAAACGCCAAAAAGGACGAAAACTTTTTTATGACTTTATGATGAAAGTCAACATATGCTAGAAGAGAGTGCACATGAAGTGGATGATGATTTTAAAGTAAACGTTTTCTATAAACTTATTGATAGTGTTATATCTGGTTTAACAGAGCGTTTTCAATTGGCAAGGGATATTAACAATGCTTTCAATTTTCTGTGGTTGTTTCCAGAAATCGGAGAAACTGATCTGGAAAAGAAATGTTCTAATTGCTGCAAAGAATATGACAAAGATGTAAGCAGTGACTTAATTGAAGAAGTAAACCATCTAAAGTCAATTTATTCAGATAACATACAAAGTGAAAACCTTCATCCCATAAAACTGCTGAATAAAATTTACCAGTTGAAGTTGGAATCTATATTCCCAAATATTGCTATTGCATTACGGATCTTTTGTACAATTCCTGTAACAGTTGCAGAAGCTGAAAGAACATTCCGCAAGCTAAAGCAAATGAAAAGTGTGCAGCGATCAACCATGAAGCAAGACCGTTCAACGATTGCGATTGAGCATGATTTGGCGAAGTTATTAAATTTTGATGATGTTATTAACAATTTTGAACTGAACTGAACTGTCCCTTAACCCGACGCTGGGTCGCTGGGGCACCATTTTGAGCTGCGCACTATCTCATGCCAAGTGTCACGGAGAGTTTGTTTTAAAAACAATAAATACAAATTTGTACAATTAAACGGTTTTATAGTTTAATTTAAACACTAAACTTAAAATACACTTTTTTTTCAAATAACAACTGAATAATTATAAAACCATACCTTGTATGATGTATCGGTCTAACTTATCTAAAGTATAAGTACAAAGTATATGATCTATGATTTTTTTAAATTCTCATGACCTCAAGATACTTTAGAGGTTTATGCCCGGGGGCCCGTGACAGCCTTGCCTAGGGGCCCGACATTTCTGTCGGCGGGCCTGGAGTAGATACAGTTTTAAAAGTCCTAGGTAAGACTTGTGAGCAGAGTGTAGTTTTACTCGTGTGTTAAAATATTTTCATTGGATTTATATCATAGTTTTCAATTTTCTCAATAATAATAGTATTTTAATTGAAATTATACCAATAATACAATATAATAGCTTCGATATTTATTTTAATGATGCGCAATTGTTAATTCAAATATTAAGATTCTAATCTTAAACGAATACTCAATTATAGAAACAAAAAAAAGTAGCCACCACTTTTAAAGATATGAATTACACCGAAAAGAGTAGATTTATGCAAATATTAAATGTTTAGCTTTTAAAGGAAACAAAATAAAAAATAATGAAATTTGTCTAAGTAATGAAACTCATGAACAGCTTGAAAGTTGTTTTAGATATGAAATAAAATTGAAAGTCATATCTTTATAAGTAAGGCTTCTATAAAAAAAACACCTGCAAGCTGTGTAAGTAAGGGAACTAAGAAACACCTGAAAGTTGTGTTAGTAAGGGAACTAAGAAACACCTGAAAGTTGTGTTAGTAAGGGAACTAAGAAACACCTGAAAGTTGTGTAAGTAAGGCAACTAAGAAACACCTGAAAGTTGTGTAAGTAAGGGAACTAAGGAACACCTGAACATTTTGTAAGTAAGGGAACTAAGAAATACCTGAAAGATGTGTAAGTAAGTGAAGTAAGGAACACCTGAAAGTACTCAAAGAATAAGAAATAAGGACACTAATGTTTGTCTAAATGCATGTACAATGAAAACGCCGAAAGTTTTCTATGTAAGATAATCAGGATGAAAATAACATATCTTTAAATAAATAAAGGGAGGAACACTGGATTGTTTCTGTTTCTCAATATTTCATTAATTGTAGATCTAATTGACGTCATAAGTTCTCTTCTAAAAAACATATTTTTGTTGCATAGTTTTGTTAATATGGAAGTTGTATTTCCTATCTTTGTGGTCATCTATCCAACATGTCTCGTTGTCAACCACTTTCTATACCCTATATTTGCCCTTAAACATTATTTGAACTGTATTTCAGTTTTTATTATTTTATTGTGTCCTCGTCTAGATTCCGAAATTTCTTGTACATTTTTTCCTTCTCTGTATATAAGCAGTCTATTAAGGAAAAAATAAACAGATATTTGACTAAGTAAAGGAGCTTAGGAAAAACCTCATTGTTGGTTTAGATAAGGGAACTACAATAAAACTGATACTTGTAACGGTAACGGAACTAAGGAACACTTTATGTTCGGCTAAATATGTGTACCACGAAAATCCTGAAAGTTTTCTTGATAAGACAATAAAGATGAAAGTAATAGTTGGATAAGTAAGAGGAGTTAGGAACACTTAATCGTTGTCTATTTAAGTAGTGTAAGGAACACATGTTTGTTGTCTATTTAAGTAGTGTCTGGGACATAAATTTGTTGTCTAAGTACGTGGAGTAAGAAACACTTGATTGTTGTCTATGTAAGCAGTGTAAGGAACACATGTTTGTTGTCTATGTAAGTAGTGTAAGGAACACATGTTTGTTGTCTAAGTAAGTGGAGTAAGACACATTTAATCGTTGTCTATTTAAGTGAAGTAAGGAATACTTGATTGTTGTCTATATAATTGGAGTAAGTAAAACTTGATTGTTGTCTTTGTAAGGGGAGTAAGGAACACTTAATAGTTGTCTATGTAAGTGGATTAAGAATGACCTGATTGACCCTTAAAATGGACATGTTATAATCTCAACACCTGTTATACTTCCCATCACGTCTCATATCATTTAGTTTCCATGTGGGTGAAGATTCTCAAAGTTATACAACGTGGTGTAGGGGTTGAATCGGATAATGTATACCATTTATTTACTGACTGACAGAATGTCAATATACTAAATGTATACCATTTATTGACAGACTAAAAGATTGCATGAGATACTAATTGTATACCATTTATTAACTGACTAAAAGAATGGTTAGATACTAAATATATACTATTTATTAACTGACTTACATTATGCCAAGATACCAATTGTATACCATTTATCCACTCACTTACAAAAAGCCAAGATGTTTAAAAGAAGAAGAAAACATAATTCTGAGCATCAAACTCAATATCATTCTTATTCACAATTAGATAATGGAAACATAAATTAAATTAAAGCTTAATTAGTGAGACGAATTCGTTCTAGCATAACTTGAAAATGTCAGTCATCTTAGATTCAGTTTGGTTTTGTAAAAATGGGCGATGCTGTTATCGGAATACATCACTGAGTAAATACAGCGATGTTTTATTGAATGTTTAAAACACTGACTTTACTTTATGGGTATACAAATAGGCAACA
>MUZC01001063.1:524076-551997 GCA_002072015.1 Radix auricularia
TATATATATATATACCAGACATAACTATTAGGATGTTCATTATAACACCTAGGACAAAACAATTAAAAAAAAACATAATTCTGAATACGTCTATTAAAACGTGTTTCATATAATGCGCACAGATCGTAAAAAATACATTTTTTAAAACAAGTTTTGTGAATAAAATGCGCACCTTATTGTGCGACAGAAAAGGTTGTTGAACAAAATAAGCACCACGACAATCATCTAACAAATTAACATGATGCATAGAGATAAATAAAATAGATTAAAAATTCAATATTTCAATTACAATACATTCAATCGATCTGAAAATTTGAAACATTATTTAAATTATAAGCTCGAGTCTGCCATTAAAATTTGAGCTCGCTAGCCTACGAGGAAGTGGGATACAAATCGATCAGACACGCCAAGTTTATATAACAGGATTTAAAAAACACGCTATCCTAAGATAAATCGTTGTTGGCTAACTCCCCATGTTCATAATAAATTATTTGGCGCGTAATTGATGCACCATAAAGCACCGGAACTAATTTATGTTATCAATTACGTTGTTCTCAGAACATTTAGACGAAAAAAAAATTGGGAATGTCTTTTAAACTATTTTGAAATTGTATTTACAATTTCCTGATTTATATTATTTAGTAATTTATGTTACTAAAAAAAATAATTTTAGTAACTTAAACTTTCATTTACAAAAAAACATAATTCAAATAAGAAATTATTTTCAGAATGTCATTAATTTAATGCTCACAGAAAATATGAAATTATTATATTAAGTTTAATCTATTTGTATCCTTCACTAAATTAAGCATAGGACCACTTCAATGTTCATTTTTATGAAAGTGGCTTGCCACTTTACTTCGATCCCTATATTTAGGGATACAATGACAATGAAATTCAGTGGAATTCGTATCTAACAGTTAACACACAGATCTGGATTTTATTTTGAACAATTAATTTTTTAAATCTCTTATATGTTTTTGTTTTTTTCGGTTTCTAATATTTTATTCAATTAATAATATATATTAATATATGCTATAATTAAATTGAATTTTTACATGAATTATTATTTTGGTAAACGAAAATTTCATTTAATAAAATATATTTTGTTTAGTAACACAAGTTACCAATAATATGACTCAAGAAATACTAGATTAAATTTTACAGGAGTTAGAAAGAGTTTCATAATTTTTATCTTAAAACATTTGTTTTCTTAGGTACAACGCAATTAATAAAATGTATTATTTCTGATGCATTATAGTGCAGCGATTGCGAACAAAAAATACAATGCACAAGGAAGATGTGAAAATCAAGGTTTATTTTAAGATACGGGAGTCTAAATCTTTTCCACTTATATTAGTTGTATACGAATTAGATAAGCGTTAGCTAAATGGAAAATGAATGGATCTTGGCCAAACTTAGAACATACATAGTTTATAACCAATATTAAAATACAATACGGCGTTGAACTACACATTTTCATTGCTTTGGGCTGGTGAAAAAAAAATGTATTTGTGTAAGCCTTAAAGACTTTATTTTTTCGTATATGAGATTTTTACAAATTGTTTAACCTCAAATGACATAGAAAAATGAATAGATTGTATATGTATGAACTTGGAGGGAAATTAATTTATAGCACATATATAAATTCTTAAGGACATTGAATTTCTGTTTATCTCTTTTAGCCCTGATTCTTTTTTCTCAAACTGTTAATAATTTTATTCCCCATTCTGTGCCATAGTCTCGACAAATTTTGATAATACAGTGAAAATGATCCATATAGAAACGAACACATGTTTCAAAATTCCACATCTTGCACCAATTTGGCCAGGGAACCCTTAATGCCATGATTTGCTCTTTTATCTAGATATACAAAAAGGAACGTATGTCTGTGTGTGTGTTTGTGTGTGTGTTAGTGTGTGTGTGTGTATGTGTGTGTGTATATGTGTGTGTGTGTGTGTGTGTATGTGTGTGTGTGTTAGTGTGTGTGTCTGTGTGTGTGTGTCTGTGTGTGTGTGTGTGTGCGTGCGTGCGTGTGTGCATGTCCTTTGTAAACCATGCATTCGATCGTCATTAAACATTTGGAGACAATTTAGTATATTTCTGGATGGTTACTGGAAACATCATTTTCTATATTTAACACTCATTGGCCACCGGATGCTCATACTGTCAATGTTTGCTTATATGAGCTATATAAAATAGTCTAAGAGTTAGCGACTGTGTAAATTGATGGATTTTAATCAAATATACTATATAACATTTTAACAGCCTATATTAAAATACTATAGGGCACTAAACTCTTAATGATCATTCCCCCGCAGCCGGGGACACAAAATGCATTTTTACTTAAACGTTTAATTTTGTTATTTCCTATTCGATTATAAATGATTCTTACAAATAATGAGAAATAAATCCTATATTATACAGAGTAAAAATGAAAAGGTGTTTTCTACTTAACTTCTTGCACTGAGTGGGCCCTGGGGCTCATAATAAATACTTTTGCTAATATGAGCAATATAAATATAAGTTTATGCGTTAGCTACTGTGTATATGAAGGGATCGTAAGCAATTTTTATACTTAATTTTGATATCCCATATTAAAAGGCTGAAGGGCACTGAAATTATAATCTTCAAATATTATTTCTTGTATATGTTAAAGATGTTTCCCTAATTCAAAGTTTAGCGATCTTACGGTATATATTCATTTTGAACCCCAATTAAAATGAACATTTTTTTTAAATTGACATTTTGCAGGGCATTGGCCAGATGGCCCATAAATGACATTTTTTCTTATAATAGTGGTATGCAAATTAGTGTTTGTGCAAGATACTGAGAAAGTTAATGGATCTTAGCCCTCTCTTTATAAAAAATATTATTTGTCAAATAACTTCGTCGTTGTTTGGGGTTCTAATTTTACCATTCAACTTTCTCGGGGCTTGGTAAATCTTGGCGGTGCCCATCTCCTCTCCAGGTCAGCGGTGGACTTTAAAATAAGCATGCAAGTGAGCAAATAGATGCTACGATTGAATATAAAAGATTGTAATAGATAATTTTAATCTTTCTGTTTGCAGACAATAATACTAATTCTAAACACAGGTCAAGTGTCAATATATTTTAACAAATATAAAACATTTGTGTGTTTGTCTGTGTGTGTTTCTGTGTATGTGTATGTATGTGAGTGTGAATGTATGAGGGTGTTTTAATTTAAAAAAAGATGCGAAAAATTTGAATAAGAAAAAACATTTTTAAAAACAATTCTTTAAGATTTCTTACACAAGCGTTCAAGTTTTGCCGTCTGCTGGCTTAAATAAACAAGATATTCGACTAAAAGTCATAAACTAATTATTTTTTAAATAAGTAGGTGACAATTTGTATTCATTGCAATAAAATATTTATAACTTTAGTGAATATTTTAAGTTTTTCTTGTTTTTTTAATACTTGTGTTTAATTAGGGATGAATGTATGCCCCGATAAATTGTTGGGTTTTTTTCCACTTCAATCTACTTTTTTTAAAAAGCAGTAAGAAATATTAGAACATAATTTTAGTAGATATGTTTATCACACTCGAACAACAGATTTTCACTGCAATGGTGCTGTAACATTTTAAAATAATATATCTATATACGAGCACATTACTCGGGGTAGGCACAATGAGAATAACTTTATTTTGGTTTTTGGTCTCAAATTCTTTTTATAAATGAGTTTAAACGCATAAGGAATTTATAGTAGTGATAAATCAAATCCCTTCATAAAAATAACAATGTATGTGTTGAGAAAATGGAAAGTAGGCTGCATTTAAATAACACCCATCAATTTTGGTATTTCTGTTCTAATAAGCATGCTTTGCTCTATATGCTTTACCAGAATAACAAAGGTCCTCAACAGTTACAAAAATATATTAGCTCAATTTCTTTTCATATGAATAGAAAATTGAATACAATATCGTGTAAGCATAAAATTAGTTCAAGACTTATAGGAAATATTTTGAGCCAGATAATATTTATGTGAATATTGAGGCCTGGGGAGGATGGAAAATAAGGTTTATTATTTTAAAAGACACATTTCCTTTTTACATCAATAATAACATAAATAAATGTTTATTTTTATAAAAATGCTGAGAGACTGATCATCTTATACATTTTATGTCATTCATAATGGCTTTCCCCTCTTTTTGTCTAATAGTAACAAATCAATAATTTCCAGATACTCTTTCCACTAAAATAAACGGATTCTTTGTCTTTGTATTTATACATACAATTTTTTTAAAATATAAAAAAACAATTTTTATTTTGCATCGTATCTTTTTTCAGCTTATAAAATAACTTACTTTTAATGTCTTAATACATAACATGTTCTATTTAAGGGTTTGATTGGAGATCAGAATGGTTTCAAAAATTCAATTTTTTCAAGAAAGTGTATACACTTTAAAAGAAAACTGCAATTTAGTGAACCATATGAATATGAAACCTTAATTATGTTGTATAATATTGATCTATCAAAGTCAAAAACAGCTTGTCGCAAAATGAGATTTTTATAATAATAATAATAATAATAATAATAAAATGATAATTTATATACCGCTGTATCCCGGCAAGGAGCCGGGCTCACAGCGCTTTACATGGAAATAACAATACATATATTAAAGTGTGTATTTTTGACATAACACGCACTTTCTGATGCTAGATCGTCTATATAAATCGTAATACCCGTGATATTTCTTTACAATGGATATATTTGCATTTTAAAGAACAGTATAGTTTTGACACGAAGCGTATGTCATGTGCATTGTGCTAGAATTGACCCCTGTTTCTGGCATCAAATTCTGTTCTCTGTGGATTCTTTATTTATAGATTTAGTTCTAAGGAGTTAATGTTGTTATTCGTTTGCAGAAAGTTGACTGATTTATTAAAAATTATTACAGCTTGCATGTAATATTATGTTTTCTAATACCAAATAATTAATAATATATTACAAAAAATACTATACAGTCAACGCACTTTCAAACAAAATTGAACGTTTAAGACGTTAAAACTGGTATTCTTGTTAAAGGCGCAACAATAGAAGACAAAGAAATAGCCCAAACATATACACGAACCCATATCCCCCCCACCCACCACACACACACATTTAAACCATTTGACAACTGTGAGTTTTTAACCAAACACGTACCATGATATCGAATTATGCTAGAAATATTCGACATATTTTATTTTTAAATATTTAAAATATAAGCTTTATTTTTGGTCTACCAGTTAATCCACAACATTAACTCCTTTACTACATATGATTGACTTTATTGGGGATAATTTGGATATTTTTTATTGAGTTATTTAATACAAATGTGAATATTGATGCCTAGGTTAAGGGAGTTTTGGAACATTGTTAATTATTTAAAAAGACAGAAAGTGAATCGCAATGGTTAGGGCTTAAAATTGACCCTGCTTGTTTAGCTTAAGCTATGCAATAATTTTATAGAAATGGGTAAGAAATAGTGTTGTTCCCATCCAGGGTTCGGCAATATTATTAACTCATACCCCTACAAATGAAAAGCACACTTCAAATAGTTCACAATGTTGCCACTCTTTATGAAAATAACAATTCCGCTTATTAGCCCCACTCTTACACTGTGCATTGAACACCGATACATATTCAATTTTCTTATTTACAATCCCTGAGCGTTTACTTTTTGTCAGTTCATAGTGATATCGATCCATGACACTCATTTGTATTATGTAAGCATCTAAGTTTTAAAAATCTTAGAACAATCAAATATTTGTACTTGTTTTTATGACAAATCACTTGTTAAATGCTTCAAAAGCTGTTCCGTGTACATTTTTCCATTTATAATTTTTTTGTTGTTGTAATTTTGACTTGTTATAAGCCCGTATAAGGTTTGCCTCCATCCGATTATGTACGTAAATGTATAAAGACTTACATTAAAATGCAAGTTTGATAATTATGTCATTCATAATGGCGTCCCACACATTTTAGAATAGTAACTATTCACTAAATATGCAGATATTTGTTCCTCTAAGATAAACGGATTATTATTTTATGTATTTATATATAAGAATAATAAAAAGGATATATATATTATTATTTGTATTGTGCGTTTTTTTAGCTTATAAAATGACTTATTTCTATGGTTCATAACATCTTACTTAACTATGTAAGGATTTCATTTTAAATCAGAATGGTTAAAATAACTATTTAAAAAGTAAGCTCCTAGAGTTTTAAAAAAAAACAAACTGCCATTTAGTTAAGCGCATAATACTAAGCACACATTGGCAGATAATTAAATTGTGTTCATAATATTGACGGAATTATTCTTAATCCAGTGCAAAATCTTAACTAAACATAAATCATTTTCTTCTTAGAAAGGCCTTGTAAGATCTTTTCAATCTTTAATTTCTCTTTTAGCAGTTAACGACGTGCAACACCACACGCTCTGTTAATCTCAAAACCAAAATATTTATGGATTTACGTCCATATTATCAATTTTTTATTTTTTTTTTTTAAAATCAAGAGTTACCGGAAATTCCGACTTGGGGCACCCTTAGGCGCAATATATATTACATACTGTTTGTTTTCAAAATTTAAAAATAATTATAAAGACAATGGATATAATTTTTTTTTACGGATTATGTGAAATTTATTATACACAATTTATATATGGAAAAAGGGCCAATAATGTGCTTAAAATGAGAAGAAAATGTAAGCTGAGCGATAATCACAGTCTCACTTTTCTTCAAAATTAAATGATAAAAACATAATTTAAACAAAAGCTTGATTAGCGAAACGAATTAGTTATAGCGTCCCTTGAAAATGTCACTCATCAGGGATTTAATTTGGTTTCAAGGTAAAGATGTTGCTGATATGTGAAAATCTCACTGTCTTAAATGCAGCGATGTTCTATCGAATGTAATCAACACTCACTTTATTTTATGGGTATACAAATAGGCTCTACATAAATACGTCAGTGAGAAAGAACACTCTATCCGAATATAAATCTTCATTTGCACATTATGCTTGTGCATTGTAAATTTTTGGCGCGCAATCACTGCACCATAAAGCACCGGAACTAATATATTGTATTAATTGCGTTGTTCTTGTGAAAATTGGGTTTACAAGATAGGTATTGGGAATTTCTTTAAAACTCTTTTGAAATTTAATTTGCAGTTCCCTGAGGCATATTATTAGTAACTTGTGTTACTAATCAAACAAATTTTTAGTAACTGAAACTTTCGTTTACGAAAATATTAATTCATCTGAAAATTAATTTTAATAATAGCACATATTTAATACTTAAGTAAAATGAGAAAAAGTTTTATATTAACATTAATCGAAACGTAGCTATTACTACCTTATCAACATTTCAAAAGCTTGATGTAGTGGAATCTATGAAAGTGGTACGCCACTTGATTTCGATCCCTATGTTTAGGGATACAATAACAATGAAATGCAATTATTTTTGTATCTATCACTTTATGATTTATCACCCAACTCACCCCAAGCGAATAAAAGTGAATAGCCTTTTAAATATCATAGGAGAGACCATAATACAGTGTGTAGTTTTACTCAGGTATTAAAATATTTATTTTATCTTAATATCATAGTTTTAATTTTGTGAATAATAATAACAATTTAAATAGAAATTATATCAATTATACAATATAATAACTTATATATTTAATTTAAAAATAATAATAATAAATTTAGTGCTCAATTGCTAAATCAAATATTAGGATTCTAATCTTGTACAATTATACAATCATAGGGGTTTAATGACACAACGGCCCCCGACACGGACAAAACGGTACAGGTCAAAGTTGTCTAAGTAAGTGGAGTAAGGAACACTTAATGGGTTATCTAAGTAAGTGGAGTAAGGACCACATGATTTTTGTCTATGTAAATAGATTAAGGAACACTTGTTTGTTGTTTAAATAAGTGGAGAACTGAACACTTGCTAGTTGTATAAGTGAGTGGAGTAAGTAACACTTATTATTTTTTAGTTATTACTGGCAGCGATTGTCAATTTACATAAAGAGTGAATATATGCATTCGTAGGATTGGATGTTTGGCAGGATGATAAAAACCATTGGCAGCACTTTTGTGTTCACGTTTTTAAAAAATGACATTATATGGTCTATTCTTATAGACCTTTAAATGTTGTAGCTGATGGTATCTGTTTCAGCAAGTTTACATAATGTAAAAATTGAAATCAGAGTCCCAATGCTTTGCGGCTGTCCTTACCCAAGAGGACAAGGGGTCATGAAAGTCCTGCTTCTCTGGATCCCCACAGTACTTTGTTAGGAAGGGATCAATGCAAAATTCCTTCTATTTATTTAATAAAAGGAAATAATTCACTAGAGTAGAGGCCAGCGAAGTTTTTTGTTCAATACCACAAAATATATAACAATTTTTTTTTTGCTGACGTAAACAATGAAGTCGCAAGGACCTACACTCCAATCGGTGGCAAAGTTGTAAGCCGGCCTCCCCAGGTTGATCTGGGGCTAGTCCTCAGCCGAAAAAATTTCTTGTTGTGTTTTAGAAACACAATAAATATCTTTAAATGATTCTGAAAAGGATTATCCGTAGACATGTTGAGTAGGGCTGTGGAAAGAAATGATTAATTTATCTAATAATCGTTAAGAAATTAATTTTAATAATTAAAATGTATTTAATAGTTAACTACCAACGACTTAAAAATGTGCTGGAATTTAAATATTAAAAATTTCATCAAATAAATAAAACGGTTTTTAGACGATTACACGAACAATTTGGTTTTATAATATAAACTGAAGTGAATGTTCGAAAAGTTGATAAATATTATTGTGACCTATGAGAGAAATCGTTTGCCTACCATGAAATGTTCTCTCTTGGTCCTAGCTTTTTTTCGTCCGTTTTCAAATTAAAAAAAAAAAGTAGTCTGATAAATTTTTTATACAAAATTTTAGGACATCTTTATAAATTTTGAAGCACGGTAATTCTAAGCTCCTGCATGGCGTCGGTCAAATATCTGCGTAGCTGCCCTGCATACATAGAATATTGCTATCATGACATTTACACTTGGTTTACATATAGTCTAAAAAACAAACGCTCACCAGAAACTTTAGTTAAGACAATCTAAAGCTACGTGAACGATTTTTTCAGCTCTATATATAGACGATTGAAAATGTTGACAAAGGATTCTAAAGATAATTGAACCTATAGAAAACTGATCCAATAGACTTGGACTATATTGAAAACTGAACCTATAGACAACTGAACCTATGGACAACTGAACCTATAGACAACTGAACCTATAGACATTTGAAACTATAGACAACTAATCCTATGCACAAATGAAACTATAGGCAACTGAAACTATAGACAACTAATCCTATAGACAAATGAACCTATAGACAAATGAACCTATAGACAAATGAACCTATAGACAACTAAACCTATATACAAATGAAACTATAGACATTTGAACCTATATACAAATGAACATATAGACAACTAAACATATACACAAATGAACATATAGACCAATGAACCTATAGACAACTGAACCTATAGACATCTAAACCTATAGACAACTTAACATATTGACAACTGAACCTATAAATAACTGAACCTCTAGACAACTGAACCTATAGACAACTGAACCTAAAGACAATTGACTATATTGACCACTGAATCTATAGATATCTGAAACTTTTTACAACTGAAATTATTGACAATTAAACCTATAGACAACGAAACCGATAGACAACTGAACATTTAGACAACTAAACCTATATACAACTGAACCTATAGACAACTGAACCTATAGAAAACTGAGCCTGTACACAAATGAACTGATAAACAACTGAACATATTGACAACTGAACCAATAGGCCAATGAAACAAGTTTACTTTTTGACAACTGAACCTATAGACAACTGAACCTATAGACTATAGACTATTAAACATAGTGACAACTGAACCTATGGACAACAGGCAACAGAAAAGCAAACCTATAGACAACATGAAACATTAGCAAGTTGTTGAGAACATTCTCCCGACGATAATTTACGAAAAAGAGTTATTAAAATGCCCATGCATAGCGGGGCCCAAATCTAGTTTGTTATTTAAAAGAAAAAAACAAGCAACACTTTCCCGACAATAATGGCGTAAAAGACTTTTAACATTCTCACTCGGGGGTATGGTGGGGGCCCAAATGTACTTTTTGAATGAGCTATATTAACGAAAATCCAGACAACAAAATAAAGTAAAACTTAGTACACATACACAACATTACATGAAAAAGGTTCTTAAACATATTTTGTTTAAAACTCCCGCTCATTTGAGGCCGGGGGCCCAAAAACGTTTTTGTCTTATATGGGCTACATACAAATTGAAGATCACTATTTCTGCAATTTCCCTCCGTAAGTAGAACATGAAACTTTGGTAAGTTGAGGAATACACATCCGAAATTTTAATAGGTGTAAAACTATTAATTATCACAATCCTGGGGCTGAGGTCAGAATTATTTTATCTTAAATAAAAACGGACGTATTTTCCAATGTTCCGTGTAAGTAGAGCATGAATCTTTTTGGGAAGTTGTTGAGGAGGCTCTGGTGGCGATAATTAACAAATACGAATTCAAAACTCCTGCTTATGTGATGCCGGTTTCCCGAAATGTTTTTATTTTCTTATATTGGCTTTATAAAAAAGTAATATCCCAATTCTCCTATATCCCGCGTAGGTAGAATCATGACATTGTTTGAAGTACTCTTCTACGACGATAACAGGCGAACAATTATTTAAATTATCTTTTACTTGGAGTTTCGGGCCCAAATGTAATTCACTATTTACACTATTTCCCTTGTAGATAAAAGAATGAAAATTAGGAAAGTTGTTAAGTAAACTACCACGATGGTGCAGTCATAATTGGTGCTTCAGTCTCTTGGGATAGCTGGTATCGACTTGCAGACATCATGCTCTTCTCGTGGGCAGTTTTATGTTGCGTTCTCCAGAGTGGGCAAAGAGAAATATCTTTTTTGTACAAAATCCAAATGGAACTTCAAAATATGCTTCCTATCATATTGCTTTATGATAAATGTACATTTTTTTGCATGCAAAAAACAGTTTTGTATACTTCTATAGAAAACGTTATATTAAACCCGGAAAGCGGGGTTCTTACATCTAGTTTGCTATAATGAAGAGATAAAATGTGCAATAAAATATTTTACAAATTACTAATGGGAATATTGAAAAAAAAATCATTGAGAGAATTCGTTACAATTTTTTAAAAAAATGATAACAAAAAGTAATTACTTTCAATTATGAGTAGCAAATCTGTGATAAGCACATTAATAATAGATATAAAACCTAAGAGAAATTTGTTAATGTTGTATAATAATTTACACAACGAGCAGATATTTTGTTTTCGGCTAAAAATGATACTTTCATCCTGTATTTTATATAACTATATTTTCATTCCCAGAAAAGGGATTGATGTGCTTTTGTAAAATTGCTTAATACAAAAAAAAACTCTTATGGTTTCAAATCATCTCCAATGACAAACTATCATTTATTAAATTTAAAATAAACAATACAAGGTCATACAAGTTTTTAGATGTATCCCTTAATGAGTTTTTTCATTTTCCACTCATTTAGACACAACCGATTGGGAATGAAACACAAGTAGTCATGGAGACCCAACCCATTTGAACATGAAAATAAGTCTATCATTGACAAATATTCCCAACCAGAACCATTACCAGTATCATTACCACTAACGTCCAATTTGTCTGCTGAACAACTTAAAGCAATCCATGAGCATTTAATTCAAACTTATAATATAATAAAATGGGTCACAACCAATTGAATAAAAAAAAATTGTCAACTGACAATGACCAGTACTGCAGGGAACACCCTTAGCAAAGAGGAAGAAGAGAAATTTAACAAGTTTTAAGCCTTAGCTGTAGGGCTAATAGAAACGTGCAGTCTAGAATTAGAAGAACCCAAAAACTACACAGTAAAAGCTATCTTGATAGTTGATAACATTTTAAATATGCCAGCTTTTGTTAGAAGGAATAAAAACACAGCAAATTCGCTAATGCTAAACTTGGTCAGGGGAGAAGAGTTTAGATAAGCCATATAAAAAAGAACATAGCAGACAAGGAAGAAATAGCAAAGAATAAACTGAAAAGAAAGATCGCGAGGGAAGAAAGCGAAAAGAAAACAAAAGATGTACAAAAAGAGGCTACAAAAAGGTAAAGAGATAAAGAAAGGGAAGAAGAAAGAGACAAAAGACTAGAAGCGCAGGTTTTAAAAAATAAAAATAGTCGAGTCCAAGAAAGTAAAGAAGTGTCCAGTAATAGATATATCTGATAGCAGCAGTGAGGACTCACGGGTGATTCAAACAATGGAGCTTGACATGGCTGAAGATGACGATATTTTAGACAAAGAAGAGGATCTCTTGCTGGTTGGGATGTGTCAAGGGTGCAAAAAGGGGGAGGGACAGAGGTTTGGATGCAAAGTGATGGCTGGTGGCATGCACAGTGCACGCAAATTAGGCATCTTTGAAACAAAGAACTTCTGTGTGCACTGTTTGCTGCCCTGTTTTATATTTTATGTTATGGTATTTCTAAACGTATTTCATATTGTAATAATTGTACCATATTTCAAAAACTTTATATGTAGGAGAGGTTATAAATCTACCTATAGATCTACTTTATATATTTAAAATCCTATACAGATACTGTCAGTTTCAATTTTGTTCTGTGTTTGTGTTTGCCTTTTTAAATATACATATTATACTAAGTTATTTGGGCTCTAATTTTTTAATAAACGTTTATTATACTATTATTCACATCTCCAGTGTTATTTGTTGTTGTTTTGTTACATCTATTTATTATTCAATGCTTCGCAAGTCCGCATTAGATTGAAATTAAATCGTGTTACTTCCCTTGTTTACCTTGTATCCACACATATTTGTTTGTAAACGACCAAAGCGATGAAAGAGAAAGACACAGAAAGATCGTAAAAAAGATTTGTCAAGACCATTCCTACTAACCTGAATATTTTGTAATTAATTTTTTTCCTTATTACAAAAAACAATATATGTTTTATATGTTTAACTAAATATTTCATTTAGATAACTCAAAATAAAAATATTTATGTAAATTTATTAAACTAGATGCCCCCGGTGTATTATACGCCGCAGATTTGCTCATAGATAGTGCAAAGAAAGTTTGGGGGGGGGTGGGTGAACAGACATAAACTACATTACTATGAAATCAGAACAACGCGAATGAACCTCAGATGCGGGGATAACTGAGACTCATTGTTGATCTGGAAAAATGTGCACTGTGGTTTGCCACTTGCCACCTCCAACCCTGCACCACCCTAGCTTAACAACTATAAACTAATTGGCATAACTTGACAAAGATCATTCGTCCACCTTATTCCCGCTCATCTTGTGCTTGTTATGGTGATGGAAAAGATAGTGGGAAATGAACGGCCAAAAACAAAAATATTTTAAAAATTAAAAACGTAATGTGTTAGCTGGGGATTGAACCTGCGACCTCTGCGTGTTAGGCGAATGTTATAACAATAACACTACAAAATACATGTCTTCTGTATATCTCAAAGAACACAATAATTGACTTCAATTCAACGAAATTTTGAATGTTTACAATCATGTGTTTTATCTTATCGGTCGGTGGTATCAGAGGTCAGACTTGCTACTTCTTGCCTGGCATGGTTGGACCTTGTAGAAATAAATGATATAAAAGCCCAGGTCACTCACTCACGCACTCACTGGATGTGGAACGCTTAGGAACGATGTACGACAGTCTACAGCAGTTAGTTGAAAAATCGTGTGGTGATTAGCGCTGTAAAAATATTTAATACGATGACGCCATTGTTTGGTGTGCATCGGTGCGCAAAATACAACCCCTATTATTAAACTAGATTGTGCCGGGGCGCCGTGGCGCCTGCGGCGCCCCCTTTTTTCGCCAACCTTTTTTTTAAAGACCAACTAACTTGTCCTTTTTTGATAAATACGAATTATTAAACTTTATGAAATGTACGCAAAGTATTTAATAATAATAATAGGGGTTGTATTTTGCGCACCGATGCACACCAAACAATGACGTCATCATATTAAATATTTTTACAGCGCTCATCAAAACACGATTTTTCAACTAAACTAACTGCTGTAGACTGTCGTACATCGCTCCTCAGCATTACAGATCCAGTGAGTGACTTGGACTATTATATTATTTATACTTTGCGTATACTTTCAGAAAGTTTAATATTTCGTATTTATCAAAAAAGGACAAGTTAGTTGGGCTTTTGAAATAGGTTGGCGCCGTAGGCGCCCTAAAAAAAGTGGGCGCCGCAGGCGCCACGGCGCTCCGGCACAATCTAGTTTATATATATAGATATATAAATATTGATCATTTTTAATGCGTGTTGTTTTGGGTGCATCTGTTGTGGCTCTATACAGATTGGATTTGTTTCATTGAATAATTGAAAATTATTGTACATATGATTGCGCACTTATCACTTCTGTGTATTTCTGCCGTTATGCTGGACTAAACGCAATTTATAGATAGCGTAGGATGCAATAATCTTCTTTGTATATGGAGCTTCTTCAACAGATAACAAAGGATAATATTTAAAACATACTGTACTGGAAATACCTATTTATTTCAAGAAGCCTTAAAGTAACAATTATTAATACTCATTATGTAGTTATCGTTTATTTTTGTAATCTTATCAGTTCAGATTATAGCATTGTGAAATTAACACAAAAAGTATTCTACCACACAATTAATGTGATGCATAGAGTTGTATTATATTATATACATCTATACTAATAAAAGGGAAAGCCCTCACTGACTGACTGACTGACTGACTCACTCACTCATTCATCACTAATTCTCCAATTTACCGTGTAGGTAGAATCATGAAACTTTGGGGAGTTGTTTAGTACCCTCTGACTACGAAAATTGGCGAAAAAGAATTTTGAAAATCTCACTAATGTGGGGCCGGGGGCCCAAAAACTTTTTTTGACTACATCACTAATTCTCCAACTTCTCGTATAGGTAGAAGCATGAAACTTTGGGAAGTTGTTGGAGACACTCTTACGACAAAAAATGGTGAAAAAGAATTTTGAAATTCTCACTCATGGGGACGGGGGCCCCAAAACTGTTTTTATCCTTATATAAGCTATATGCCAATTTAAAATCAACAATTCATCTATTTCCCGTGTAGGAAGAAGCATGAAACTTAATAAATGTTTTTAGTACATGCTTCCAACGATAATTGGCAAAAGGGAATATTACATTTCCCACTCATGGGGGCTAGGGCCCCGAAAACGATTTTTTTCATTAAATTAGCTATATAAACATTGAAAATCACCAATTCTCCTATTTTCCGAGTAGGTAGACTCAGTTGGGGAGTTTATATATACACTTTCACGATACTAGCAGGTGAAATAATTTTTAAAATTTCTCTTACAGGGGGGATGGGGGCCCAAATTTAAAAATTAAAAATCACTATTTCTTTCATTCACCATGTAGGTGGAGAGCATGAAACTTTAAGAAGTTGTTGAGTTTAATCTCCCGATGATAACTGGCGAAGGAGAATGTTAAATGCCCACTCATTGAGGTAAGGGAGCCCCAAAGAAATTGGGCCCCATACAAAATTTTTCCCCATATATGAGCTATTTTCAAATTGCAAATTAATACCTTCTCCTATTTCCCGTAAAGTTTGAAGCATAAAACATTGTACATTTTTTTGAGTACATGCTTCCGATGATAATTGGCAAAAGAGAATGTTAAATTTCCCTCTAATGGGGGCTGGGGCCCCTAAAATATTTTTTTCTTTATATGAGCCCTACAAAAATTGAAAATCACTAATTTCCTATTTCCTATATAGGTAAGAGCATGAAACTTTTGAAATTTTTAGAGTTCAAGTTCCCGACAATTGGCAAAAAGAATGTTGGAATTCCCTCTAATTAGGTACCGGGGGCCCAATTATATTTTTTCTTATTTAAAAAAAAACAAACTTATCCCTAATTCTGCAATTTTCCGTGCAGGTAGGAGCATGAAACTTTGGGTAATTGTTAAGTACCTTCTCAGGACAAATGTTGGTGTAAAAGAATTTTGAAATACACACTCATGGGGGTCAGGACCCCAAAAAAGTATTTTTTTCTTATATGAGATTTATAAAAATTGAAAATAACTGATTCTCTTATTTCTCGAGTAGGTAGACTCATGAAACATTGGGGAATTGATAATTACATTTTCACGATGGTAGCAGAAGAAAGCATATTTTAAAATATCTCTTACTGGGGGCCGGGGGGCCAAATGTAGTTTCTTTTCCAATATTAACTATATAAAAACTACACATAACTAATTCCCCCATTCTCCATTTAGGTAGAAGCATAAAACTTTGGGAAGTTGTTGAGTACAATCTCCAGATGAAAGTTGGCGAAAGAGAATGATAAATTTCCACTCATAGGGGGCCGGGGGCCCAAATATAATTTTTTCTTATATTAAAAACCGACTCAACACAAATTTCACAATTCTTCGTGTAGGTTAAAATACCCTCAAAACGACGAAAATTGGCGTAAAATATTTTTAAATGCACACTCATGAGGGCCTGGGTCACCCCAAAAAACGT
Source organism: Radix auricularia (assembly GCA_002072015.1). Classification (NCBI taxonomy): domain Eukaryota; kingdom Metazoa; phylum Mollusca; class Gastropoda; family Lymnaeidae; genus Radix; species Radix auricularia. The sequence goes on from MUZC01001063.1 coordinate 540,748, forward strand.
CTTTTTTATACGTGTTATAAAAATTTGAAAATCAATAATTCTCCTATTTTCCAAATAGGCAAAGGCATGAAACTTTGGGGGGTTGTTAACTACACTTGCACGATGGTAGCAGTTGAACAATTATTGAAAACATTCTTTACTGTGGGCTGGGAGGCCAAAATGTAGATTTTCCCTAATATTAACTATATAAAAAATAAAAAATACCTAATTATCCAATTCCCTATGTAGGTAGAAGCATAAAACTTTAGGAAGTTGTTGGGTACCTTTCGCGACAAAAAATTAGCGTAATATAATTTTAAAATTCACACTCATTGGGGCTGGGACCTCAAAAACGTGTTTTTTTCCAAATATGTGCTATATACAAATTGAATAAATTACTATTTTTGCTATTTCCCAAATAGGTAACGCATAAAACGTTGGGGATTTTTTAAATACACTTCCGCGACGGAGGCAGGTGAAATAATATTTAAATTATTCCTTCGTGGGCGCTGGGGCCAAAATATACTTTTTTTATTCACTAACTCACTTATCACTAATATTCAATCTTCCCGCAGCAAAGCGCGGGCAAAATGCTAGTTTTTAAGATATAGCGTCACACCTATCACCTAGGAAGGAAATAAGATATTATCTAAATCAATGACATGTGTCTGTAGATTCCTTCAGGTTGATGCCTCTCTCAAGAAGTTTTTCAGTGGTATCAGAGCGCTATAAGTAAGATAATTTTAGTATATGCAGATAATTTTTAAAAAATGAAACATGATTGTTTTGCACATTTAATAGGACGATTATGATAAGATAATAATAATAATAATAAAATGATAATTTATATAGCGCTGTATCCCAGCAAGGACCCAGGCTCACAGAGCTTTACATGGAAACAACAATACATATATCAATAAAAAGAAACATTCATAGCATATTAACTACATAAATGACAATACGCTATACTCAATACATCAGCTACGTTAATCATTTAAGGAAATGTGGTTTTATTATTTTTGAAAATAAATTTTAAAAAGATGTGTCTTAAGATAAAGAATGAAGGTAGCTTAGCTTTAATGTAATTCATATTATAGGGATATAATAAGTATGATAATTTTAGTCTATGAAGATAATAAAATAAATAAGATATATGATTTCTGTACACATTTAATAGGACGATTATGATATGAATAAAGAATGACGATAGCTTATTTTTAATGTAATCTATTTGATACTCCCTTATCTAAATGCCTTAACATCTTCCAAATTAGTTGGCGATTGGTTGAAATAAAGAAATAACTTGACATTTTTGTATCATTATAAAAATAAAACTTTGGTGACATGGGGATATTTTCTAAAGAACAACCGACATTTCAACCATTGGTTAATAATACATATTATATTATAATTAGATTGTGCTCCCTTAAAGATGGTTTTGGATAATCAAATCTATAAATAAATTCAGAGGCATTCATAGTTCTATAATATTAATATTTTCTATGACGTCATTATTATTATTTAGACAGAAGTTTTTTTTTAATTTCGCAATCAATTTCATTAACATTTTTTTATACAGCAAATAAAATCATGCAGTTTTTCGTTGTAACTATATAGAACAATAATCTCCTTTCGTTTTTTCAATAAAGTGATATAATATTCATCTATTTAATACCTTTCTCTCCGTGCGGTATATCTGTTAAAGTATCTGGGGATGTGTATGTTTGTATGAGTATGTGTGAATGGATAGGTTTGTTTATGTTTGTATGGATGGATAGGTTTGTTTGTGTGGATGGGTAGGTTTGTTTGTTTTTGTGAGGATGGATAGGTTTTTTTGTGTGGTTGGGTAGGGATGTTTGTGTGGATGGGTAGGTTTGTTTGTGTTTGTGTGGATGGGTAGGTTTGTTTGTGTCTGTGTGGATGAGTAGGTTTGTTTGTGTTTGCATGGATGAGTAGGTTTATTTGTGTTTGTATCGATTGGTAGGTGTGTTTGTGTGGATGGGTAGGTTTGTTTTGTTTGTGTAAATGGATAGGTTTGTTTGTATTTGTGTTAATGGATAGGTTTGTTTGTTTTTGTGGGGATCTATAGGTTTGTTTCTGTGGATGGGTGGGTTTGCTTGTGTTTGTGTGGATGGGTAGGTTTGTTTGTGTTTGTGTGGATGGGTAGGTTTGTTTGTGTGAATGGCTAAGTTTGTTTGTTTTTGTGGTGATGAGTAGGTTTGTTTGTGTTTATGTTGATGGGTAGGTTTCTTTGTGTTTTTGTGGATGGGTAGGTCTGTTTGTGTGGATGGGTAGGTTTCTTTGTTTTTGTGTGGATGGATAGGTTTGTTTGTGTGGATTGGTAGGTTTGTGTTGATTGGAAGGTTTGTTTGTGTTTGTGTGGATGGGTAGGTTTGTTTTGTGTGCACGGGTAGGTTTGTTTGTGTAAATGGGTAGGTTTGTTTGTGTAGATAGGTAGGTTTGTTTGTGTGGATTGGTAGGTTTGTATGTGTGGATGGGTAGGTTTGTTTGTTTTTGTGTGGTTCTATAGGTTTGTTTGTGTGGATGAGTAGGTTTGTTTGTGTTTTTGTGGATGCGTATGTTTGTTGATTATATGTGGATAGCTTTTGATCATGTTTTGTCATGTTTAACTACTAAAATTTTACTAACAAGCACTTGTTTTATTTCAATTTATATCAATAAATACAAAAATTGAAAAGAAAAGGTATGCACTGTTACATATAGCATAGCAACATACATGTGATGGATTTCTTTTAAAGCATTGTGACTATTCACTCAGGTCAAAAACACGTTGCGCTCTGATGCTAGCGAGAAACAGCGTGATATTTTAAAACGATCTATTTAAATTTATTTGACTTCTGCTTTCGTACACTTTTTGGTGTGATTGTGTCGTTTATACCAAAAAATCATGTTAAGCCTGGTCCCTTTTGGAACTCAGGACGTGTTAGCGCATTTTCGTATTATGTATCAGTACTTATGTTAGATATCAGCATTATGTAGTTATCAGTAATTGTGTTTAGATTTTAGACATATTTTTATGAATTTTCTTGTGTAATGAATATACCTGACATTTTTAAATTTAAAAGTCATTTCTTTACATTTTAAATTTTTTTTTATTTTCTCTTTAACCTAACTACAAGTCACCACAAATGATGACGTAAAATTCTCTAAACCTTTACACATATTCTAATGACGTCAACTAAAAAAAAACAACTAATTCTTTTGCACGCCTTCGCACCACTCTTGAATGCTTGAAAAATGCTCTATTCGACTTCCGGCAAAGGCGGCCTTTCCTTGTGTCAGTGTTAACTCTCGATTCGCAAAGTTTTTTGGTAGTTTTAACGGGGTTTTCTAACGGATCGAGTAACTGAGTGTTGATGCATCAATGGCAGGTCAGGACATACAAAAAACATATATACATCATGGGTCTAGGACTTATGGATCCTGTGATCTTGGTGATGACAGACAGACGGACAAAACGGGGGCAATAGCGATTTCGACATCTCGAAAATGCGCTAAAAACATGTATTTTATATTTTAGTAGTTTAAGCTCAAAGTTAAGAAAAGTGCATGAATACAAAGATGCGCATTAAAATTATTAATTTTTTTTTTAAAGGTTAGCCCAGTACCGAAATTTTTGTTTAAATATAATTTTAAAAATTCAAAATAAATAAATAAATAAATATATATATTTAAATGATTCGATGAAATGTTTATTTTTTTAGGAAAGAATGTTAAATAATGGAAATCAATTATCTCTTTATGAAGAAACTGGAAAAACGAAGATAATAAATTATTTACAGTTTTTCATTTTACGTATCATATTTTTTTTAAAAACAACATTGATTTTTCATTTAAGCTTAACTACAAATTAACATGACTTTAAGTTTATCATAAGCTTTAACAATTAATTTTGTCCCATGTGTCTGAAAGTATTAATATTCCCCATATAAAATATACCTCTTCATAAGAACCTTTATCAGTAAGAAATCAAATATCTTATTTATTTAATATTATGACATTGTAACATGTAAACAGACTTGTGACAATAAACTTTTGGGTAATTGAATATATCTGAAGAGTTATGACATTTTGTTGTTTCAATTTGTTACTTCATTATTTTATTGAAATATAATTTCTAATATAATCGCCATAAAATTTGATGAGGGTCTCTGGTCTATTGCACATTACTTTGTTTTTTTCAACATAATTGCGTTTAACTTTCGATTAGATGATTGGGAATTATATTTAGTTTGAATTATTCAACAAACTATTGCTTTCTTTCATGTTTTTAATAATTTAAAGAAATTTGATCAACATATGTCCTTGTAGTTTAAAAAAAACTACAACAACAACAAAATAATAATACAGTTGGACCTTTCAAAATCGAACTGAACGAGACAAGAAAAAAATCAATTGACGCAGTTTTCGAGTTAGGGAAAATGGCGTGATAGTCGCAGATAAATAAAGGACAATGTTGATATTGAGATGGAAGGGGGCAGCAATGAAACTTGAAACGAAGGAGAGGCGGTGTCTGATGTTTCAAATAAAAGGAAGGCCCCTAAGCATTAAAATATCGACACCACTGAGAAAGCTCATTCCCCATAATTACTCCCTAACAGTAGGACAAGGGGAGTACGATTTTTCCTTATACCCAAATACATTTAAAACATCGACTAAAGGAGGTTTGAAGCCTAAAATCTTCGAGTTTAGGAGATCTTAATTACATTAATGTTAAGGAATTTGGCCCGGACTAAGCTATTAATTCGATATAGGTATGTTCGACTTAGCGAGCTCCGAATGTACATAATTTTTTTTTTATTTACAAAAAACAATTACATTGGTTAATTCATGTCACTGCGTTTTACTTTCCATTGGATTTTAACATTTGTTTGAATTGTTCAACAAGTTCTTGCCTTCTTTCATGTGTTAAATTATTGGACGAACTTTGCACCAGACATAATCTCTTTAGAGTAGAGGGGTTGTTTATCCCCAGATCATCATCTAAATACAAAATAATGACATATATGAACATAGCAATTAAATTTAGATTTATAAATTCATGGCAATGCAAAAATAAAAACAAAAAACTTGTTTTTCCTTTAATAATGTACCAGCCTCGACTTGTCGGTGAATACGAAATAGAGAGATTGATATAGAGAGAGAGTAAGAGAGAGAGAGTGAGAGAGAGAGGGTAAGAGAGATAGAGAGTGTGTAAGAGAGAGAGAGAGTAAGAGAGAGAGAAAGAGAGTTTAAGAGAGAGTAAGAGAGAGAGAGTAAGAGAGAGAGTAAGAGAGAGAGAGTGTAAGAGAGAGAGAGTGTAAGAGAGAGAGTAAGAGAGATTAAGAGAGAGTAAGAGAGAGAGTGTAAGAGAGAGATTAAGAGATAGTAAGAGAGATATTAAGAGAGAGTAAGAGAGAGATTAAGAGAGAGTAAGAGAGAGATTAAGAGAGAGTAAGAGAGAGAGTAAGAGAGAGAGAGAGATTAAGAGAGAGTGAGAGAGAGAGATTAAGAGAGAGAGAGAGAAAGAGAGATTAAGAGAGAGTGTAAGAGAGAGAGAGTAAGAGAGAGAGAAAGAGAGATTAAGAGAGAGTAAGAGGGAGAGAGAGAGAGAGTGTAAGAGAGAGAGAGTAAGAGAGAGAGAGAGAGAGTGTAAGAGAGAGAGAGAGTAAGAGAGAGAGAGAGAGTGTAAGAGAGAGAGTAAGAGAGAGAGAAAGAGAGATTAAGAGAGAGTAAGAGAGAGAGAGAGAGAGTGTAAGAGAGAGAGTAAGAGAGAGAGAGAAAGAGAGATTAAGAGAGAGTAAGAGAGAGAGAGTGTAAGAGAGAGAGAGTAAGAGAGAGAGAAAGAGAGATTAAGAGAGAGTAAGAGAGAGAGAGTGTAAGAGAGAGAGTAAGAGAGAGAGAGAGAGTGTAAGAGAGAGAGAGTAAGAGAGAGAGAGAGAAAGAGAGATTAAGAGAGAGTAAGAGAGAGAGAGAGAGTAAGAGAGAGAGAGTAAGAGAGAGAGAGAGAGAGTAAGAGAGAGAGAGTAAGAGAGAGAGAGAGAGATAGGTATATCTTTTTACACAACCCTCGCCTACACTTAAATGTATGACAATACAGTAATGCTATCAATTAGTGCTATCATCTTAACCAATCACTGGTATTAATACAACACAACACTCAACTATTTCAGAACAGTAACAATGTGTTCAGTTTATCTCTTCAACTATTAAAACTTATTACTTAACCTTTTATTCTACCTTTAATTTTTCTCGATTATTATTTCATGTGTGAGGTAAACATGTTATTTGTTTTTTGCCAGGTTATCGGCCGTGTGTGTATTAAAATGATTTCTTTGATTTTATCATTCACTGACTTTAATGTTCCAGGTCACAACGGTTTTAAGTTACAAACAGAGAACACTACAAGGAAATTATAAGTTCATAACCCAAAGTAACACTGCAATTAATTAAAAAGTAACCTAAAGGTTTTGTAACATTACGTTTTAATATATATATATATATATATATATATTCTCCCAATGAGTAATTTTACATTTGAATAATTGTTACTTCTTTAGCTTGTTAAAATTACCAACAACGGAGAAGAGATGTAACGAAGAAGTTCTGAGAGAAGTAGGCCAGAAATGAAGTCCAGCTTTAGAAAGAGAAATTCTATTGACAAATCCTGAGACAAGACTAACTAGAACACACAGTAACAACAGGAAAGATAGAGTGGAAAGGGATCGAGGCAGACAGAGAGAAAAGATGCTGGATGGGCTGACAAGATGGCATGGGGCACAATCACCAGCGGAGCTGAAGGACAATGGATGGATGGATGGATGGATGGATGAATAGTGTCAGGGGTATGAGAATCACTGTTTTTGAAAGTTATATTTTGCCTGGTCACAAGCGCATGTTGTGATATTGTGAACGAGATTCACGTGGAGTCGTGGATGTCCATGCAAGGACAGTCCAGGCCCACGGTATATAACTCGTGTGTGTCTCGGTGGTAGGGGGGAGATATGTTGCGGAGACCAGTGGCGTGTTGACAAGAGAACACGAGAATACCCCAGAGTTGCCGTGTTGGTCTGCAGGACTGTACGGCGGGCCTATGTTGTAACTAAGAGACACGGAGATATGGTAGCGCTTGAGGCAGCTGTACATAGGTTACATGTGTAAATAAAGATTGCTGTAAAAAGGGACTTGAGTTCAATTATTGTACAACAGTTGTTGGTGTGTGAGCCACGGACCAGAAACCCTAGACAACGAAACCTGACAGATGGATGGATGGATTATCGGATGTATAGATGGATGAATGGATGAAGTGATGGATGGATGGATGGATGGATGGATGGATGGATGGATGAATAGATGAATGAATAGATGGATGGAAGGAAGGGAGGATGGATGGATTGATGGATGGATGGATGGATGGATGGATATAGCTTTTAATTGTGACAATTAAGATATACCAATTTGATGATCTAAAAATAACAACTGTCACTAATATTCATACCACTCTGGCAGACCAATTTAATTATGACAAATTAACAACTGTCACTAATATTCATACCCCTCTGGCAGACCAATTTAATGATATAAAATTAACAACTGTCACTAATATTCATACCACTCTGGCAGACCAGATTTATGATGTCCAATTAACAACTGTCACTAATATTCATACCACTCTGGCAAACAAAGGCGTGTGTTTCAGTTGTAGGTCTGCGTTGTAATGTCAAGGTATTATTTGTCTTAGACCACACCAGTTGACCGTCCAGATTTCTGTCTTCAAACCGATTTAAAACATATCCAGCAACTGGCTGTCTGCTAGTTTCCCAGATAAGGACACCATCTCTCTTCTCAACAGCACGAATCCAAACTACATGGCAAAAAAGACAATATTATTATTATTTTTATTTGAGAAATAATATAAATAGAAGATAGAAGTGATTTCTTAAAAAATTATGTATAGTAATAGTTTTTTTTTAATTAATAAGTGTGCTTAAAATATTTAAGATGAAAAAAATATGTAAATAACTTGTAATTTTTAATTTAATTGATATACATTAAACATACATTATTTCTGGGACTATTTGAAAAGTAAATGTCATCTCCCGAAAAATAAATTTTAACTCCAAGAAAATGAATGGCTAAAGAGACATATTGGACGATTAATGAAGAGTATATTAAACAATCGAATCGACTATTTATTGATAAGTGTGTTTTATTCCGTTTTTCTATTTCTTTTTTGATAGGGTTCACAGTTTCAATATTCTCTATTTTAATTTTGGTACTTAGCCTTGCATTAAGCCTAAATTAAAATACCTTTTTTCCCTTAAAAAAATGTATATTGCTGTCATAAATTGTTATTTAAGTTAAAGTTTGGTCTTATTTTGTACGGATTCTTTATTAGAATTTTTAATCAGAAGTCAAAAGTTATCATCTTGTGTTACGAAATAGCATATTTTAATTGTCACCTTAAAGCAAGAAGCTAATTAAAGCTAAAATTACTTTGACGTATCTTAAACAGGATGCCAGTATTTTTTTAATTTATTTTTTGCCATTAATTTTATTAATGCCTAAAAAATTTAATTTATAAATAAGAATTTGTATGAGCATTGACTTGAAAAATACTCAAAATATAAGTTTCACTTTTCATAGTATTTATAAAAATTAAAATAAATTTATATTTACACTCTTGAAGATCTTTAATGTAAACATACAATGTCTTGAAGATACTTGTTCTGGTTAACTCAACGAGATGAGAATCGCTCTGAAGGCAAAATGACTGAAAAGAAATTTATATTATGTAATAACTGTCAATGTTATTCAAAAATTCTTTTTTTTTTTAAATTTTAGTATTTTCATGGTACAAGTTTTACATTGCAATTAGCTGTTATGTTGATAAATAGTTTTTGTCTTTCATTCCCTCGCAAAACAGAATTGGTCTTAAATAAATGTTTAGTTGTTCTGGTAGCTGTGAGCTTGTATTGTACTCGCTAGTAATGTATGTGTATTTACTGGACCCTTTTACAATTAATTATGACCTGTTCACAATAGGCCTAATTTGTTTTTATAAATATTACTAAACCATAATGAATAGCAGCAATAAACAAAGTCTATTTAATAATAAATATATATTCTAAAATGATACAAAATGAAATAATTTAAACTTTACCAAAGTTTGAGTCACTTATGAATGTAATCACACCCCCCCCTCGATTTACATTTGGAATACTATATTTATATGTCTATAATACATTCACCACTCCTCTCTCAGATTTACCTTTGGAATACTATATTTATATGTCTATAATACATTCACCACTCCTCTCTCAGATTTAACTTTGGAATACTATAATTATATGTCTATCAGAAATTCACCCCCAACTCCACCCCCCACCCCAACTACCACTAAAGAAACGATAATGTCAAGTGTAGACATTGCCAACATGTTCATATTTCATCAGATGTTTAATTGGCGTTTTTCATACTGACATTGGTTCTCAAGTTTTGAAATATCTTTTAAACGAAAGTTGGGTTTTTCTTTTCAAGCATGTTGAAGAAATAACTAACGATAGTAACTGTCAGTGACACCAGGTATGAAAGTCAAATTGATGCTATATAAAGACTTTGAGGTATTAAATAAGTCAAACATACGATTCATTGATTAGAATTCACGAGTACAACTAATTAGTTCGATAAGAGATGAAGCAAATACGGCAATTCAAATGTATTTGATCTGTAGTGATAACGTGTTAGGTCTTAAAACGTGTCGATCCCGTAGGTAAACTCATGTCATGCCAACATTAAGATATAGCACTAGCAATAAAACATTACAATATTTTCTTAAAGACTTTGATAGCGGACATTAACTTTAATGCAATTCTTGTTGATATTGGCCACATTACAAAGGTTGGTAACCACATTTAACAGAGCCAGGGCTTTCAGGTATAAACAGCTGGGAACTTTTTTTTACGAAATATCAGTTGCGTGTTCTCTGTTTAAAAATGATTTACAGTCGGATCTGGTTATGTCGACGGCCTGGGGTATGCCGAATAGCGTCGAGATAACGGATGATCGATACAAACGACAACCAATATGGCGGCAAAATATTAACAAGTGCTTAAAATTTTAATATTTACACAAAATGCGTCATTAAGTGAAAATGTTCATGTACCTGTTTTTTACACGATGTGAGTCAATAAGTGAAAATGTTTATGTACCTGTTTTTTTACACGATGTGAGTCAATAAGTGAAAATGTTCATGTACCTGTTTTTTACACGATGTGAGTCAATAAGTGAAAATGTTCATGTACCTGTTTTTTTACACGATGTGCGTCAATAAGTGAAAATGTTCATGTACCTGTTTTTTTAAAACGATGTGAGTCAATAAGTGAAAATGTTCATGTACCTGTTTTTTTACACGATGTGAGTCAATAAGTGAAAATGTTCATGTACCTGTTTTCTTAAAACGATGTGAGTCAAAAAGTGAAAATGTTCATGTACCTGGTTTTTTTTTAACGATGTGAGTTAATAAGTGAAAATGTTCATATACCTGTTTTTTTACACGATGTGCGTCAATAAGTGAAAATGTTCATGTACCTGTTTTTTACACGATGTGCGTCAATAAGTGAAAATGTTCATGTACCTGTTTTTTTACACGATGTGCGTCAATAAGTGAAAATGTTCATGTACCTGTTTTTTTAGACGATGTGAGTTAATAAGTGAAAATGTTCATGTACCTGTTTTTTTTAGACGATGTGAGTTAATAAGTGAAAATGTTCATGTACCTGTTTTTTTACACGATGTGCGTCAATAAGTGAAAATGTTCATGTACCTGCTTTTTTTGGAGATGATTTTTAAAATGTAACTCAAATGCGTTGCCGTAATTTGTTTGATGACGTCATCGGCGTGCTAAAAAAAAGCTGAAATCATCTATTCTACTATTTCAAGTGTATCTAGAAGAATGAACATTCGGATAGTTGTTAAGTAAACCACCACGATGAAGCAGTCATAACTGATGCACCAGTCTCTTGGGATTGCTGATAAAGACTCGCAGACACTATGCTTTTCTCCTGGGCAGTTGAATGTGGCCTGCACCAGAGTGGGCAAAGAGGAAAATCTTTTTGCACACACCCATGTAATGGAAACGCCAAAAATGTTATCTATCACATTGTTTTGAGATAAATGTACCATTTTATTGTATGAAAATATAAAGTTTTTTAAGCTTCTATTGAAAACCATGTTTAAAACCCGTACATCTATATATATATATATATATAT
>MUZC01001063.1:583760-607989 GCA_002072015.1 Radix auricularia
CAAACTAGGAACAACACTTTACATCCAGTCAAATTCATAAGTAGAAAATTGATGGATAGGGAAACAAGGTATTCTACTATTGAGAGAGAATGCTTAGCAATAATATGGGCGGTACAAAAATTGGCATATTATCTATTGGGTTCAAGATTTATTTTACAATGCGATCACAAGGCTTTAAAGTATTTAACAACAGCTACTTACACTAATTCAAGAATAACAAGGTGGTTGTTAATACTCCAGGAGTTTAATTTCGAGGTACAATATATCAAAGGGGAACAGAATGTTATAGCAGATTGTTTGTCTAGACTAGAGGGGTGGGGGTAGAGAAATGATAAGAAGAATGAGAATATACTTAAAATGAATATTTTAAATATAAAGGGCTGTAAATACATAGGAAATGTATATGAGATTTTTCCTTATAGCTATGATGTGGCCTCGAGCCATTAGGTTGATATGTCTTGTGATATTTTTGAGGACTTTTTGTTTCTATTTATGACATGTATGATGGGAATTGGTTACTGATTTGAATTTTTGTGATGATTATGATAAATCGATGTTTAAGATGAATTACATATGTGGCTAGGGAGGAATATGAAATATGCCCACAACACAGGCGTCCCACGCACCATGGGGACATTAAATAAACATGTGAAGTCCCTCTATGGGGACTCTAAAGATTCGTAGGGGAGCAATGACTGCTCCGTGCAGGTCCCTCTATGGGGAATTTAAAGATACTCAGGATGATTATATAGAGCATGAAGTGCTCCAGTAGGAGGGTCCCACGAGGTGGACAAGCACTATACGTTTTTCTTTGATTGCTTAGTGTGCTTAAGTTGTAAAATTATTTGTATTGGTTTCCTTGAGATTGTGTATATATATAAGTATATTGTATAAAATATATTAATGTATAAATTAGGATAGTTCTCATGAAGAGTTTGCCATGGGATTATGATAAATATATGATTAGAGATATGATTATGATGTTTGAACTCTGGCTATGCATTCGCTATGAGAATTTTTTTTTAACGAAGTATATAATAATGTATTATGATGTGCAGTGATTCCATACCCTGACTAATTTTGTTGATGTTGTAAATAAAAGATTCTACTGGGAGTAGAATCTAAGGGAAGAGGGGGGATATGTCAGGGGTATGAGAACCACTGCGTTTTAAAGTTGTATTTTTGCCTGGTCACAAATTCATGTTTGATCTGTGAACGAATTCACGGGGGGGAGTTCACGTGGAGCATTGGTCAGGCCACGCAAGGTCGGTCCAGGCCGACGGATATATAACTCGGGGGTCTCGATGTGTGGGGAGACGGACAAGGAGTTATGTTGTAGAGAGCAGTGGGGTGTAGACAAGTCACCGGTGTCAGAACACGAGATTACCGCAGCTGTTAGAGCTGCCGTGTTAGTCTGTAGGACGGTACAGCGGGGCTAGATGGTAACGGAGAGACACGGAGATATGTGTTAGTGAGAAGACCAGAAGTGTACATAGTTGACAAGTTTCTGGGAATGTAAATAAAGATTGCTGTTGAGAAAAAGGACTTGTGTTGCATTAATTGTACAGCAGTGTTGGAGTGTAAGCCTCGGGACCTAAAACCCTAGACAACGATACACGACACCCTTTTAAAAATCTTAGCAGAGACTTTGGAGCGGAGTGTAGTTTTACTCAGGTATGAAATATGTTTCAATGAATTTCTATCATAGTTTTCAATTATTTTCACACAGTCTTATTTTAGAATTGTCCTAGTTAGGACTTTAACTTGTGTTGTTTTAAAAAGTTTATTATCTAATATATCATCTATTTCAATCTGATAATTGACCACACATGTCTTTACATTAGGATGCTGTGAGCTGATCTGTGAGTAATAAAGTATAAGTGCTGTAGAGCAGTGGTTCCCACATTTTTCGTATCTATCGATAATCAAGTTGTCCCCAACTCAACCACCCCCCCCCCCAATTTTTTTTTCCAGGAACGAATAAAAGATGATACCATTTTCAAAATCATAACAGTGACTTTGGAGCAGAGAGTCGTTTTACTCAGGTATTAAATTTTTTTTTTCAATTGAATTTATATCATAGTTTTAAATTCTGTCAATAATAATAATTTCATCAATTTAATTGAAATTATATTTCTTTAAATAATGCGCAATTGTTAATTTAAATATTCAGATTCTAATCTTGAGCGAATATCTAGTTATAGGACGAATAAAGTTGCTACGAATTACACTAAGGAGAGTAGTTGTCCGCAAGTAATAATTGTTTTTATCTCATTAAGGAAACAAAAGTACTCATAGTTAACTAAGTAAAGAAGCTTGAGGAACACCTGATTGTTTGTTTACATAAGGGAACTAAGATAAAACGTATAGTTATAATGGTAACGGAACTAAGGGACACTTTATGTTCGGCTAAATATCTGTGCTACGAAAATCCTGAAAGTTTTCTAGATATGACAATAAAGATAAAGTAATAGTTGTGGAAGTAAGTGGAGTAAGGAGCACATTCATTTTCAGAATGTCATTTAATTAATGCTCACAGATAATATGAGTTTATTATATTAAGTTTTATCTATTTGTATCCTTCAATAAATTAACCACGGTAATATTGTACGATTGATCTTATGAAAGTGTCTCGCCACTTTACTTCGATTCCTATATTTGATGGATACAATGACAATGAAATTCAGTGGAATTTGTTATCACTTATATCTGGATCTAATTTTTAAAACTTAATTTTTAAAATCTCTTTTATGTCTTTTTTCGATTTCTAATATTTCATACAATTAATAATATATCTATATATATAAAAATCAAAGTATGTCTGTACGCGTGTGTGTGTGTGTGTGTGTGTGTGTGTGTGTGCTTGTCCGTTGAAACTGACTAAACCATTCATCCGATCATCATGAAAATTTTTGAGATAGTTGCGAACCCTTTCGGAATGGTAACTGGCTACTTTTTTTTCTCAATCTAACACTGAAGGGGCGCCGGGGGCCCTAAAGGTGAATTTTTGCTTATATGAGCTATATAAAATTAGTTTAAGCGCTATCTACTTGATAAATGGATGGATCTTAACCAAATTTGGTAATTATATTCATGATAGCTAATATTAAAATATTATAGGTAAGTCACCTCCAAAGGGCCGCTCTTTTGGGGCTGGGGGCCCAAATTATCCGTTTTCGTAAATGTTTTACATTTTTTTTCACTATTAAATTATTAGAGGTCTTGACAAATAATAATAAATGTATCCATTATAATCCATCTTAAAATAAAAAGTTGTTTTGCGCTTTATATCTTGCCCTGAATGGGCCTTGGGGCCTTTAATGTCTATTTTTGCTTATATCAGCTTTATAAAAATTAGTTTAAGCGATAGCTACTCGCTAAATTGATGGATCTTAACCAAACTTGGTTTATAATTACTTGATAGTTAATATTAAAATATTATATGGCACTAAACTCCTAATGGCAACTCCTTCAGCGTTGGGGGCCCAAAATACCTGTTTTTCTAAACGTTTAAGATTGTATTCCTCAATTTAATTATCGAAGTTCTTGACAAATAATGATAAATGTACCTATTATTATCCATATTGGAATGAAAAGAGGTTTTGAACTTGATATCTTGCCCTGAATGGGCCCCCGGGGCCCCTGATGTCGTTTTTTTGCTTTTATGAGCTATGCAAAATTAGTTTATGCGTTTGTTACTGAGTAAATGAATGGATCTTAACCAAACTTTGTATACAAAACTCTGTAGCTCATATTAACATAATTAAGGCTAATGATCTTCTAAGGTCCTTTTCATCGAGGCCGGGGGTCCCACATGTCTTTAAAAAATGTTAAAGATATGTTTCCCATTCATTTTTTAAAGATCTCAATAAATATATCCATAATGAAACGGAATTAAAATGAACATATTTTTTAAATTGACATCTTGCACTGAATGTGGCCGGGGGCCCCTAAATATGTTTTCCCTTCTATATCTATTACTATATAAATGTGTGTGAGAGAGTTATGTCCTTTATAGCTGACTAAACCATGTATTCGATCGTTATGAAAATTTTTCAGACCGTAGAGTACCCATTTCCAGAATGGTAACTGGCTATTTCTTTTCTCCATTTAACACTAAAGGGGCGCCGGGGGCCCACAACTTTATTTTTTGCTTATATGAGCTATATAAAAATTAGTTTAAGCGCTATCTAGATGAAAAATTAATGGATTTTATTAAAATTTTGCAACTATATTAATGATAGCCAATATTAAAATACCGTATGGCCCTTAACTTCTTATGGTAGCACCTTCGGGCTTTGGGGGGCCCAAAATACCTGTTTTTGTAAACGTTTGACATTTTATTCCCCAATTTAATTATTAAAGGTCTTACCTTGAATGAGCCCAGGGGCCCTTAATAGCATTTTTTTTCTTTTATGAGCAATATAAAAATTAGTGAATACATTACCTACTTAGTAAATGAGTGGATCTTAACCAAACTCTGTATACAAAAATGTGGTAGCCCATATAAAATTACTTAAATGCAATGAACTTCTAATGTCATTTTTTTGGGAGCCAGGGGCCCCATATGTCTTTTTTTTTTTGTAAATGATTAAAACATTTTTCAATTCATTTTTCAACGATCTCGGGAAATATATCCATGATGTGAAACTGAAATAAAATTAACAGATTTTGGACTTGACATCTTGCACCGAATGTGGATGAGGGCCACTAAATGTGCTTTCCCGCTATATCTATAAATATGTATATGTGAATGTGTGTGTGTGCGTGCATGTCCTTTATTGATGACTAAACCATGTATTCGATCGTAATGGGCGTTTTTGAGACTATTGCGTACACTCCCAGGAAGTTAACAGGTAACTTTCTTCGTCAATTAAACACACATGAGGCGCCGCTGGTCCATAATGTCAACTTTTGCTTATATGCGTTATATAAAAATAGATTGACGGCTAGCTACTTGGTAAATTGATCGATCTTAACCAATTTTTGTATTAAAAAAACTTAATAGCCTCTATTAAAATACTATAAGGTCCTGAATTTTTAATGATTAATTCTTCGGGGCTGGGGGTGCCAATTGTCTTTTTTTAGGGGGGGGGGGTGGTTAATGTTAAGACATTTTGTCCATTCAAATTTTAATTAAAGATCTTGACAAATAATGACAAATATATCCATTATCATGCAAATTGAAATGAACAGGTGTTTTAGACTTTACATCTGCCACTGAATGAGCCCCATCGTGTCTTTTTTTCTTTAATTAAGTTTTGTGTAAAAGAATTGATCTTAACCAAAATTTAACAAAATCTTGGTAGCCCATATTAAAATGCTATAGGGCACTAAACTTCTAATGTAATTTACTTTTGGGCCGGGGGCCACGAATGTCTGTTTTTTTTTTTTTGGTATATGCATAAGATGTTTTCCGCATTCAATTTTTAACAATCTATAGGAATATATATGAAAGATAAAACTGAATTAAAACGAACAGCTTTTTGAAATTGACATCTTGCGTAGAATGGGTACAGGGTACCCTAAATGTCGTTTTTTTCCTTTATATTGCCTTTACAAAAATTAGTGTTAGCTTAGGTTACTAAGAAAATAACGGATCTTGCCAATATTAGTACATAAAAACTCAAGAGTCTATAAATAATTTCTATAAGGAATTGAACTCTTAATGTCTATTCCCTCGGGGCAGGCGTACCCAAGTGTTTTTGTAATGCGCGTTAACATTTTAATTCTCCAATCAATTTTACACAATATTAAGAAACAAATCTTGAATACAATGGCGATTTAAAAAAATAATTTATTATCACTTATTTTTACAGGTTTTTGGCATAGTAGCTTTTAAAACATCACTCATTGTATTCTTAAATAGTCATTTTTACTTAGATCGTTTTGAGCTTATAAAAACTCAAGAGTCTATAAATAATTACTATAGGGAACTGAACTCTTTATGTTCTTCCTTCGGGTAGGCGTCCCCAAATTTTTTTGTAATGCACGTTAATAATTTAATTCCCAAATCAATTCTAAACATTATTGAGAAACATAACTTGAATACAAATTATCACTTATTTTAGAGCCTGGCCCTTTAATGTCGTTTTTTTTTCTTTTTTTAAGCCTTTAAATTACTATTTTATTTATCCATTTGCTATGAAACTTTGACTTTTTTCACACTTCCGTGTAGGTTTCTGGCATAATTGTTTTTAAAACATAATACTCATTGGATTCTTAAATAGCCATTTTTACTGAGATCGTTGCAACGCACGACCGGGACTGCTAGTAGATCTATAAAAACAAAATCAATATATTTTACATTAACTTTTTTTACTGACTAGTTTGGGGAACATTTTCTTAGTATTATCTAAAAAATTTTATATTATTAATAAAAATTAGACCAAATTTATCGGAATGCTTTCATTATTAAGAATTTATTTTAAAGAACAATTCTAACCCTTCGCGATAAAATCACCTACTTGAAGTCAACTGTTAATTAGTTATCACCTTCAACCATCAAGAACACTGAGAAAAATTTGTTGTTTTTTTCAAATTGTTGGATGACATGTATCATATTCATGCCAAATGTTTTAGGGCTGTACGCCATGTGGAGATTCATGTCGCTACCTCGTCTGTACTGAGGAAATAGTGCACCGGCCCCTGCTGTACTAAGGAAATAGTGCACCGGTCCCTGCTGTACTGAGGAAATAGTGCACCGGTCCTTGCTGTACTGAGGAAATAGTGCACCGGGCCTTGTTGTACTGAGGAAATAGTGCACCGGCCCTGGCTGTACTGAGAAAATAGTGTACCGGCCCCTGCTGTACTGAGAAAATAGTGCACCGGCCCCTTTGTACTGAGAAAATAGTGCACCGGACCCTGTTGTATTGAGGAAATAGTGCACCGGCCCCTGCTGAACTAAGGAAATAGTGCACCGGCCCCTGCTGTACTAATGAAATAGTGCACAGGCCCCTGCTGTACTGAGAAAATAGTGTACCGGCCCCTGCTGTACTGAGAAAATAGTGCACCGGCCCCTGCTGTACTGAGGAAATATTGCACCAGCCCCTGCTGTACTGAGGAAATAGTGCACGGCCCCTGCTGTACTGAGGAAATAGTGCACCAGCCCCTGCTGTACTGAAGAAATAGTGCACCGGCACCTTCTGTAGTGGAAAAAAATATGCTTGTAAATCAGGATATAATACAATTTTGAAGATTATAGAACAATAAAGTATGAGTGCTATATTTGATCTTAGAACAATGAAGTATGAGTGCTTTAGAGGATTCTAGAAGAATAAAGTATGAGTGCTGTAGATGATCTTAGAAGAATAAAGTATTATTGCTGTAGATGGTGGTCTTAAACTTTTTGTTTCGTTGCGGACCGGTCAACGTTTTAAATATTAACTGTGGACCGATGATTGGGGGGGGGGGGTGGTGGAAATGAGTGGGTAATGGGTGTTGCAATTGATTGCTTGTAAATGTACTTTAGGTTGATTTGATTATAGAGTTTTCATTTTTTTGTATTTAAGCATGCCTGCAAAATGTCAATTTAAATGATTCATTATTTTTATAAACTAGATTGTTAAAAGAATGAGAACCTG
This sequence comes from Radix auricularia, assembly GCA_002072015.1. Taxonomy (NCBI): domain Eukaryota; kingdom Metazoa; phylum Mollusca; class Gastropoda; family Lymnaeidae; genus Radix; species Radix auricularia. The sequence goes on from MUZC01001063.1 coordinate 591,344, forward strand.
GATCTTGTTTTTCTACATTGAGAAGTTTTCATCAAAGTGTAGTGGGAAACAATGACACCCGAAGTGTGTTTATTCAGTTATTTGGTTTTCGTTGCTGCAGAAAATTTCACTTAACACAAATAAGATATCAGAAATGGCAATTAGATTTAATTTAATATGTTACCGATCTCAGGTAATTTTTCCACTACGACTTTAATTAGGAGGATCAAAAAAAAAAATTCCTTGAATAAGTGTTAAAGACGCCGTCATTTGAAATCTAGAGCAGTTTAACTACTTCTTGCACATATTTGCAAGTTAATAGCTTTCTAACACGGGGTACACAAAAGGCGTAAACAAACAAGAAGTGTAATAGCTTGCCAACACGGGTGACCCATAAATGATGAATAAGACAAAACAGAAGTATATTAGGTTGCCAACAGGGGCTACCCAAAAGGAATAAAATTGCGTGTACAACAAAAGAACTCAAACATTCATTTCTTGTAGTTGTAGGCGGTTGTTCCGGTCAGCGGTATTGTTTTATTAATGTTCTTTTGAGAGTCACCGAAACGGGTGACATGTTTTTGTCTCTTGCCTTTTAAAGGGCAAAATAATCCTGAGAGAAATAAACCACTAAAAATAAAATGTATAGACTACATGCAATGCTTCTTTGGCGACCCGTTACCATTTGATATACGGCCCATTACCATTTAAAATAGACCTGTTACCATTTGATATACGGCCCATTGCCATTTAACATAGACCTGTTACCACTTGATATACGGCCTATTACCATTTAACATACGACCTGTTACCATTTGATATACGGCCCATTACCATTTAACATACGACCTGTTACCATTTAATATACGGCCCGTCACCATTTGATATACGGCCCGTCACCAGTTGATATACGGCTCGTTACCATTTAATATACGGCCCGTAACCATTTGATATAACCCGTTACCATTTGATATACGACCCGTTACCATTTGATATACGCCTTTACCATTTGATATAAGGCCCGTCACCATATGATATACGACCCGTTATCAGTTTGCGACCCGGGGACAAAGGACCACTGCTGTAGAGGATTTAAGAACGTTAAAGTAAGAATGTTTTAGGGGATTTAAGAACGTTATAGTAAGATTGTTTTAGGTGATTTAAGAACATTAAATTTAGAGTTTTGTAGAGGATATAAGAACTCTAAAGTAAGAGTATTTTAGAGGATTGAGAGCGTTAAAGTAAGAGTGTTGTAGAGGATTTAAGAGCGTTAAAGTAAGAGTATTGTGGAGGTTATAAGAGCGTTTAAGAAGAGTGTTGTAGAGGATTTAAGAGCGTTAAAGTAAGAGTGTTGAAGAGGATTTAAGAGCGTTAAAGTAAGAGTTTTGTAGAGGATTTAAGAGCGTTAAAGTAAGAGTGTTGAAGAGGATTTAAGAGCGTTAAGGTAAGAGTGTTGTAGAGGATTTAAGAGCGTTAAAGTAAGAGTGTTGTAGAGGATTTAAGAGCGTTAAAGTAAGAGTGTTGAAGAGGATTTAAGAGCGTTAAAGTAAGAGTGTTGAAGAGGGTTTAAGAGCGTTAAAGTAAGAGTGTTGTAGAGGATTTAAGAACGTTAAATTAATAGTGCAGAACGGGATCTCCGAACAATAAATTAAGAGTGCTGTAGAAGATCTTCCAACAATAAATTTAGAGTGCTTTAGAAGATCTTCCAACAATTAATTAAGAGTGCTGTAGAAGATCTTCCAACAATTAATTAAGAGTGCTGTAGAAGATCTTATAACAATTAATTAAGAGTGCTATAGACAAGTGCCAACCAAAGTCAGGGTCCCCGTGTCTAGGGCCATCACCCACCACCCTGCATAAATTATCAAAAAAGGAATTGAAAGAACAACGTATATACCATTTGTTGTTGTTTTTGTTGTTTTTTAATATAAATCCTTTATATTTTCCAAAAATCTAAAACCAGTAGTTATAATCAATACAGTACGCACCACACGACAGCCCAGAATTATCATTCACACGATACATAGAGATTAATAAATATATATTATAAAAACTCATGAATTTACTTACAGGACATATGATTGATGTGAAAATTATATAGAGACTTTTTATCGTAACCACGTGCGTAACTGTAAAATTTCAGTTCGATAGTATACCGCAAAGTGGGATAAATTGTGATCGAAAGTTTTGGCTATAACAATGACAGCAGGCAAGTCGACTCTTCAAGTTAATACAAAGGATTAAAAATTATTATTATAATATCAATTTCAACTATTCACTGGATGTAAGTGCGTGCGTGCGTATGCGTGGGCGTCCGTTTGAGTGTCTGCGTGTGTATGTGTTCGCGGGTGTATGCGTGTGTTTGTTAAAATTAAACATGGATACGAAATTTGAGCTTGCCCATACATTAAATATAGTTCTATCAGATTTCTTACATCTGCATTCAGGATTAGTCGTCTGCTGATGTCAATAATCTTTTAAGAAATCTCCGATTGAAAGTTACAAATTATACTTTCATGATGCAATAATAATTTATAATCTCAATAAAATATGGAGTAAAATTTAGTGAATATAATAAGTAGTGCTGGGGAAATTAAATATTAATTTCCAGATAAATGGGTAAAACATTAATCGATTAATATTATTTTAATAGATAACATACCGATTAAAATTAAGGATAATGTTGTAAATAACGTCATCCATTTCTTTATAAATAATTGTTAATAATTAAAAATAGTTTGCTTTTTTACGTACAAACTTCTCCATTAAAATAAAGACTTTTTAAGTGCAAACTTTAAAATAAGGAAAATGATATAAAAAATAAAGAATAACACATTTAAATTCATTGTCATTAAATCGAAATGTTTCTATTTAAATCAAAATTGTCAATTGTCATTTTTGTTACTTCCTCTGAATGTAATTAGGAACCAATCAGAAACTACATGACAACAGCAGCCCTATAAGGAATAAATACAGATGTAGTGGATGTTAAGTTCTTGTTATGCCAAGACGCTCGCAGGGTGAGGACAACGCCGTGAGCACAGTCTTGTAGGATAGAATCTGATTTCATTCTTGGTTGAGAAGAGTCGACATATTTGTAACCAGCCAGATATAAGTAAGGCTGGACGATAACTTTATTTACATTTTTATATCATTCATATTACATGTAATTAATTCAATATTAATTATTTAATAACCCATGTTTAAATGTGTTAAAACATTTTAACACCCACGGTCTAAGGTTTGCCGTGTGGGGCCATGTGCGATTATGAAACACCCCACGTCTGTTCATTAACCATGTGCGATATTTAAACACCCCACGTCTGTTCATTAACCATGTGTCATTACGCAATCCTCCTTCGGATAGGTTGATTAACTCATACTAATATTGAGCTTTTTATTTTCTGCTCATTTACTGTGTATCATCACAGGATATCCATTGGATAGATGGATTCGAATATTTATTTTAATATAAAATAAATAATATTAATTTAGTATTATACAAATCCACAAAGGAGTTGTCAGCTAGATAGTGGTTATTCAACTTGAACTTTGCTTTAAAAATTATAAAACAATGATTATTGCATTTACGTGATTATCTTTAATCCCATTTGGCACCTCACTCCGAAGCCTTGGTCGTTGAAATGATGGACGCATTGTTGACTAGTGATAACAAACCATCCAAGTTTCATTTATTTTTTAGTCTTGTTCCCAGTGCACCCGACCAGAGCAGCGAGATAACCTGATCTCCTGGCTGCAGTTCTCCTCAGGCCGAATAGCCGTAAAACAGGATCAGGATCTGGAGCAGTCACAGTACCAAGCATCTTGTATCCAGCTCCATCCCTCAACCCTGAATGGATAACACATGACTTTAAGGGAAAATGATTCAAGACACCTTTTAACAGTTAGTCACCTACAAAAGTTGACTGAAGCCAGTTAGTCCCATATGTGCTTACTGAAGCCAACTTGACAAGAACACGTGTTTGTTGAAGTCAGCCTGTCACATACTCACTGTGCTTGTTGAAGTCAGCCTGTCACATAATAACTGTGCTTGTTGAAGTCAACCTGTCACATTCTTACTGTGCTTGTTGAAGTCAACCTGTCACATACTCACTGTCCTTGTTGAAGTCAGCCTGTCACATTCAAATTGTGCTTGTTGAAGTCAACCTTTCACATACTAATTCTGCTTGTTTAAGTCAGCCTGTCATATACTCAATGTCCTTGCTGGTGTCAGCCGGTCACATACTCACTGTGCTTGTTGAAGTCAGCCTGTCACATACTCACTGTGCTTGTTGAAGACCATCTTGACCCGAGACGAAGTAGCCACTACCCTACAAGAATGATAGAAACAACCCAAGTGAAATACGTATCAAACACGTAGTAGCCCTTATCAGAGGACAAGAACACACAGCCATGGGATATCGTAGTGACCTACGTGTCCAACACGTATTAGCTCTCATCAGTGGACAGCCATGGGATCTCGTAGTGACCTACGTGTCCAACACGTATTAGCTCTCATTAGTGGACAGCAATTGGATCTCGCAGTGCCAACTATACCACGGCTACACCAAGAGGAAGTAGGGACCTTGAGTGGGGCGATACAACCCACCGCTTACAGTGCATAGCAAATTAAGCAACCAAAAAAACCATGAAGTTATTAAGGCAATGACCCGATGATGATATTGCTAATAAATAAAGGGACAATTACCTTGTATTAATATTATACTAACAAGTATCCCATTTCTGCTTATTTACAAAGTTTATATTAACTTTATTTGAGTTAAATGTGGAACAGTTTTAATCTGTTAGTCGTATATGAGAAGATCACTTGTGAGCATAAAGTTTATCATACAAATAATATCCTACACAACCATCCATATAAAACAAAATATTTATCATAACAATTTTAGTATGTTGTTTGTCGTATATACTGACCCGTGACACCATCATTCTACCTAGTTATTAGTGTCAACAAAACTGACATGTCACACAATCATTCTACCTAGTTATTAGTGTCAACAAAGCTGACCTGTCACACAATCATTCTAACGAGCTATTAGTGTCACAAATACTGACCGATGACACAATGCACGGTAATTCTAAACTGCCGCGTGGCGTTGATCTGAGCAGCCGCGCTGCTGAAAGGGAAATTTGATTGTTTTCAACGGAATTCTCGTGATGTTTCGATCTTTGAACTAGGGTTTCCTAGTCGATAAACCTCTCATTTGCTAGTTACTCTTATTTCCCAAACATCTTATAAAGCGCTAAAAAACAAGGAGCCAAGGTCGAGGTCGTGTTTCACCATTGCTTAATTTATGTCCGGCTAAAATGTGACAATGTTAGATACCTGGTTTTACCCCAGTACTTACGACTTTAAAAAGAAAAGTTGGCATCAGTATTTTGGTCTCTCGCCATTTGTATCAAGGTACTTCAATGTAACTTTGTCTAGCATCAACTCAGCAGGATCTTCACATAAAGTAGAATTGTGTTTAAATATGTTCTAAATAATCGCTTATTGTAGATGTTACGATGTTTTAGAAATAATGTTTTCAGGTAGCTAGTTGCAGTCAGACATGTTAGTTTGAGTTGTATGTTGTCTGTGGCGAGAAAGATGTGGATATAGTTTGACAAGTTGTCTAGGGGTATATTATTTAATTTATTCTCTCTCTGCCTACACGAGCATACTTTAGTGATCTCTCACAATACGATGATCAACAAACAAGATAGTGAAATTGTAATAATAATTTATTTTACAATATTTACAGTGAGCGGAAACAAGTCCCGTTATGGCCAAAATTCATCATAAGGCTTATGCCAATCAATATTATAATTATAGGGTAATACTTAAATTTTCTAGGAAGGACTGCCCCGCTCCGTGAACGGTTGGTTCTGCAATTCTGTCCTATGGGCTGCTTCCCCTATGGTTCCAGGTGACTACGGTGATCACGGATGGTGTGAATAACCGGCTTCTACACAGGTGATGTGTAGGCATCAACTAGTGCAATTGGCTTCTTGTTGGCTGCTTCACCTATGGTTCCAGGTGACTTCGGTAATCACGGATGGTGTGAATAACCGGTTTCTACCACTCTGAGGTGTAAACAACAACCTGAGTGGTTAGCTTCAGCGTTACACTTGGAGTAAGCTGGTACTGATGATTAGTCCTCCTCTGGTCCTGTCGATCAGTGCAGGGTGAGGTAGGGGTTGGAAGCAGGTCGCGTGGATAGCGGTGAGTCCAGCTCCTGGTCCAATCGTGGGCTGTGGTTCGATGCAAGTCGCGTGGATAGCGGTGAGTCCAGCTCCTGATCCGGGTGTGACGACACTTCATTAGGACGGTTGATGTCTGGAGTTCAGGTTTACTCGCAGCACAGTCGGGTGCCTAGAAACCAGACTGAGATAGAAATAATACATATGAGGATGGTTTCTATTCTCGTCTGTTTTGATCCACCTTTTGGGCAGCCGAGCCTTCAGAGCCAGGGGCCAAATGGTGATCAAATACATTTTTATGAATACATTGTCATCAAATACATACATATATATNTATATATATATAACATAAATTGGGAATAATATTTCATTATCATGGTGTAATCGGATGGTGGAATAAATACCATGATATTGGTTACACCAATATAATTCCATCCAGCTGCCTGATGGTTAATTGATATAATACCGAAATGATAATTCATCCTGTGAGTGGATGGTAGAATAAATACAATGCTATTATTGGTTAACCCAATATAATTCGGACCATCTGCCTGACGGTTATTTAATAGGTTCTACAATCAAAGACGGAAATAATAATTCATCATTTCCATCACGGAAATGAAACAAATATGATTATAGTTACATTAAAGTTAATAATAGTACTAGTTATACTAATACAATTCAATCCATCTATCTGATGGTCCGCGTGTTATCATATTTAGTTATGAAAGGAGAGATACACTGTCGCGTGCAGCCGGCTTATGGCTAACTGGGTCAACATGTCTCTACAGTTTCAATATGGCATTGCACGAATATTAATATTTAAATATCGGCGTGAAATACGCTCACAAATACCAGGGGAATAAGTTAGAGTACAACTTACATAGATTCTGGTCACGAATAATTTGTGCCGGCTTTTCTCGATCAATGGATGGTTCGAGATGTGATGCAGTGGCTTGAATACCCAAATCGATATCACTCCATTGACGTGTGGGCGGAAGGAAAGACAGATCTTTCTAATTGCAGAGTTTTTATACAGGTCTTGATAGCCTCTTTTCCAAGCGGGTCATGGTATATTTAATTATTGACCTTTTCTCCTTGAACTCTTGGAGAGTGATCCCCCTTTTGTTTTGATCTGTTCTCGTGCAAATAGCAGTGGGCTCACAAATTTCACCACAAAGCAGCAGCATCACGTTAACTGCCACTGGCTAATGTTATAGTAATATTAGGAATATAACTAGAGCCAGAAATAGGTCTAGACGTAGACGAGACGAGAACATGAACAAAAAGTTCTTTTTTTTTAAAGATTGTTTTTCTTTATTACGATTCTTATCTGGAACATGCTTAGATATTTTAAATAAATTCAGACATCATGAAATAGGTATTTCTATTACAAATAAAAAATAGAAAGTCATTAAACAAAAGAACTTTGCAAAAGTATAATTTGGAATAATTTCTTTTTACGTTACAATTTGTTTTTAGTTGTGAATTTACTTAAAACAATTTATATTCTCTAATTTCAAATATATCTTTTTGAGGTTGTATGAGTGTTATTTAAGGATGCCTGGGCCCCCTATGTCAAGGCCTTCTAGTCAGAAGCAAGAATCCAGCTCAGCGATAGATACGAAAATCAGTGAATTTCCTTGTTATTATATCCCTAATGATAGGGATCGAAGTTAAGTGACTTAACACTTTCATAAGTCAAATATTCCAAATTGAGACAATGGTGTTTATTTTTTCTATGGTAGATGTTGATTAAACTTAATATAAATATTTTATAGTTTCAGTAAGTTTTATATAAATTTTATATTGAAAATGATTTGTAAAAAAAATAATTTTCTTTTTTTTGTAGACGAAAGTTTAGGTTACAAAAGACATTTTTGTTTAGTAACACAAGTAGTCAATATTATGCCACTGGGCATTGAAAATTAAATTTTATAATAGTTTAAAATAAGTTTAACAATTCTTAACTTGTCAGCCTAATTTTCTAAAGAACAACGCAATTGATAACATATATTTGTTCCGGTGCTCTATGGTGCAGAGATTACGCGCAAACAAAAAATATAATTTCCCAATTCACGCACTCACTGGATGGATGAAGGCGCAACTCTATTACGTTATTGTTTGAAATTATATTCTAATGTAAGTTGTGCTTTAGGAGATGTGCAATAAAATTATAAATTAAAAATGCGTGCAGTTAAAACATATGACGCCATTGTTTGTAGTCTATAGTTTAATGTTGGAAAAGGTTACGATTTAAAAAGAAGATATGAGGATGTATAATTATATAGGATAATGTGTGTACATTTCAGGACGTTTAATATTTCGTATTAATCAAACAAGGATAAGTTACGTGGGCTTTTGGACAAAAAAAGGGGCGCAGCGCGCTGTACATCCCCTAGTTATGTATAATTAACAAGAAGAGTCAGCCGATAAATATGTATTTTAGGAGAGATTGTTTTTTCATACTGACAAAATGTAGTGCCTATTTGTATACACAATAAAGTGAAGTGAGTCTTGAGAACATTAGATAGAACTTAGCTGCTTTTAACACCGTGAGGTGTTCGTATACAAGCATCATTCAGACTAAGGTTGTGGTTACACTGCACGCCAGTGGTTCCTAAAATTTTTTACCTGTGGACCACTTTTACAGTTAAATCTTGCCCACGGACACCCAAGTGAAAACGCTATATAAATACATAGTATAGAAATTTAATCATTTTTAAAAACAAGCATTTTGTTGAAGATTCATTTATTGATTTATAACAATTGTTTGAAAATTTTGTAAAGTTAAAGACTTGGATGAATTTGATGTGATTTTATGAGTGTATTTATGTCCGGTGTCACGAAATAAAGTCTCCCCCAAAATAAAGTCTCCCCCGGAGAGTTTATTTTAAAACAATTTCGCCCCCGGAGAAATTGTTTTAAAATGAAGTCTCCCCTGTTAAAATAAATCCTCCCCTTAATTATTTAAAATTATAAATAATTGTTTTATTAAACTTTTTGACTTACAACATAATTTCTATTTGTTCTACATGCATTTGTGTATGATTTTGTAAACATGGAGGGCTTCCGGATTTGCCAGAACCGGAGCTATTATAAATATGTATGTTTTATGGGTCTATCGGCCTGCCGGATTTTTCCGGATTTATGAATTGAAATTCTGTCGAAGCCGGAATTGTAAACATAGCTGGATTCCGTATTATCCAAAGGGTAGATCCATTACAACCCTAATTAAAACTGCAAGACCAGGCATAAACCACGAATAAACTGTGGAAAAGCGTAAGACGCAATAATCTCATGTACAGAAGGAGCGTCTGCAATGTATAAAATAATTTTTATATCAATATACATGTTTGTATATATGAAAAGGTTTTTGTATGTACGTATTTTTATGTATGTATTTTGTGTACAGTATATGTTTATGTTTGTACGTATGAATGCATGTATGTATATAATTATGTATGCATATATGCATTGATGCATGGATGAATGTATGCATATATGCGTGCATGCATGTATGTGTGTGTGTGTGTGTGTGTGTGTATGTTTAATATTTCTTTTTATTATATTTGAAAGATATACTTTGAAATACTATCTTTTGTGATGAAAGTATTGACGATTGTAGTAAAGGATGTGTTTTTATAATCATTTGTTTTGTTTTTTGTTTGTAGTCATAGAAATAATCTGACATATTATTATTGTAGCATTTATAAATCAGTTTTGAAAAATGTTTTTAATTTAAAAACCAGAAGCCAATGTTAAGTAAATTATTGCATTTTTAAATTTGATAGTTTGATAGTGAAAAAACGTCTCGGTATATTTATTAAAAGAATAACTTATTATTTATATATTATTAGTGAAGCTGTCTCCCCAAAAGCGTTAATACGTTTTGCGTAAACCACTGCTATAAGCCCAAGGTGTCATCCCATAACGACTAAACCAATAAAACTCCTCCGATTCTTCCAGTGCCACATACAAGGATGTCACCCCTTGTTATAGTGTCACCCAGTGATGTCAGCACCATTAGCACCACCCATCCTTTTTAAACATCGCTTTTGCTTCTCTCAACACACTGCATTTACAGAGTTTTAAAAAAACATACTGTATAATCGGGTTATAGGTTAAACAGGTCAGTTGCACAGCGTGATTTATGTTTCCTCCCCCCGTGTCTTTACTTAATTGGGTCACTCCCACCCCCTTTCCACCGACTTCAAAAAAAGGATGTCTGAAAGCCCGGTGGTTGTGTGACTTGGCCTTAAAGGACTTAATCCCGGCTTTATGAAACAAAACAATTGCCCTTATACACCAAAAACTCCATGTGCGTCTATTTGTACTGTGGGAAAAAAATCAAATAATTAAGCAATTTTTCAAATTATGTTACGCCCCTGAGAAGTGTCAAACGGTATGGTCCCCACCGCTCATATCTCTGTATATCTACGCCACTATCATAAATAGTATTATAGTAAACAATTATGACTATTACAGCAAGACAAAAGTAAGTATTCTATATTCTTTTGTTTTTCAATGATCACTGTGTTTAATATCGAAAGTGTGATGGGGGCGGATTTATTTTGGGGGAGACATTATTTTACAGGGTAGGGGAGGATTTATTTTAATTGGGAGTAAAATATTTTCTCCGGGGGAGAGTTTGTTTTAAAATGGAATCTCCTGGGGGAGACTCTGTATGGGGGAGGATTTATTTTGCAACACCGGCTCAATGTTTGTTAGTAACAACCGCAAGTCCCCACGAGTATTTATTTCTAGCCAGTTTCTTTTGTTTGTGATGAGATTTGTTGTGGTCACTCTCAAAATTCTAACCGGCCAGTCGGGACAGTTTTCTTTGTTGTGGTCACTCTCTAAATTCTAGCCAGCCAGTCGTGTTATTTTCACGTGTTGTGGTCACATTCACAAGTCTAGCCGGCTATTGAGTACATATTCCTGTGTTGTTGTCACCCTCAAGCCTAGCCGGCCAGTCGGGACAGTTTTCTGTGTCACCCTTACAAGTCTAGCCGGCCAGTCGGGACACTTCCCGTGTTGTGGTCAACATGAATTTTAAAAAGGACTCAGTCACAGGATGAGATATATCACATGTATTATACAAAGGAATGTTTAGTTAAAATGAAATGAAATTTGTCATAAATAATTAAAGTGTTTTTTTAAAAAAATGGAGACGGCTTTAACACAGGGTAGGAACAAAACTACAAGAAATGACACAATAAAGTCATACAAAACTGAAATACAGTTCAAATAATGTTTAAGTGAACATATAGGGAATAGAACGTGTTTGTGTTTATGTCCGTGTTGATAACCAGAGTTGTTAGATAAAAGAACACAAAGATAGGAAATAACACTTTAAAATTATTTTAACTATGAAACAAAAATGTGTGTTTTAGATCAGAACTTATGACGTCAATTACATTAAAAAAATATTGAGAAACAGAGGCAGCCATTTTTAAAAATATTTTAATCAAAGTGATTCTAAATTTTTATTGTAATCAATTATCTTCTGCATTTTAGGAGAGTTGTCAAGACATTATTCATGGTGTTGCCATGGCTACATGTGAAAATTCATAAAATAATGGGTAACAACTCATACTTTTGTGTGTTTTTTTAGTTAATAGATAAAAGTTTGCATTGGCTGACTGACAGAATGCCAAGATACTAATTGTATACCATATTTTCAATGACTGGTAGAATGCCTTTATACTTTGTAATCCATTTATTAATTGACTGACAGAATACCAAGATGTTGAAAAATAGAAGAAACAAGAATGCTGAGCATCAAACTCAAAATCATTCTCATTCACAATTAGATAAATAATGGAAACATAAATAAAACCAAAGCTTTATTAGCGAAACTAATTCAATTTAGCTTCTCTTATAAATGTCACTCTTCGTAGATATAATTTGGTTTTGTAAGTGTAGAGATTACTGGTATCCAAACATGTTGAGGTGTTCTATAGAATGTTTTCCACACTCACTTCAATTTATGGGTGAACGAATATCCGCTACAGTTTGTTACTAAGAAAGAACACGCGATCTTTAAAAAAATAAATTGTTTAAATACTCTCCTTGTTCATTTAAATTTGTTTGCGCGTAATCGATGCACCATAAAGCACCGCAACAATTATATTTGAACAAATGCGTTGTTGTTTAGAAAATTGAGGTTACAAGATAGGAATTATAAATTTCTTTTAAAAACTTTTGAAATTTAATTTACAGTTCACGGATGCATATTTTTAGTAACATGTGTTACCAAACAAAAATATTTGTATAAACTGAGGCTTTCATTAACTAAAAAAATAAATAATACAAATTATTTTTGTAAATATGATATATTAAATACTTACATAAAATATGAAATTGTTATAATAAGTTTAGTGTAACTGTATCTTTAATTGATGTGACAGACTTATTAATATGTCAAGGATGCATTCTATGACTTTCAATGACTTTAAAATCTGTTGCTTATCATTAAATCTCCACACAACCTTCCCCCACCCCCCGCCCCCCCCCCGAAAAAAAAAGAGAATTTAAAAAACAAGGTTTTCTAATTTTTCGATTACGTTTATAAAAAAAAAGTTATAATTGGTAATCAGAAACAAGCTAAACATAATTAAATTTTTTTTTTAAAATCACATAGCTAGGAGAATTTGTTTTTCTATATTTTTATTATTGATAAAAATTTGGCCCAATATTTGAATATTTCTATTGTCATGAAATATTTTTAGTTCTAGTCCTTGCCGATGTAAGCACATACTTGATGTAAAGTTATAGTCCTTGCCGATGTAAGCACATACTTGATGTAAAGTTCTTGTCCTTGCCGATGTAAGCACATACTTGATGTAAAGTTCTAGTCCTGGCCGATGTAAGCACATACTTGATGTAAAGTTCTAGTCCATGCCGATGTAAGCACATACTTGATGTAAAGTTCTAGTCCTTGCCGATGTAAGCACATACTTGATGTAAAGTTCTAGTCCTTTCCGATGTAAGCACATACTTGATGTAAAGTTCTAGTCCTTGCCGATGTAAGCACATACTTGATGTAAAGTTCAAGTCCTTGCCGATGTAAGCACATACTTGATGTAAATTTCTTGTCCTTGCCGATGTAAGCACATACTTGATGTAAAGTTCAAATCCATGCCGATGTAAGCACATACTTGATGTAAAGTAGTTACCGCCCACGAGCATCAAGAAGAACATTGAAAATTTTTGGTTGTTTTTCAAAAATCTATCATATTAATGCCAAATGTTTTATGGCTGTATGCAATGTGGAGATTCATGTCGTTACTACGTCTGTACTGAGGAAATAGTGCATCGGCCTCTGGTCCAGTGGAAAACCTCTGCTGGTCAAACATGATAAAAATGTGAGAAATGTGGCTGTAGATGATCTTAGGACAATAAAGTTTGAGTGATGTAGATGATCTTAGAACAATAAAGTGTGAGTGCTGTAGATGATCTTAAAACAATAAAGTATGAATGATGTAGATGATCTTAGAACAATAAAGTGTGAGTGATGTAGATAATCTTAGAACAATAAAGTATGAGTGATGTAGATGATCTTATAACAATAAAGTATGAGTGATGTAGATGATCTTAAAACAATAAAGTATGAGTGATGTAGATGATCTTAGAACAATCAAGTATACGAGATTTAGATGATCTTAGAACAATAAAGTATAAGAGATTTAGATGATCTAGACTCTACGACATGCCGAGCAAAAGTCGACATTTTATTTAATCTGATAAGCGTCATTATCCAATTAAGCCCCTGCACCATATTTTCTAACTTCGAGAATCTTCGCTCCCAGGGAACCCAACGATATAAGACTTGAGGATGAGTACAGCAGGTGTTGAGTTTATAACAATGTCCATTGTATGCGTAATACAGGTGATTCTTACTCCACTTATTTAGACAACTAACAAGTGTTCCTTACTCCACTTACTTGTACAATAATTACTTTCATCTTTATTATCTTATCTAGAGAACGTTCAGGATTTTCGTAGTACATTTATTTAGACAAAATTAAAGTGTTCCTTGGTTGCGTTACTGTTACAGCTATCATTTTCATCTTAGTTCTCTTTTCTAAAAGACATTTAGAGGTTCCACAGTTCCCTTATCAAAAACAAACATTTAGTTGTTCCTTAGTTCCTTAGTTCCCTTGCTAAGTCAACTATCAGTTGTTTCTATTTTTTTTTTGGTTACCTTAATAAGATAAATAATTATTACTTGCGTATAACTACTCTCCTTAGTGTAATTCGTATATTTAAATGTGGTAGCAACTTTATTCGTTCCTATAGAAACTCTAATTAGGCATTCATTCAATATTAGAACCTTGATAATTAAATTAAAATTTGCATATTATTAAAATATGTTATTGTTATGTATTATTTGTATAATTTTGATTATAATATTGTTATTATTGACAGAATTTTACACTATGATATAAATCCAATTAAAAGTATTTAATACCTGAGTAAAACAACTATAATCTTTGAATTTCTTTGTTCTTGATACTCATTTCAAAGGGATCGAAGTCAAGTGGTGTAACATTTTCATAGATTCAACATGCTACAGCAGCAAATATCCCTGGTAAATTAGTTCAAGGTACATATCGATTAATGTTCATTAAAAAATGATGTTAGGCCTGGTACCTATTGGAATTCAGGACGTGTTAGCGCATTTTCGTATTATGTATCAGTACTTATGTTAGATATCAGAATTATGTAGTTATCAGTATTTGTGTTTAGATTTCAGACATATTTTTATGAATTTTCTTGTGTAATGAATATACCTGACATTTTTTTTTATTTAAAAGTCATTTCTTTACATTTAAAAAAAAATTATTTTCTCTTTAATCCAACTACAAGTCACCACAAATGATGACGTAAAACTCTCAAAACTTTTACACATATTCTAATGACGTCAACTAAAAAAAAACAACTAATTCTTTTGCACCCTTTCGCACCACTCTTCAATGCTTGAAATATTTTGGCTTTGACTTCCGGCAATGGCGGCCGTTCCCTGCGCTAGTGTTACCTCTCGATTCGAAATATTTTTTGGTAGTTTTAACGGGGTTTTTTAACGGATCGAGTAACTGAGTGTTGATGCACAAATGGCAGGTCAGGGCATACAAAAAACATATATACATCATGGGTCTAGGACTTATGGATGCTGTGATCAAGGGTGATTACAGACGGACAAAACGGGTGCAATAGCGATTTCGACATCTCGAAAATGCGCTAAAAAGTTCACAAATTATGTTAGTATTTAATTTAAATAATATAATAGTCCAAGTCACTGGATCTGTAACGATGAGCAGCGATGTACGATAGTCTACAGCAGTTACTTTAGTTGAAAAATCTGTGTGTTGATGAGCGCTGTAAAAATATTTAATATGATGACGTCATTGTTTGGTGTGCATCGGTGCGCAAAATACAACCCTTATTATTGTTAAATACATTGCGTACATTTCATAAAGTTTAATAATTCGTATTTATCAAAAAAGGACAAGTTAGTTAGTCTTTTTAAAAAAGGTTGGCGCCGTAGGCGCCCAAAAAAAGGGGGCGCCGCAGGCGCCACGGCACCCCGGCACAATCTAGTACGTTATAATTAAAATGAATTTTTAAATGAATTAATATTTTTGTAAACGAAAATATCATTTACTAATAATATTTTTGTTTAGTAATACTAGCTACTAATAATATACCTCAGGGAATGGTGAATTAAATTTTTTTAAAGTATGAAAGAATTTCATAATTTTTTATCGTACACCATTAGTTTTCTTAAGAACAACGCAATGGATAAAATATATTAGCTCCAATGCTTTATATCGCAGCGATTGCGCGAAAAAAAATACAATGCACAGGGATAATGTGACGATCAAGATTTATTTTAAGATAGCGGGTACCAATTTTGTTCAACTTAAATTATTTTAATACGAAATAGATAGCGTTAGCTAAATGTAAATCGAATGGATCTTGGCCAAACTTAAAACATACCTACTGTTATAGCCAATATTAATATACCATACGGCGTTGAACTACTAATGTTCATTGATTTGGGGCTGGTGGACAAATTTTGTTGTTGTAAGCTTTAAATACTTTATTTTTGGCTATGTGAGATATATACAAGTTGTTTAAGCTTAAACGACATGGAAAAATGGACAGATTGTAAAAAAAAAACTAGTTGTGAAATAAATTAATATCCCATATTTAAATTTAAAATGACATTGAATTTGTTAATGTTGATCTCTTTTGGCCCTAATTCTTTTTTCGTAAACGGTTAATAAATTTGTTCCCCATTCTGTGCCATAGTCTCAAAAAATATCGATACTATATTGAAAATGATCCATATAGAAATGAAAGCATGTTTCAAAATGTACATCTTGCACCAATATGGCGAATGAACAGTTTATGCCATGATTTTCATTTATATATATATAATTTATATATATATA
>MUZC01001063.1:610402-657736 GCA_002072015.1 Radix auricularia
TATATATATATATATATATATATATATATATATATATATATATATATATGTGTGTGTAAATGAAAGTGTGTGTGTGTGTGATTGTCTGTGTGTGTGTGCATGTGTGTGCGTGCTTGTGCGTGTGTGTGAGTGTGTGTGTGTGTGTGTGCTTGTACTTTAAACTCTATGCACTTGATCGTCATTAACATTTTCGAGACAGTTTAGTATGCTTTCTGGATGGTAGCTGGCAACATTATTTTCTATATTTAACACATATGGGGCGTCGGATGCCCATAATATCAATTTGCTTATATAAGTAATACAAAATAGTTTTTGAATTAGCTGTGTAAATTGAAGGATTTTAATCAAAGATAATACATAATATTTTTACAGCAAATATTAAAATACTACAGGGAGCTTAACACTTAATGATAATTTCTTCGTAGACAGGGGCACATAACTTTTATGTTTTTATTCCCCAATCGATTATAAATGATTTTTGAAAAATAATGACAAATATATCCTATATTATGCAGATTAAAAATGAAAAGTTGTTTTCAATTTTACATCTTGCACTGACTTGGCCATGGTTCTCATAATAAATATTTTTTGCTATTATGAGCTATATCAAAATAATTTTATTCGTTAGCTACTGTATATATAAAGGGATCTTAACCAATTTATTCATATACAATCCGGATATCCCATATTAAAGGTCACTTAAATTATAATGTTTATGTCCAATTTTCATATATGTTTTAAGATGTTTTCCTCATTCAATGTTTAGCGATCTTTCAGAAAATATTCAAGTTGAAACCCAATTAAAATAAATAATTATATTTTTTAAATTTACATCTTGCCCAATGGCCCATAAATGACATTTCTCTTATAATAGCGGTATGCAAATTAGTGTTGGTGCAAGATACTGAGAAAATTAATGACTCTTGGCCATGTCTTTAAGAAAAAAATATTAATAGTCAAATAACCTCATGGTTGTTTGGGGTTCTAATGTTACCATTCCACTTTCTCGGGGCTTGGTAAATCTTGGAGGTGCCCATCTCCTCACCAGGTCAGTGGAAGACTTTGAAATAAGCAAGCAAGCCAGCAAATAGATGTTACGATTCAATATAAAGGATTGTAATATATAATATAAATCTTCTGTTTGCAGTCAATAATACCAATTCTTAATATGTGCCAATCGTCATTTTATTTAAATAAATATAAAACTTTTGTGTGTTTGTCTGTGTGTGTGTCTGTGTATGTGTATGTATTTGTGTGTGAATGTAAGAGGGTGTTTTAATTAAAATAGATGTGAAAAATTTGAAAAAGGCCAATATAAAAAAAAAACACACATTAAGATTTCTTACACAAATGCCCAAGTATTACCGTCCGCTGGCTTAAATAAACAAAATATTCAACTAAAGGTAACAAAGTATTCTTGAAATTAATAGGTTAAGAATTTATATTAATTGCAATGAAATATTTTGTCATTTTAGTGAATAATTTATGTTTTTTTGTGTTTTTTTCTCCATAATTTTTGTCCATTAGGGATGATAGTGATGCCCCGAATATTGATAATTACTTCATTTCAATCAACTTTAAAAAGGAGGAAGAAATAATAAGACATTATTTTAATAATTGTGTTTATCAAACTCGAAGAATATATTTTCTATACAAAGGTGCTGTAAGATGTGTAAATATATATTTATATAAAGAATCTAGATGTATGTTAAGGTCGTTTTAAAAATTAAAAAAAAATAACAATGAAGACAATGGATTTATTAATGGATACGGATAATGTGTAATATCTTAAACCTAATTTATATATGAAAAAAGGACCAATAATATGCTTAAATGAGAAGAAAATGTGCGCTGAGCGATAAACACAGTCTCACTCTTCTTCAGAATCAAATGATGAAAACATAAATTAAACCCAATCTTGATTAGCAAAACGAATTCGTTCTAGTATCCCTTTAAAATGTCACTCTTCGGGTATTCAATTTGGATTTAAGGTAAAATGATTCTGATATGTGAAAACCTCACTGAGTTAAATGTAGCGATGTTCTAACGAATGTAATTAACACGCGCTTCATGTTATTGGTATACAAATAGACACTACATTTTGTCAGTGAGAAAGAAAACTCGATACTAAAATAAACCTTGATTTGAACATTACTCTTGTGCATTAATTTTTTTTTTTTTTGCGCGCAATCGCAGCACCACAAAGCACCGGAACTAATATATAGTATTAATTAAGTTATTCATGAGAAAATTAAGATTACAAAATAAGAATTGTGAATTTCTTTCAAACTCTTTTGAAAATTAATTTATTATTCCTTGAGGCATATTATTAGTAACTTGTGTTGCTAAACAAAAATATTTTAGTAACTGAAACTTTCATTTATTAAAAAAAAAAAATTCATTTAAAAATGTATTTTAATTATTGCATATATTTAATGCTTACATAAAATGTGAAATTTTTATTTTAACTTTAATCGAAATGTGTCTTTAGCTAAATTTAAAGCGGTGGAAATTGCTGTGAAACAGACATTCTATGAAAGTGGTTCGCCACTTTACTTCGATCCCTATGTTTAGGGATACAATAACAATGAAATCACATGATTTTTGCCAATAGTTCAGTCAAATATTAAGATTCTAATCTTGATCGAACACCGAATTTTAGGAATGAAGTAAGTTGCTACCACATGTAAAATAAAAAAATTAAACTGAAGAGCGTAGATTTTAGCATGTATAAATATTCATCTACGGACACAAAAAAAGTAATGATAGTTCACTACGTAACGGAACTTAGGAACACTTTGAACGTTTTTAGGCAAGGAATTAAGATGAAACTCATAGTAAGGGATATAATATAAACCAGAGAGGTTGTGTGAGCATGGGAACTAAGGAACAACTAAATTGTTTTTAGTTAAGGAAATAAAGATGAAACTCATAGTAAGGGATATAATATACACCTGAGAGGTTGTGTGAGCATGGGAACTAAGGAACAACTAAATTGTTTTTAGTTAAGGAAATAAAGATGAAACTGATAGTTGTAACGGTAAAGTAACTAAGTAACACTTTACTTTTGTCTACATCACTGTACTACAAAAATCCTAAAAGTTTTCCAATTAAGACAATAACCATGAAAATAATAATTGTTTAAGTAAGTGGAGTAAGGAACACTTGATTTGTGTCTATGTAAATGGAGTAAGAAACACATGATTGTTTTCTATGAAAGTCGAGTAAGGAACACTTGATTGTTGTCTAAGTAAATGAAATAAGAATTACTAAATTTTTGTCTATGTTAGTGGAGTAAGAAACACCTGACTGACCCATAAACAGACATTGTTATAAACTTAAACCTGTTATCCTCCATTTCACGTCTTATATCATTGAGTATTCTCGTGAGCAAAGTTTCTCGAAACTATTCAACTTTGGGGAAGAGGAAATTCCGAAATGAGTCAGTCAATAAATGGTATACAATTAGTATCTTAGTATTCTGCCAGTCATTCAATAAATTGTACAAGAAGGCAACACATTTTGTCAACGAGAAATAAAAAAAGAAAACCATGAAAAAACGTTGTTGACTATAAATCGTTTATATACCAGAAAATACTACTAGGATGTTCATTATAATACGCAGGGCAAAACAATACTAAAATACTTTTTTTCTAGTTATGTCTCGTAAAACGTCTTTAATGTAATGCACACCGATCGTGAATAAATTTTTAAAAGTATTTTCAATATAACGCGCACCTTATTGCGCGACAGGAAAGGATGTTGAACATATTATGCGCCCCGACGATCAGCTAAAATCTTAACATGTTACATAAAGATAAATAAAATAATTTTAAAATTCATTAATTTAATTACAATACATTCGATCGATCTGAAATTTTAAAACTTTTTTTATATGATTGGCGCGAGTCTGCCAGCAAAATTTGAGCTCGCTAGCTTACGATGAAATAGGATAAAAATCTATCAGACACCACAAGTTAATATAAAATATTTTTAATAATTCATGTTAAGCCTGGTCCCTTTTGGAACTCAGGACATGTTAGCGCATTTTCGTATTATGTATCAGTACTTATGTTAGATATCAGCATTATGTAGTTATCAGTAATTGTGTTTAGATTTTAGACATATTTTTATGAATTTTCTTGTGTAATGAATACCCTGAAATTTTTTTATTTAAAAGTAATTTCTTTACATTTTAAAATTTTTTATTTTCTCTTTAATCTAACTACAAGTGGTTTGTGGTCACTGAAATAGGACTCATAAATGAAACATTCTAAATTGTAATCAGCTAATCACCCAAATATTCCGTCAATTGTTGTTTGATAAATCGTGGTTGCCAATCTTGGTGAAAGTAGTTGAATGTTGAAGCTTGTAGCGAAAAGGTTTTCAATTTCTGCCCCTGGGCCGCTATGATCTTGATTGAAGTCACCAAAAATGATGACGTAAAACTCTCTAAACTTTTACACATATTCTAATGACGTCAACAACAAAAAACTAATACTTTTGATAATACCAAGACTTCCGGCAATGGCGGCCGTTGCCTGCGCCAGTGTTATTCTCTCGATTCGCAATGTTTTTTAACGGATCGAGTAACTGAGTGTTGATGCACAAATGGCAGGTCAGGACATACAAAAAACATATATACATCATGGGTCTAGGACTTATGGTTGCTGAGATCTAGGGTGATGACAGACGGACGGACAAAACGGGTGCAATAGCGCATTCGACTTCTCGAAAATGCGCTAAAAACACGCTTTTCAAAAATACATTTTATTTACTAACTCTCCATGTTCATAATAATTTTTTGAGCGTAATCGCTGTACCATAAAGCACAGGAACTAGTTTATTTTATCAATTGTGTTGCACTCTTGTACACTTAGGAATTGTGAATGTTTTTAAAACTAATTTGAAATTTAATTTCCAAATAAATTTCTTGATTAATATTAGATTATTAATTTATGTTACGAAACAAAGATAATTTTGGTAACTTAAACTTTCATTTAAAAAAAAATATTTAAAAAAAAAAAATAATAACTAACAAACAAACAAACATAATTGAAATAAGAATTCATTTTAAATATGTCTTTTATTTAATGCTCAGAGAAAATATGAAAATATTATATGAAGTTTATATCTAGATCTATGTGAAGCTTTCAATAATGCAACTATACCTTCGTCATAACTACATATAAGATATTGGTGTTCATTCAAATTTATGAAGGTGGCACACCACTTTACTTCGATCCCTATATTTAGGGATACTGTCGCCGTGAGTCATCACAGCGTGGACAGTGAAGTACACATTCCGTGTGCTGTCGCCATGAGTAATCACAGCGTGGACAGTGAAGTACACATTCCGTGTGCTGTCACCGTGAGTGTGAGTCATCACAGCGTGGACAGTGAAGTACACATTCCGTGTGCTGTCGCCGTGATTCATCACAACGTGGACAGTGAAGTACACATTATGTGTGCTGTCGCCGTGATTCATCACAACGTTGGGCAGTTCTGTGACCATAGTACATTCATGGAGCTATTGAACTGTGTTGCTTGGCTCCTTGGCTTTTGGTTGGACACTTTCGTTCTGGGGTTTTGTTATGGGCATTGGTAGTGTTTATGGTTCTTAGTTACGTAAGTAGTTATGTAGACATTGAAAGATGTGATTATGTCATGACCATTTTTTTTCGATGATGTAAGAAATTTCGTTCCTGAAGACCTCAGTACATTTTTGTAAAGTAGATGTAATAATGATGATAGATTCTCATGATGAGTTTTCCATGAGATTGATTACGATGAAATATATAGTTTATGAGAATTATGATTATGATTTTGCACTGTTCCCATGATTTCGCTATTCATGATTATAAAGGTGTTTTGAGAATTGTTTTGATTTGATGATACATTGATAATTATTATTATGATGCTTATGTTTAAGATAATTATATATGTGGGTATGGATGGATAGGAGATCTCCATAACACAGGCGTCCCATGCACTATGGGGACATTAAAGATACATGTGGAGTTCCACTATGGGGACTATAAAGATACATGGAGAGTCCCACTATGGGGACTGCAAAGATACATGGAGAGTCCCACTATGGGGACTGCAAACATACATGGAGAGTCCCACTATGGGGACTGCAAAGATGACAAAGATGTTAAAGATCATTTTTTGTTGTTGTTGTTTTGTTTGCGTTTGCAAACAACAATGATTCTATGCCCTGATTTTTTGTGTAATATTTGAAAGATCGTGTATCTTATACTTAAATCATGTGTAGATTTAACTCCGTAAGTTAAATCTAAAGTGAAGAGGGGGGATATCTCAGTGAAACATTATGGAGTTATTGGGTTTTCCCTGACATGTCAATGTGTTACTTGTGTTTGGTGCGGTGCGGTGCGCACGGTATGAAAGGGTATGACGTAAGAGTGTGAGCGTGACTTAGTACGAGAGAGGCAGTTGGTGTGAGCGAGAGATAGGACGTGTTCGTTAATGGTGGAACCTTTTGTTGTTAATAAAGTTAGAGATATTCAAGAGTGTTGGTGTTCTACCTTGAGTTGATCTGTCCGTTTGATCTTAACAAGTAACCCAGACAACGACGTAACAGATACACTGACAATGAAATTCAGTGTAATTCGTTTCTAACGGTTAACACTTACATCTAAGTCTAATAAAAAAGAAATTAAAATCTTTTTTATGTTGCTGATTTTATTTTTCGATTTTTAATATTTCATAAAATTAATAATATTAGCGTAGCTACTAGGTCTATATATTTTAAATTGATGTTCTTTCTGACATAAGGGAATACTTTTTTAGTATTATGTATATCTTACATCATTGATAAAAATGAGACCGAATTTATCTGACAGCTTTTATTATCAAGAAACTTTCAAACATTTATATGTCTGTCTACTTCATGGTGGACATAGCCAGGGTGGTCAGGACGGTGAGTAGATCCAACACTCAGTAGTATGCCTGTTGACTTCATGGTGGACATAACCACTGTGGTCAGGATGGTGAGTGGGTCCGACACCAGGTAGTATGTCTGTTAACTTCATGGTGGACATAGCCAGGGTGATCAGGACGGTGAGTAGGTCCGACACTCAGTAGTATGTCTGTTAACTTGATGGTGGACATAACCACTGTGGTCAGGATGGTGAGTGGGTCCGACACCAGGTAGTATGTCTGTTAACTTCATGGTGGACATAACCACTGTGGTCAGGATGGTGAGTAGGTCCAACACTAAGTAGTATGTCTGTTGACTTCATGGTGGACATAACCAATGTGGTCAGGACGGTGAGTAGGTCCAACACTCAGTAGTATGTCTGTTGACTTCATGCTGGACATAGTCAGGGTGGTCAGGACGGTCAGTAGGTCCAACACCCAGTAGTATGCCTGTTGGCTTGATGGTGGACATAACCAGGGTGGTCAGGTCGGTGAGTAGGTCCAACACTCAGTAGTATGTCTGTTGACATCATGGTGGACATAGCCAGGGTGGTCAGGGTAGTGTGTGGGTCAAACACTCAGTAGTATGCCTTTTTAAATCCATCATATTAGCTTCACCGTCAATTCTCTATCTTGGTCCGTCGGCCGATGAAAAAACAAGAGTAATTAAAAAACAATCTGTAAAAAAAGTTGACGACTATAAATCCTTTACATATGAGACAGAACATACAGTATTAATAAAATTCAAAAAAATATGCACTGGTCGTAAAACAAACATTGAAACTGAGCAACAATGCACACGAGTTTTTTTAATGTGCACTTGGACCAACAAACCTAAAAGGGAATAATGGTTGCGATTACTTTGCCGTGTTCACTTGTTTGAAAGTAATAAAGATATGTTTATGACGTCACCATACTCTCTCAACCAAAACCATCTGAGCCAGGAGCAAGACCGAGTAGAGACGACATTAGATGGGTTATTTCTGTTTTATTGAGTACCCTTTATTTTATTGTAAGGTTTTATCACATTCCAAAACCATATGACATGTGTGTGACGTATTTGGTTCAACTATAATGTATGTGTTTATTTTGATAAATACGTTTAATTTTATCAATGTGTTTTCTTTTCATAATGTAGAGAAAATAAATATTAAGATACGAATAGGACAAGTTTATATGTTAAAGCGATATCTAATTAACATAACTAAAAGTGCACATTGAACATATCAGACAAAAGTTGGTTTAATAGGTTAGTAGTAAGTTATTATTTGCTAGTGTAAGAATTCACTTTATCAGCATACATATAGGCACACCATTTTGTCAATGAGAAAGAGGACTTGCCTCAAATATAGCGTTATAGGATGTCTCCTTTTTCATAATAAATTATGGGCGCGTAATAGCTGCACCAAAAAGCACCGGAACAAATTTATTTTATCAATTGCTTTTTTCTTAAGTGAAGTTGTTATCTTTAATTTTTTCTTTATGTAATTTAAAAATAATGTAGATCTATGCACAAGGTGTTATCGCACTTATAAAAGCGGTAAGCCACTTTACTTCGGTCCCTATAGTTTGGGAAACAATAAGAATGATACTTATGATTTTTGTTATCTAATGGTTAATACTTAAATCCCCACTCTCCACGCACTCGCTATTTTTCGACGTCTTATTTTTCATAAAATTGATGATTTAAAAATAGATTCAAAATCAACATAATTAAAACTGACCTTGTAGACGATCATTTCTTATTTATATATTTTTTCATTGATAAAAATAAGTTTCAATACATGGCGCCTGTCATCGTAAACAAATATCCTAGAGCACAATTTTTAGTTCAAGTCATTGCCTATAATAAAATGAAAGTTTAAAAAGTAGTTACTATCAACGACCATGAAATATTGTAATAAAGAGCGCCATATTGGTGGCCCATGTACCTACCATTTATGTACAGGGGAAATAGTGCTCAAGTCACTTGTGTGATGAAAAAACCACTGCCGGTCTGTCTTACTGCAAGTTTGAGAAGCACGTTCTTAGATGATCTTAGAACAAAAAATTATTAGTGATGTAGATGATCTAAGAACATTAATGTATGAGTGCTGTAGATGATCTAAGAACAATAAAGTATGAGTGCTGTAGATGATCTAAGAACAATAAAGTATGAGTGCTGTAGATGATCTAAGAACAATAAAGTATGAGTGATGTAGATGATCTAAGAACAATAAAGTATGAGTGATTTAGATGATCTTAGAAGACAAAAGTATTAGTGATGTGAGATGATCTCAACTCAAAAGTATTAGTGATGTGATGATCTTAGAAAAATAAAGTATGAGTGATGTAGATGATTTTAAAACAATAAATTATGAGTTCTGTAGATGAACTTAAGTCAATAAATTATGAGTCCTGTAGATCAGTGGTAATCCAAGTTGTGGTCCCCAAACGGGCGCCAATTTGTGGACAACAGTTCGCAATACCAAAAAATAAGCATAAAAGAAAAGGAAAAAAACCCTTAAAACTAAAAAATAAATTACTTTAAATTATTTAAATTATATATAAATTATATTCAATACAATACGCACCACGTGACAGACTATCATAAAAAATTACAAATAAAAGTAAATAATATTAAAGTATGTACAGGGCTAAATGTAAGTGGCACGTCACGACAAAATAACATTAACCTTTACTTGATACATAAAAATACATAGAGTACATGCGATAAATGTTAACATTTTATAGACAATTTTTCTCCTCACTAAATGTCTGCCTACAAAATATTTATCTCGATAGTATACCGCAGACAAGGTTAAAAAGCGATCGAAAGTCTTTGAAGCAAGCATGCATGCAAGCAAATAGACACTACAAGTTAATATAAAGGATTTTAATTATGGCTGCGGAAATTACCGTTTAATTTCTTGATTAATCGGTAAATTATTTTATCGATTAAAATTATTTTAATTGATAAATTAGTGATTAAAAATAGAAAAATGTTTCCTTTTTTAAAAAAAATCGAGGTATTAATTAATATTTAATAATATTTTTTATTTTATTATTATTTTTTTACGTACAAACTTCTCCGTTAAAGGAGTCAAAAATTGGTATACTTTAAAATAACCTGTTTTATAAGGACAATGATATAAAAAAAACACATTGTTTTTAACTATTTAACAATAACAAAATTTAATTATATTGAACTACTTATTTTTAAATATATCCCTTAACAATAGTAAGTATTTTAAATTTAATTAAATTAAATACTTGGGTTATGGGCATTTTAAAAAATGCAATAAAATAGCACAAAATATTAAGGAAAACGAAATATTAAAAAAAGAAATTATGAGGTCTTAAAAAAAAGCATAGCTCTCGCAACACTTGGGATAAAAAGATGATCTATATGTTTTAACTAATCATCCAACAATTTCTATACAGCTGTATTACTTTTGTATTAATAAAATTAATTTGAAATTTTCATTCAAGTGCCTCAACTTTAAAACGTTATTTAACTTGTTTTCAGTGTTAACTGTTTTAAAAATAACTTAATGCAAACAACAATGCCCGTTTTTATTACTTTCATTGAAATGTTCAGTTTAATGACGTCATACATCTTTATTTTTAGCTTTAAAAAATTATCGATTCAATAATCGGTAATTTTTCAAAAGTTAACGATTAAATTTCATTTAATCGTTAACAGCCCTAATTTTAATACATAATTATGAACTTCGATTTGCAGCCAATAATTCTAATTCTAAATACATGTCAATTGTTCAAAAGTTAGCATATATATTTTTTTTTTTAATTAAATTTATTTAAATAATTTTTAAACATTTGTGTGTGTGTGTCTGTGTTTCTATGTGTGTCAATGTGTGTGGGTGTTTTAATTTAAAATAGATGCCAAACATTTTGAACAAGCTCATACATTTAAAAAAACAAAATTATTTAAGATTTCTTACACCAGCCGTCTGCAGAAATAAATAAATAAAACATTTGACTCAAAGTTACAAACTATTTCTAAAAGACTCGGCTAATAATTTATATTGATTTTAATGAAATATTTGGTCATTTTAGTGAACAATTTACTTTTTTAAAATTTTGGAATAATTGTTTTTCATTAAGGATGATAGAGATGCGCCGAATACTGTTAATTAAAACACTTCAAGCTAGTTCAAAATCTGGAAAAAATAATAGAAAATAATTTTAGTAGATAAGTTCATAAAATTCAAACAATATATTTTTATTACAAAGATAACATCTTAAAATAATATACATAAATATATATTATTTTTGTATTTTTTTTAAAATAAGAGATACAATGGATTTAAATGGATACGTGTAATGTCTAAAATCCAATTTATATATGGAACAAACGACCAAAAATAAGCTAAAAATGAGAAGAAAAATAAATGCTGAGCTATAAACAGTCTCACCGTTCTTTACAATTAAATTATGAAAACATAAATTAAACCGAAGCCTTATTATCGAAACAAATTCCTTCTAGCATCATTTGAAAATGTCACTCATGGTAGATTCCATTTGTTTTTGTAAGTCAGGATGATGCTGGTATGCAAACACATCACTGTGTTAAATGAAGCGATGTTCTATCGAATGTACTCAACACTCACTTTACTTTATAAGTAGACAAATAGGCACTACATATTAAATATTAATAAGAATACCTGACTAAACACAAGCCATAGATAAACGTAGGACGCAATACTCTTATGTACAGAAGGAGCGTCTGGAATATATAAGATAAGATATATATTGTCATTGAGAGAGAACAATATATACTAAAAGAACCCTTGATTTTCAAATCATCCTTGTCCAATATAATTTTTTGGCGCGCAATCGCTGCACCATAAAGCATCGGAACTAATCTATTGTATCCATTGCGTTGTTCATGAGAAAATAGAGATGACAAGATAAGGATTGTAAATTTATTTGTAACTCTTTTGCAATTTAGTATTCTATTCCCTGAGGCATATTATAAGTAACTGGTGTTACGAAACAAAAATATTTTTAATACCTAATTTTCTTTTTTATTTAAAATTGATTTATCTAAAAATTATGTTTAATTATAGCATATATTTAATACTAACACAAAATGTGAAATTTTTATATTAACATCAATCGATATGATGTATCATTCATAGAATAAATAATTGTGACGTCACGTTTGTAACATTTTATTTCTATACAAATGGTTCGCCACTTGACTTCGATCCCTATGTTTAGGGAAACAATAACAATGAAATTCAATTACTTTCGTGCATATCAGTTAACAATTTATCACCCCCCTACCCCGAACGAATTAGAGTAGATACCCTTTAAAAAATCTTAGCAGAGACTTTGGAGCAGAGTGTAGTTTTACTCAGGTATGAAATATTTTTCATTGAATTTGTATCTTAGTTTTTAATTATTTACTCACAGTCTTATTTTAGAATACGTCCTAGTTAGGACTTTGACTTTTATTGTTTTAACAAGTTTATTATCTGATATATCATCTATTTCAATCTGATAATTGACCACACATGTCTTTACATTAGGATGGTGTGAGCTGATCTGTGAGTAATAAAGTATAAGTGCTGTAGATCAGTGGTTCCCACATGTTTTGCATCTATCGATAATCAATTTGTCCCCACCTCAACCCCCCCCCCCACTTTTTTTTCTAAAACGAATAAAAGATTATACCATTTTCAAAATCCTAGTAGAGACTTTGAAAAAGAGCGCCGTTTTTACTCAGGTATTAAATATTTTTTTATAGAATTTATACCATATTTTTAAATTCTGCCAATAATAATAATTTCTACAATTTAATAGAAATTATATTCCTTTAAATAATGCGCAATTTTTAATCTGAATATTAAGATTCTAATCTTGAACGAATACCTAATTAGAGTTTCTATAGGAACGAATAAAGTGGCTATCCCATTTAATTATACGAATTACACTAAGGAGAGTAGTTGTACGCTAGTAATAATTGTTTTTATCTTATTAAGGAAAGAAAAAATAATGGTAGTTAACTAAGTAAAGAAACTTTGGGAACACCTGATTTTTTGTTTACATAAGGGAACTAAGATAAAACTAATATTTGTAACGGTAACGGAACTAAGGGACACTTTATGTTCGGCTAAATATGTGTACTACGAAAATCCTGAAAGTTTTCTAGATAAGACAATAAAGATGAAAGTAATAGTTGTAGAAGTAAGTGGAGTAAGGAATACTTGTTTGTTATCTAAGTAACTGGAGTAAAGAAAACGTGTTTTTTGTCTAAGTAAGTGGAGTAAGTAACACTAAATCGTTGTCTATTTAAGTGGAGCAAGGAACACTTGATTGTTGTCTATATAATTGGAGTAATCAAAATTTGATCGTTGTCTATGTTAGAGGGTAAGTAACAATTGTTTGTTGTCTAAGTAACCAGAGTAAGAACCACTTGATTGTTGTCTATGTTAGAGGAGTAAGGAACTCTTGAGTGTTGCTTAAGAAAGTGGAGTACGAATCACCTGATTGAACCTTAAAATGGTCATTGTTATAATCTCAACACCTCTTATACTCCCCATCACGTCTCATATCATTGAGTTTCCATGTGGGTGAAGATTCTCGAAGTTATACAACGTAGTGCAGGGGTTGAATCGGATAATTTATACTATTTATTATCTGACTAACAGAATGTCAAGATACTAATTGTATACCATTTATTCACTGACTAAAAGATTGCAAGATATACTAATTGTATACCATCTATTCACTGAGTGAAATAATGTCAAGATACTAATTGTATACCATTTATTCACTGACTTAAACAATACCAAGATACTAACTGTTTACCATTTGTTCACTGACTGACATAATGCCAAGAAACTAATTGTATACCATTTATTCATTGACTGACTGAATGCCAAGTAACTAATTGTTTACCATTTATTCACTGACTAACATAATGCCAAGATACTAATTGTATACCATTTATTCATTGACTGACTGAATGCCAAGATACTAATTGAATACAATTTATTCATTGACTGACTGAATGCCAAGATACTAATTGTATACCATTTATTCACTGACTGACTGAATGCCAAGATACTAATTGTATACCATTTATTCATTGACTGACTGTATGCCAAGATACTAACTGTATACCATTTATTCACTGACTGACTGAATGCCAAGATACTAATTGTATGCCATTTATTCATTGACTGACTGAATGCAAAGATACTAACTGTATACCATCTTTTCATTTACTGACTGAATGCCAAGATCCTAATTGTATACCATTTATTCATTGACTGACTGAATGTCAAGATACTAACTGTATACCATTTTTTCATTGACTGAATGAATGCCAAGATACTAATTGTATATCATTTATTCACTGACTGACTGAATGCCAAGATACTAATTGTATTCCATTTATTCATTGACTGACTGAATGCCAAGATACTACTTGTATACAATTTATTCATTGACTGACTGAATGCCAAGGTACTAATTGTATACCATTTATTCACTGACTTACATAATGCCAAGATACTAATTGTATTCCATTTATTCATTGACTGACTGAATGCCAAGATACTAATTTTATACCATTTATTCACTGACTGACAGAATGCAAAGATACTAATTGTATACCATTTATCCACTGACTGACAAAATGCCAAGATGTTTAAAAGAGAAGAAAAAAGAATTCTAAGCATTAAACTCAATATAATTCTTATTCACAATTAGATAAATGAAACATAAATTAAACAAAAGCTTGAAAAGCGAGACGAATTCGATCTAGCATCACTTAAAAGTGTCACACTATTTAGATTTTATTTGGTTTTGTAAGTGTGGGTAATGCTGTTATCCGAACACTGTGTTAAATGCAGACATTCTCCATTGAATGTTCTAAACACTCTCTTCACTTTATGGGTATACAAATAGGAAAAAAAAATTGTCAGGGAGAAAATAATAAAAACCCGTTAGAAAGTTGTTGACTATAAATCCTTTGTATACCAGACATATCTATTAGAATGTTTATTTTAATACACAGGGCAAAACAATCCTAAAACCTACAAAACTCTATTTATGTCTCTTAAAAAGTGTTTCATATAATGCGCACCGATCGTGATAATATTTTTAAAAAGCATTATCAATATAATGCGCACCTTATTGCGCGACAGGAAAGGTTGTTGAACACTATACGCACCACGAAAATCATCTAAAAAATTAACATGAAACATAGAGACAAATAAAATAATTTAAAATTGCAATAATTTAATTACAATACATTCGATCGATGTGAAATTTTGAAACATTATTTAAATCATAGGCTCGAGTCTGCCATTAAAATTTGAGCTCGCTAGATTACGAGGAAGTGGGATACAAATCGATCAAACACGCCAAGTTTACATAACAGAATTTAAAAAACACGATATCCTAAAATAAATCTTTATTGGGTACGTCCCCCTGTTTATAATAAATTATTTGGTGCGTAATTGATGCACCATAATGCACCGGAACTAATGTATGTTATCAATTGCGTTGTTCTCGGAACTTTTAATAATTTTTTTTTATTTTTTGAATGTCTTTCAAACTATTTTGAAATTTAATTGACAATTTCCTGATTCATATTATAGTAATTTATGTTACTAAACAAAATAATTTTAGTAACTTAAACTTTCATTTTAAAAAAAACATAATTCAATTACGAATTCATTTTAAGAACGTCATTTATTTAATGCTGACAGAAAATATGAATTTTTTATATTAACTTTAATCTATTCGTATCCTTTACTAACTTAAGCTCGATATCCAGCATATTGTTTGGCATTTATGAAAATGGCTCGCCACTTGACTTCGATCTCTATATTTAGGGATACAATGACAATGAAATTCAGTAGAATTCGTATCTAACAGTTAACACTAATATCTGGATCTAGGTTTTAAAATTAATTTTTAAAATCTCTTTTATGTATTTTTTCGATTTCTAATATTTTATACAATTAATAATATATAGAACTATAAAACCTAAATCAATATATTTTACATTGACATTTTTTACTGACTAGTTTGGGGAACATTTTAATAGTATTATCTAATTTTTTTTTTTTATCATTAATAAAAATAAGACCCAATTTATCGGACAGCTTTTATTATTAAGAAATATTTTAGAAAACAATTCTAACCCCTCACGATGAAATCACCGACTTTAGGTTAACTGATAAGTAGATACCACCCTCCACCATCAAGAACAGTGAGAAAAAGATGTTGCCTTTTTTTCAAATTGTTGGATGACATGTATCATATTTATAAAAAAAATAATTTAGAGCTGTACGCCATGTGGAGGCTCATGTCGCAACCTCGTCTGTACCGGGGAAATAGTGCACCAGACTCTGCTGTACTGAGGAAATAGTGCACCGGCCCTTGCTGTACTGAGGAAATAGTGCACCAGACCCTGCTGTACTGAGAAAATAGTGCACCGGCCCCTGCTGTACTGAGGAAATAGTGCACTGGCCCCTGCTGTACTGAGGAAATAGTGCACCGGCCCTTGCTATACCGAGGAAATAGTGCACCGGCCCCTGCTGTACTGAGGAAATAGTGCACCGGCCTTTGCTATACTGAGGAAATAGTGCACCTGCCCCTGCTGTACTGAGGAAATAGTCCACCGGCCCTTGCTATACTGAGGAAATAGTGCACCGGCCCCTGCTGTACTGAGGAAGAGTGCACCGGCCCCTGCCGTACAAAGGAAATAGTGCTACTACATAAAATGTATAATTTAAACGCAGAAACTAAATAAAAATAATTAAAATTGACTTTGTTAATCACATAGTAATGAAACAATAATTTACATTTCATATATTTTTTCCCATTGATAAAAATTAAGCCCAATATTCGACATATTTGTTTGTCACAAAATACCATTAGAGATCAATTTATAATTCCAGTCCTTGCTGATGAAAACACAAACATTAAGTACATAAGTTGTGGCCCACAACCACCAGAAGAGTGATGAAAAGTGCTTCTTCTTTTCAAAATTGTTGGCTGACATATATCATATTCATATCTAATGTTTTAGGGCTGTACGCCTTGTTGAGGCTCACGTCGTTACCACGTCTGTACTGAGGAAATAGTGAACCGGTCTCTGGTGTGATTGAAAAACCTCTGCTAGTCCACCGTGAAAAAAAAGTGAGAACAACAGATGTAGATGATCTTAGAACAATTAAGTATGAGTGATATAGATGATTCTAGAACAATAAAGTATGAGTGCTGTAGATGATCTTAAAACAAAAAAGTATAAGTGCTGTAGATGATCTTAGAACAATAAAGTATGAGTGCTGTAGATAATCTAGATGTCTAGACTTATCCCTTTAAGTTTTTGTTGAGGTAACTTATTTACATGTTTGCTTTTAGCTTTTTCTAGATATCGCTGTTCTGTCTTTTTCTAGATGTGGCTGTTCTGTCTTTTTCTAGATGTGGCTGTTCTGTCTTTTTCTAGATGTGGCTGTTCTATCTTTTTCAGGATGTGGCTCTTCTGTCTTTTTCTAGATGTGGCTGTTCTGTCTTTTTCTAGATGTGGCTCTTCTGTCTTTTTCTAGATGTGGCTCTTCTGTCTTTTTCTAGATATCGCTGTTCTGACTTTTTCTAGATGTGGCTGTTCTGTCTTTTTCTAGATATCGCTGTTATGACTTTTTAGCGCATTTTTCAAGAAGTCGAAATGCGCTATTGTATCCGTTTTGTCCGTCTGTCCGTCCGTCCGTCCGTCTGTCATCACCCTAGATCTCAGCATCCATAAGTCCTAGACCCATGATGTATATTTGTTTTTTGTATGTCCAGACCTGCCATTTGTGCATCAACACTCAGTTACTCGATCCGACCTCTTGTAGTGGCAGTAGAGCTCCTGGAAGTTCCGTAGGACTTTAAGTCATTGTAACTTAATAGAATATGTGAGTTGCGTACAGTGGTGTGTTTGGTGTTAAAGTTATTGGTTAGTGGTGCGAAAGCATGTAAAAAAGAATTATTTTTTTGTTGTTGACGTCATTAGAATATGTGTAACAGTTTAGAGAGTTTTACGTCATCATTTGTGGTGACTTCAATCAAGATCTTAGCGGCCATGTGTCAGAAAATAAAAACTTTTTCGAAACAAGCTTCATTATTAAACTACTTTCACCAAGATTGGCAACCACGATCTATCTAACAACAATTGACGGAGCATTTGGGCGATTAGCTGATTAAAATTTGGAATGTTTCATTTATGAGTCCTATTTCAGTGACCACAAACCGTTTGTAGTTAGATTAAAGATAAAATAAAAAATTTTGAAATGTAAATAAATGACTTTTAAATAAAAAAAATTTCAGGTATATCATTACACAAGAAAATATATAAAAATATGTCTAAAATCTAAACACAATTACTGATAACTACATAATGCTAATATCTAACATAAGTACTGATACATAATACGAAAATGCGCTAACAAGTCCTGAGTCCAAAAAGGGACCAGGCTTAACATGATTTTTCTAGATGTGGCTGTTCTGTCTTTTTCTAGATGTAGCTCTACTGTCTTTTTCTAGATGTGGCTCTTCTGTCTTTTTCTAGATGTGGCTCTTCTGTATTTTTCTAGATGTGGCTCTTCTGTCTTTTTCTAGATGTGGCTGTTCTGTATTTTTCTAGATGTGGCTCTACTGTCTTTTTCTAGATGTTTCTCTTCTGTCTTTTTCTAGATGTGGCTGTTCTGTCTTTTTCTAGATATCGCTGTTCTGTCTTTTTCTTGATGTGGCTCTTCTGTCTTTTTCTAGATGTGGCTCTTCTGTCTTTTTCTTGGATGTTGCCATGGCGTAGCTCTTAGAAGGAGCTGATGTATTGAATGTTGGACTGGCGGGAGCTTGGTTTTGTTTGGTTTATTGGTTTGTCTTTTTATCTTCAGCGATCCTGGCTTTCAAATGAAAACGTCCTGCCTAAACCTGCACCCATATCTTAAGATGTTCAAACATATCCCTGTCTACTTGAATATGTTGAGGGATCATTTTAACAATGGTCATGTATTATATCCATTTTTAGCCATTGTCTGGAAGTCTTGACATTATTAATGTAAGCCGTGCCCCTCAAGTTGCTAGGCAATATCCTTCATCACTTCCTGGTCAAGTACAGTAGGGATCCTGTGAAATAGGACTTTCGTGACCCCTTGTCCTCTTCGGTAAGGTCAGCAACAATTCATTGGGGCTCTAATTTCAATCTTTATATTGTGTAAACTTGCTTGGAGATTTTGACATTTCCTTCTGGAACAAATACCATCAGTTTTAAAATTTAAAGATTTATAAGGTTAGTCGTATGATACCATTTTTTTAAAAGTAAACACGATAGTATTGCCAATGGTTGTCATCATCATGCGAAATATCCTGAGAAAGAATGCATGTATTCATGGTTTATGTAAGATGACAATCGCTGCCAATAATAACTAAAAAAAAATTCTTAGTCTAACAGCAGTAAATTTTTACTTTAAATCAATTCTCAAAATGGTCTCGTCAATTTTATTTGTCTATGCCTTGAACTAGATTTGTTATGAAAGTTTATAAAAAAAAAAGAGAAGGATATGTGTCATTGATTATTCTCCTAGACTAAAAGTCATGTAACACAATGCGTTTTTATTTCCATTGAGTAGGAGAATAAAATCGTATGGAAATTTTCAAACTGTGTATAATTCGTGATTTGTATTTTCATGAACAGTGAGCCGAAAATTCACCCTCACAAGTGTAGCCGGCCAGTTGGTACTTTTCATGTAGTGGTCACCATTACAAGTCTAGCTGGCCAGTTGGTAAAGTTTCCTGTGTAATGGTAATCATCACAAGTCAAACCGGCCACTAGGTATAGTTTCCTGTGTTGTGGTCACCCTCAAAAGTCTAGCCGGCCAGTTGTTACAGTTTTCTGTGTTGTGGTCACCCTTACAAGTCTAACCGGCCAATAAGTACAGTTTCCTGTGTTGTGGTCACCCTCAGAAGTCTAACCGGCCACTAGGTACAGTTTCCTGTGTAGTGGTCAACCTCACAAGTCTAACCGGCCACTAGGTACAGTTTCCTGTGTTGTGGTCACCCAAACAAATCTAACCGGCCACTAGGTACAATTTCCTGTGTTGTGGTCACCCTCACAAGTCTAACCGGCCACTAGGTACAGTGCCTGTGTTGTGGTCACCCTCACAAGTCTAACCGGCCACTAGGTACAGTTTCCTGTGTTGTGGTCACCCAAACAAGTCTAACCGGCCACTAGGTACAGTTTCCTGTGTTGTGGTCACCCTCACAAGTCTAACCGGCCACTACGTACAGTTTTCTGTGTTGTGGTAACCTTCACAAGTCTAGCCGGCCAGTCGGGACAGTCCTCGTGTCAACATGAATTTGGAAACAACTCAGCCACAGTAGAGATGTTTTACATGTATTATAGAAAGGAATGTTTAGTTAAAATGACATGGACATTGTCGTAAATAATGAAAGTATTCATAAATAAAATAGAAGACGCCTTTAACACAGGGTAGGAAAAAAACTACAAGAAATGTTGGAGTCTCCAGGTGGACACAACAAAATAATTTTAAAAAACGCATTACAGTTTAAATAATGTTTAAGTGCACGTACAGGGTATAGAAAATGGTTTTGTTTATGTCGGAGCTGATAACGAGAGATCTTAGATTAAAGATCACAAAGAAAAGAAAATAAAACTTACACATTAATAAAACTATGCAACAAAATTGTGTGTTTGAGAGTAGTACTAATGACGTCAATTACAATTAATAAAATATTGAGAAACAGAAGCAGCCAATTAAAAAAAATATTTTAGTTTCAGTGATTGGAGATTTTTAAAATATAATTAATTTTATTTCAATATTAAATATATTTGCTAAGTATTAAGTACTAATTATCAACTTCAGCAATTTTAGGAAAGATTTCTAGATATTACTCATCGTGTTACCATGGTTACAAGTGGAAATCTAAAAGAAATTCATGAAATAATGGACAACAACTAACACTTAGTATGATCTAGTCGGGTTATTTTAAAGTCATTAAATAATATTTTGCCATTGAATGCCAACATACTAATTGTATACCATATATTCAATGACTTACATAATGCCGAGATACCCAATTATATACCATTTATAGACTGACTGACAGAATACCAAGATGCTAAATGTATACCATTTATGGACTTACAGAATGCCAACATACTAATTGTATACCATTTATTGACTTACTGACAGAATGCCAATGTACTAATTGTATACCATTTATGGACTGGCTGACAGAATGCCAAAATACTAATTGTATACCATTTATTGACTTACTGACAGAGTGCCAGGATACTAATTGTATACCATTTATGGACTGACTGACAGAATGCCAAAATACTAATTGTATACCATTTATTGACTTACTGACAGAGTGCCAAGATACTAATTTATATCATTTATGGACTGACTGCCTGAGTGCCGAGATACTAATAATGTATACGATATATTCACTGACTGACATAATCCCGAGATACCCAATTATATACCATTTATTCACTGACTGACAGAATGCCAAGATGCTAATTACATACCACATATTGACTGACTGACAGAATAACAAGATACCAATTGTATATCATTTATTGACTGACTGACATAATGCCAATATACTAATTGTATACCATTTATTGACTGACTGACAGAATAACAAGATACCAATTGTATATCATTTATTGACTGACTGACAGAATACCAAGATGTTTAAAAATTGAAGAAAAAAGAATGCTGAGAACTAAACTCAATATCATTCTTATTGACAATTAGATAATGGAAACATAAATTAAACCAAATCTTGATTAGTGAAACAAATAATTTCTAGCATCCCTTTAAAACGTCACTCTTCGTAGATAAAATTTGGTTTTGTAAGTGTGGAGGATACTGGTATCCGAACACGTTAAGATGTTCCATAGAATGTTCTCAATACTCCCTTCATTTTATGGGTATACAAATAAACACTACATCTACATTTTGACAATAAGAAATAACCTACGATCCTCAAATAAAATTTTCTTGGCATACTCTCCTTGAACATTATATTTTTTGAGCGTTTTCCATGCACCATGGTGCACAGGAAAAAATATATTTTATAATTTGCGATACCCATGTGAAAATTTAGGCTACAAGATAGAAATTGTAAATTTCTTTTAAAACTCGTTTGAAAATATAATGTACAGTTCCCTTAGGCATGATATTAGTAAATTGTGTTACCAAACAAAAATATACTTAGTAACTGAAACTTTCGTTAACAAAAAGAAAAATTATTTAAAAAATATATTTTAAATATTTATTTGTATATTACATACTTACAGAAACTGTAAAATTGTTATATTAAGTTTTTTTGTATCTGTATCTTCAATTCATTTTTAGTGACTGCCTTCTGATGTTGATTGCACNCCCCCCCCGCGAAACCATTTTTTTAAAAAAATCTATTTTTTGACTTCTCTCGTTACTTAAAATAATTATTTGAATGCAGAACAAAAATTAAAAACATTTAAATTAATTTTTAGCGCATTTTCGAGAAGTCGAATGCGCTAATGCACCCGTTTTGTCCGTCCGTCCGTCTGTCATCACCATATATATCAGCATCCATTAGTCCTAGACCCATGATGTATAATGTTTTTTGTATGTCCTGACCTGCCATTTGTGCATCAACACTCAGTTACTCGATCCGTTAAAAACCCGTTAAAACTACCAAAAAACATTGCGAATCGAGAGATACCACTGGCGCAGGCAACGGCCGCCATTGCCGGAAGTCGAATAGCGTGCAAAAAGTATTAGTTTTTTTTGTTGTTGACGTCATTAGAATATGTGTAAAAGTTTAGAGAGTTATACGTCATCATTTGTTGTGACTTCAATCAAGATCTTAGCGGCTCAAGGGCAGAAATTGAAAACTTTTTCGAAACAAGCTTCAACATTCAACTACTTTCAACAAGATTGGCAACCACGATCTATAAAACAACAATTGACGGAGTATTTGGGCGATTAGCTGATTACAATTTAGAATGTTTTATTTATGAGTCCTATTTCAGTGACTTGTAGTTAGATTAAAGAGAAAACAAAATGTTTTTAAAAGTTAAGAAATGACTTTTAAATAAAAAAAATTCAGGTATATTCATTACACAAGAAAAGTCATAAATATATGTCTAAAATCTAAACACAATTACTGATAACTACATAATGCTTATATCTAACATAAGTACTGATACATAATACGAAAATGCGCTAACACGTCCTGAGTCCAAAAAGGGACCAGGCTTAACATGATTTTTTTAATCACATAGCCGTGAGACATTTATTTCATTTAATATATATATTAGATCCTTTATATTAACTTGTGATGTCTGAACAGGACGACCGACTAATTGTGTCGAAAAAAAGCGGATCGATTTTTATCTCACTTTCTTTTAAGCAAACGAGCTGAAGTTTTGCTGACACACTCATGCAAATAATGCAAATAACGGATCAAAATTTCTAATCGATCAAATAGACAGTAATTGAATTATTAAATGTTTAAATTATTTTATTCAATTCTTTATATCATGTTAATTTTTTGAGATAGAGTGTTGTGGTGCGTAATATGTTCAAATTAGTAATTATACATAAGGCAATTAATTCTAATTTAGAAATACAACACAAAGATAACCTAATACAACCCTCAAATAGACATAAAGACAAAAACACCTTTCTTATTCCATATCTAAGAACAAACACATACAAGTTTTCTTTCTTTCCGTCCGGTATTCGGGCGTGGAAAGGGTTCCCTGAAGAAACCAGGAAAGCCACCACTTTATCATCTTTTAAAACTCTATTAAGAATACAGGACTAAACACAAACCATAGAAATACGTAGGACGCAATAATCTTCTGTACAGAAGGAGCGTCTGTAACTTATAAGATAATAACCTTTAATATCACGCAATAAGGTGGGCATAACATGAACATTACATTTTAAACATATTTTCACGATCGGTGCGCATTACATTAAACACATTTTACGAGACATATCTAGAATGTTGCATTTTCGGATTGTTTTGCCCTGCGTGTTATAATGAACATCCTTATAGTTATGTCTCGTATATTAAAGTATCAAAAATAAAAACATTTTTTCGTTTTTTTTATTGTCAATTTGGCCCGATATTTGACACATGTTTTTGTAACGAAATATTTTTAGAGAACACATTATTGTTCAAGTGCTTGCCTATAAAAACCAATACTTAAAGTAAAGTAGTTTCCCTACGCGACCATTAAAAATAGACAATACAAGTTTTTTTTGTTAACAAAATTATTGGATTAATTGAAACATACTCATGCCAAATATTTTAGGACTGTAAGCCATGTGGAGGCTCATGTCGTTACCACGTCTGTTAGGAGGAAATAGTGCACCGGTCTATGATATGATGAAAAACCCTCTGCAGTTCCAACATAATAAAGAGTTTGAGAAGCACTGCTATAGATGATCTTAGAACAATAAAGTATAAGTGCTTTAGATGATCTTAGACAATAATGTATGAGTCTGTAGATGATCTTAGAACAATAAAGTGTGAGTGCTGTAGATGATCTTAGAACAATAAAGTATAAGTGCTGTAGATGATCTTTAGAACAATAAAGTATGAGTGCTGTAGATGATCTAAGAATAATAAAGTATGACTGCTGTAGGTGATCTTAGAACAATAAAGTATGACTGCTGTAGATGATCTTAGAACAGTAAAGTATGACTGCTGTAGATGATCTTAGAACAATAAAGTATGCTTGCTGTAGATGATCTTTAGAACAATAATGTATGAGTACTTTAGTTGATGTTAGAACATAAACTTTGAATGTTTTAGTTGATTTTAGAACAATAAAGTATGAGTGATGTAGATGATCATAAAACAATAAAGTATGACTGCGGTAGATGATCTTAGAACAATGAAGTATGTGTGCTGTAGATGATCTTAGAACAATAAAGTATGGGTGATGTAAATGATCTTAGAACAATAAAGTAAAGGTGATGTAGATGATCATAAAAAATAAAGTATTGGTGATGTAGATGATCATAAAACAATAAAGTATGGGTGATGTAGATGATCATAAAAAATAAAGTATGGGTGATGTAGATGATCTTACAAAAATAAATATAGGGCCGTGTAGATCTGTAATAATCCAAGTTTTGCTCCCAACGGTTAAAGTTTGTGGACAAACAGCTCGCGGTATCAAGAAATTAGGAAAGGAAAAAAAAACAACTAAAAAATGTTACTTTAAATTAAGTATATTTCTGACCTGGCTTAAGGTAGTGATTATATTAAATACAATACGCACCACGTGACAGACTTTCATAAAAGATTACAAACAGGAGTAAATAATATTGAAGTTTGTACACACTTCAAGGTAAGAGGCACGCCACGACAAAATAACATTAACCTTTACTTGATACGTAAAAATACATAATTACCAACACTTTATTTATTGATGATTTACGTGGTTTCACGCGTATTACGATATTAGAGTGGGTGCAGCATTACACTAAAAACATTTAAATGACCACCAAAAAAATGATTTAAAACATGCAGATTTCAAAAAGAAAATACGGCTTTTATGCAAAGACCTCTTTGTGACGTCACATTGAGGAAGGGGTCTAAGTTTTCGTTTCGTTACTCCGTTTGACGAAGGGTCTGTGGGTAAAAAATCAGCCAAAATCACATGACGTCATTTATGGACAATCATATGATGGTTTTTATAAATTAATAAACATGAATAAATAATTGTAATTTAAACGTTGCACATTGTATGAGGTGGGGGAGAATTTTACCACAGCTTGCCCTATTTATGTAAGTATTAAATAAAAGGGGTCTCTAATAAGATGATTTACCTATAAATAAAAATTTATAAAAATAAAAGATAATTTTTTTGAAAGCCACAAGAAAGTAATTGTGGTAGTAGGTCCCCCCAACCCCCAAATGAGACAAAACATATTCCAAATGCATGCCCAAAAACATTGACAATTAATATGCTTTTATTTTTAAATAGATGTTGGTGTTTTTTTTTAAATAAACAAAGACATTGTATACATCAGTGAGTAAACACATTTCTTATTATTTATACATTTACTTACTTACCTAGCGTCCATTGTAGAAAAATCGTGTATTATGTTATCAAATTTCAATTATTTGTAATATCTTATTCTATGGTCAATATTGCAAGATTTTGTATTCTTAAATAACTTATTGTGGAGCGAATATAATTTCTTCTTCAACTAGATACATTGATAGCAATTGTTGAAAAAACTCATAGCTAAATATTAATTTTGGGTTAAGAATGTCCAATCTATACTGTTGAATATATTTTAATAGATCAAAGGGGATTTACACCCGTTTTTTAACATAATGCCTCTTCTTGTAGTGTGGGTACAGCCGGGGCTGGTTTAGGCCGCATCCGGGCAAAACAGTGACTGTCAAAACAGCGACCGTCATAACAGCGACTTCAAAACAGCGACTGTGTCAAAACAGCGACGGTCAAAACAGCGACGGTCAAAATAGCGACTGTATCAAAACAGCGACTGTATCAAAATAGCGACTTTTTTCTTTTGCTTGTGATAATACAGGTTTTTTGTAGAGAAGGGACAATATAAAATTTAAAATAATCAACTGGAAGTGTGTATAAATAAATGTTTGTGTGGTGTTTTAAAGAGTGTATACAGTTTCAGGGTACATTTTTAAAAAAAAATCAAAAATAAAATTATAACTGTTTTTACTTTAGTCATACATATTGTGCAGAAATCTCGATAGAGACTAGCAAACATAGATTCAATCAATTTATTGAGGGGGTTTGTGGTGGGAGGGGCAGAGACAGTTTGATTACAGAACTTTTTGATCCTCGGATGTTTCGACCCTCGTTTTTACTTCGCAAAAAAAAATTTTTTTTCCTAGATTTTAAAAATAAAAATAATATGGTTTTACTATTATTTCCTTCCAAATCTATCCAACTCCTTCACCACTCCAATCCGATATAATTGGATAATAAAAACGCAATGTGTTCAGATAATCCCTTTTAAGGTCATTCTTTCAGCCAAAAATCTCTTTGTTTACCTTCTCCATAACAGGCGGTCCGTGGTCGCCACTTTGTCTAGCCTTCGTAACAAGCCATTGTGTAACCACCGGACAGTGGACCACGTGCCGTTTCGACAAGGCGGCTTTAATTTTTTTTTAAATCTGGCAGGGCAACCATTATAAACGCCGAAGTATTTTCACCTTCATGATCTTCATACAATGTAACCTAGCCACCATCCATGCACCTCATTTTACACACTCAGTAACACACTATGGTGAACTATAACGCATTACAAACTTTTATTCATCCTATCAATGCATTCGTCATACTCATAAACTAAGACGAAAATAAACTGAACAAAATGTCAACAACAATTAAGGAACGTTCTGTTAAGTCATATGGGCCCAGCGGCTTGAACGATATTGTCAGCTACGCAGTGTTAGTAACTATTTAATGCATTAACTTTATATACTGATAACTGTGTACATCTTATTACAATTCAGTTTTTATGCTCGGTAGGTCTACACAAGGAACAGAAGTGAATGAAAGGGCGCAGGTTTGTGGTGGTTTCAGTGCCTGCGAGGTTCGCCTTTTATGTTGACACCTTAATAACAAATTGGTTTGTAGTTTTTTTTTTATATTTCATTAATTGATTTTGATTTTACGATTAAAAGTGTAAAACCGATGGGAAAAATGTTTAAAAAACAAAAACAATCGATAAATGTGGTCCTTTCTAACTTTGTTTGGCATGGGAGTGGAGGGAGGATTGACTTTTATGTTATAGTGTAATGTATACCTATTGTTGTGGCGAGTGTTATGAGAAAGGAAAAAATGAAATGAGAGGCAAAATAAATGTAGGTATCTTTACAAAGGACTATCTGATCACGCGGC
Source organism: Radix auricularia (assembly GCA_002072015.1). Lineage (NCBI taxonomy): Eukaryota > Metazoa > Mollusca > Gastropoda > Lymnaeidae > Radix > Radix auricularia. Next base: position 638,295 of record MUZC01001063.1, read on the forward strand.
ATTTTTATAGTCCTAGTACATCGCCACTTTGATCGAGGTGGGGAGATCATTTGAAGTCTACCGAGACCAGGCACTGTTCGTTGGCTGGCCTATGTTACATCAGGACATGTTATGAGGGCTAGACTAAGCGACGACCACAGGTCAACGTTTGCTGGCGAGATTTATGGGAAATGTAAATAAAATGACTGGGGGTAGAGTGAATCTACGTAACTTTACCAGACCACGAGACCTTTTTATTGGCCGATTACATCGGATCAGGTGTGCTTAATTGGACGTTGAAAAGGATACCGTGTATATATACATGCTCGCAAACAACAGGGTGTTGATGATTTACTAAATCTGAAGCACCAAGCCGTATACACATGTCATCATTTCACTAACTGCTAGCTAACGAGAGAAAACTAACTGCATCTAAATAAATAGATAAATGTCACATAATTTAAGAAACCTTGTTAATTTCTATTCTGTTTTAAATATTCTTTTTAAATCATGTATGCATTATGTGGTTAAGACAAATTACATGTTATTTATTCTTTGTTAATATAATTTTATTTCCCTGAGTAGGTTTTTTTATTTTGTTTTTTGTATTTGAATAAATGAGTGTATACCTAGCCTCAGTGAATTGATTTAAATTTTATTTTAAACAAAACTTTTAATTTCAATAAATACTTTATCAAAATGAGATAAATGTCACATAATTTAAGTAACATTCATCTTTTCTATTCTTGTTTTAAATCTACCTTTAAATTCATATATATTTTATGGAGCTAAGAGAAATTAAATGTTATTTTTAATTTTTTTTTTATACAATTTTATTTCACTCTCCATCTGTTTGTATATGAATAAGTGCATATGTATGTAGCATATGATAATCTGCGTCATTAGTTCCTTTTAAATTTTATTTAAATCAAAATATATAGTTTTTATTAAATACTTCATCAAAATGTTGCTTTTGTTTTAGGTTTTATTTTTTCTCTATGCATTTATGTCGTTTTTTCACTTGGGGTCCTTGGATAAGTTTAGAAAATGAAAAAAGGGTCTATGTGTCAAAAAGTTGAGAACCACTGTGTTAGGTTTACGGTTGGACCAGAATAGTTTTGTGGTCAAGTCGCTGTTTTGATACAGTCGCTGTTTTGATACAGTCGCTGTTTTGAAATCGCTGTTTTGACGGTCGCTGTTTTGACACAGTCGCTGTTTTGAAGTCGCTGTTATGACGGTCGCTGTTTTGACAGTCGCTGTTTTAACCCGTGCCGGTTTAGGCTACTGCAACCTATGCAGTAGGAGTGGGCCCAGCTCTTTCATAGGTCCCACCTATCTTAATTTTCACTAATAATCCTCATTAATACATTATCCCTACCCGAACTGGGCCTCGCGAAATCCTTTTCGCATACTTAGCTACATAGCGCCCCCGCAAATGCTAAGACCTCCCCGTGGAATGCCATGAAGACCTGGATCCTTTATCTTTCATATCGAAAAATTCTTTATCATTGTGAATTAAAAAATTGTTTTTATTCAAATTCTTCATGTAGGAGGTAAATTGGTATTATACAAGAATATTTCTTTGCAAGGACATGTAACTCATCAGCGTGTTCTTTTATTTTCTTTTATAATTACATATATGGATAAAAAACACTTCTCATTGTACTTCTTGTTCGAAAAATAGAACCACGTCTACTGAATTTTCCCCACTCATATTTTTCTCCTTATAACCCGCTGCTCAATTGATATCTCCAACTCTCTGTAACAGCGTTCTGTATTAGTACAATAAGAATATCTTTGTTCCATGAAATGAGTTTGCATTAATTTAAAACAGATACGAGTTCACATAAATTGAGATAATACAAAGAAGAAAAAGATTGCATTGAAATGAGTGAAATTCCAGCATCTGATCTCGTTTTACTAGTCACTTCAGATGTCAATTTTTCATAAGTAAATAAGTTACCTTACAATAAATTTATGAAACCTGAAAAGTAATATAAGTTACGCAAAAATTGTCATGGCGATATTAATGTTATATATTTTCGAGCCAGCGGTGATATATATATTTTTTTTTTAAATTTTAATTTAATTTTATTTTTGTTTCAGTTTTCTTTTAAAAGCGCCATCGGTGACGTATACCACTTAATTTTTCACCTCACCTTTTTGAGCAATTTTTAATTTTTACACGTTTTGCGTTTGTTATGACAACCATTGTGTAATAAAACAAACGTTGCTCGAATCCGTTAATTAAGAGTCAAAATTAAGAATATTTTTGTTTCATCTTGGTTTCCCCCCTCCAAAAGAGAACGTTTTTTTAAGGGGGAAATGGCTTAGATTTTCAAATGCCCACAAAAGCCGCCCTCTGAATGAGTGCAGCCATGGGGCGGACCGTCCCCTCCGCCCCCTAGCTACGCCACTGATAAATGTAAACATTTTATAGACAATTTTTCTCCTCACTAAATGTCTGCCTACAAAATATTTTATCTCGATAGTATACCGCAGAGAAGATTAAAAAGCAATCGAAAGTTTTTGAAATAAGCAAGCAAGCAAATATACACTACAAGTTAATATAAAGGATTTTAATAGATAGTTATTAACTTCGAATTGCAGCCAATAATACTAATTCTAAATATATGTCAATTGTTCAACAGTTAGCAAATATATTAGATTAAAAATTAATTTTTTAAAAATAATTTTTAAACATGAGTGTGTTTGTCCGTGTGTGTGTCTGTGTGTGTGAATGTGTGTGTGTGAATGTGTGTGGGTGTTTTAATTTAAAATAGATACCAAAAATTTGTACTAGCCCAAACATTTCAAAAAACAAAATTATTTAAGATTTCTTACACCAAACGTCTGCTGACATAAATAAATAAAATATTTGACTAAAAGTTACAAACTATTTTTAAATGAATCGGCTAATAATTTATATTAATTTTAATGAAATATTTGGTAATTTTAGTGAATAACTTACGTTTTTAAAATTTTTTCGTAATTGTTGTTTATTAGTGATGATAGAGATGCCCCGAATATTGTTGATTAAAAAAGTTCAAGCTAGTTCAAACGATCTGGTAGAAATAATAGAACATTTTTTTAATAGATATGTTCATCAAACTCGAACAAAAGATTTTCATTATAAGAGTGCTGTAACATCTTAAAATAATATATATAAATAAATATTCTATTTATATTCAACATTAAAAAAATAATAAGAGATACAATGGATTTAATAATGGATACGGCTTATGTGTAATGTCTAAAACCTAATTTATATATGAAAAAAGAACAAAAAATAAGCTAAAAATGAGAAGAAAAATGATTGCTGAGCGATAAACAGTCTCACCGATAATTACAATTAAATTATAAAAACATAAATTAAACCGAACCCTTATTATCGAAACAAATTCCTTCTAGCATCATTTGAAAATGTCACTCATCGTAGATTCCATTTGTTATTGTAAGTAAGGATGATGCTGGTATGCGAACAACTCACTGTGTTAAATGAAGCGATGTTCTATCGAATGTATTCAACACTCACTTTAATTTATGGGTAGAAAAATTGGCACTACATATTGAATATTAATAAGAATACAGGACTAAACACAACCTTTGATATGCGTAGGGCGAAATAATCTTCTGCACAGAAGGAGCGTCTCTAATATATAAATTAAGACACATATTGTCACTGAGAGAGAAAATTCTATTCTAAAATAACCTTTGATTTTCACATTATCCTTGTCCAATGTAATTTTTTTTTGCGCGCAATCGCTGCACCATAAAGCATCAGAAATAAAACATTGTATCAATTGCGTTGTACATGAGAAAATAGAGGTTACAAGATAAGGATTGTGAATTTATTTCTTAATCTTTTGAAATTTAGTAAACTATTCCCTGAGGCATATAATAAATAACATGTGTTACGAAACAAAAATATTTTTAATGCCTCAAACATTCGTTTACAAAAATATTCTTTCATCTAAAAGTTATGTTTATTCATAGCATATATATAATACTAACATAAAATGTAAAATTTTTATATTAACCTCAATCGATATGTATCATTCATAGAATTAACACAGTGCCAATTATCACACAATTGTCTACTATACAAGTGGTACGCCACTTGACTTTGATCCCTATGTTTAGGGATACAATAACAATGAAATTCAATGAGTTTTGTGTCTATCAGTTAACAAATTATCACCCCCCCCTACCCCGAACGAATTAGAGTAGATACCCTTTAAAAAATCTTAGCAGAGACTTTGGAGCAGAGTGTAGTTTTACTCAGGTATGAAATATTTTGCATTGAATTTGTATCTTAGTTTTTAATTATTTACTCACAGTCTTATTTTAGAATAAATCCTAGTCAGGACTTTCACTTTTGTAGTTTTAACAAGTTTAACATCTAATAAATCATCTATTTCAATCTGATAATTGACCACACATGTCTTTACATTAGGATGCTGTGAGCTGATCTGTGAGTAATAAAGTATAAGTGCTGTAGATCAGTGGTTCCCACATTTTTCGCATGTATCGGTAATCAATTTGTCCCCAACTCAACCCCCCAATTTTTATTTCTAGAAACGAATAAAAGATGATTCCATTTTCAAAATCATAGCAGAGACTCTGGAGCAGAGAGTTGTTTTACTCAGGTATTAAATATTTTTAAAAATAGAATTTATATCATAGTTTTAAATTCTGTCAATAATAATAATTTCATAAATTTAATAAAAATTATATTTCTTTAAATAATGCGCAAATGTTAATTTAAATATTAAGATTCTAATCTTGAACGAATAACTAATTAGAGTTTCTAAAGGAATAAAGTTACTATCGCATTTAAATATACGAATTACACTAAGGAGAGTAGTTATACGCTAGAAACTATTGTTTTTATCTTATTAAGGAAACAAAAAAATAATAATGGTAGTTAACTAAGTAGAGAAGCTTTGGGATCACCTGATTGTTTGTTTACATAAGGGAACTAAGATAAAACTAGTAGTTGTAACGGTAACGGAAATAAAGAACACTTTATGTTCGGCTAATTAAGTGTACTACGAAAATCGTTGAAGTTTTCAAGAAAAGACAATCATGATGAAAGTAATAGTTGTAGAAGTAAGTGGAGTAAGGAACACTTGATTGTTATCTATGTAAGAAGTGTAAGGAACACATGTTTGTTGTCTAAGTAAGTGGAGTAAAGAACACTTAATCGTTGTCTATTGTCAATTTAAGTGGAGTAAGGAACACTTGATTGTTGTCTATGATAGAGGAGTAAGGAACTCTTGCGTATTGTTTAAGAAAGTAAAGTAAGAATCACCTGATTGACCCTTAAAATGGACATGTTATAATCTCAACACCTGTTATACTCCCCATCACGTCTCATATCATTGAGTTTCCTTGTGGGCGAAGATTCTCGAAGTTATACAACGTAGTGCAGGGGTTGAATCGGATAATGCATACCATTTATTAACTGACTGATAGAATGTCAAGATTCTAAGTGTATACCATTTATTCACTGACTAAAAGATTGCAAGAGATAGTAATTGTATACCATCTATTCACTGACCGACAGAATGCCAAGGTACTAATTGTATACTATCAATTCACTGACTGAAATAATGTCAAGATAATAATGGTATACCATTTATTCACTGACTGAATCAATGCGAAGATACTAATTTTACACCATTTATTCACTGACTGACATAATGCCAAGATACTAATTGTATACCATTTATTCACTGACTGACAATATGCCAAGATTTTTTAAAATAGAAGAAAACAGAATTCTAAGCATTAAACATAATATCACTTTTATTCACAATTAGATAAAGGAAACATAAATTAAACCAAAGCTTGAATAGCGAGACGAATTCGTTCTAGCATAACTTAAAAGTGTCACACTATTTAGATTGAATTTGGTTTTGTAAGTGTGGGTAATAGTGTTATCCGAACACTGTTAAATGCAAAGATTCTCTATTGAATTTTCTCAACACTTTCTTTACTTTATGGGTATACAAATAGGAAACACATTTTGTCAATGAGAAAAATATTTTAAAAAAAAACAGTAAAAAAGTTGTTGACTAAAAATACTTTATATACCAAACATAACTATTGGAATGTTTATTTTAACACACAGGGCAAAACAAAATCTACAAAACTCTAGTTATGTCTCTTTAAAAGTGTTTCCTATAATGCGCACCGATCGTGATAATACTTTTAAAAAGTATTGTCAATATAATGCGCACCTTATTGTGCGACAGGAAAGGTTGTTGAACACAACACGCACCACGAAAATCACCTAAAAAATTAACACGCTACACAGAGACAAATAAAATAATTTAAAATTTCAATAATTTAATTACAATACATTCCATCAATCTGAAATTTTGAAACGTTGTTAATATCATTTGCTCGAGTCTGCCAGCAAAATTTTGAGCTAGCTAGCTTACGATGGAGTGGTATACAAATCGATAAGACACCCCAAGTAAATTTAAAAGAATTTTTAAAACACGCTATGCTAAGATAAATCTTTATTGGCTACCTCCTCCTGTTCAAAATAAATTATTTGGCGCGTAATCGATGCACCATAAAGCACCTGAACTAATTTATGTTACCAATTACGTTGTTCTCAAAACATTTAGGTGAAAATAAAAATAAACAAAATTATGAATGTCTTTCAAACTAGATCTACTTAGAAATTTAATTTACAATTTCATGACTCATTTTATTAGTAATTAATGTTACTAAAAATATATTTTAGTATCTTAAACTTTTATTTACAAAAAAACATATTTCAAATAAGAAATTATTTTCAGAATGTCATTTATTTAATGCTCAGAGAAAATATGAAATTATTATAATAAGTTTAATCTATTTGAATCCTTCACTAAATAAAAAAGTATATAGATATATATATATATAAGCATTCAAATTTATGAAAGTGTTTCGCCACTTGACTTCGATCCCTAAATTTAGGGATACAATGACAATAAAATTCAGTGGAATTCGTATCTAACAGTTAACACTTAGATCTGGATCTAGTTTTTAAAAATTAATTTTTAAAATCTCTTTATGTTTTTTTTTAATTTCTAATATTTCATTCAATGAATATTTATATAAAAACTAAATCAATATATTTTACATTGACTTTTTACTGACTAGTTTGGGGAACATTTTCTTAGTATTATCTAAATTTTTTATCATTAATAAAAATTATACCCAATTTACCGGTTAGCTTTTATTATTAAGAAATATTTTAGAGAAAAAGTTCTAACCCTTCAAGATGAAATCACCTATTTGAAGTTAGTTGTTAACTAGCTACCAACCTTAACCATCAAAAACAGTGAGAAAAAGTTGTACGGCCCTGCAGTACTGAGGAAATAGTGCACCGACCCCTGCAGTACTGAGGAAATAGTGCACAGGCCCTTGCTGTACTGAATAAATAGTGCACCGGCCCCTGCTGTATTGAGGAAATAGTGCACCGGCCCTTGAGTGTACTGATTAGATAGTGCACCGGCTCCTGCTGTACTGAGGAAATAGTTCACTGGCCCTTGCTGTACTTAGGAAATAGTGCACCGGCCCCTGCTGTACTGAGGAAATAGTGCACTGGCCGTTGAGTGTACTGATTAAATGGTGCACTGGCCCTTGCTGTACTGAGGAAATAGTGAACCGGCTCCTGCTGTACTGAGGAAATAGTGCACCGGCTCCTGCTTTACTGAGGAAATAGTGCACCGGCCCTTCAGTGTACTGATTAAATAGTGCACCGGCTCCTGCTGTACTGAGGAAATAGTGCACCGGCTCCTGTTTTACTGAGGAAATAGTGCACCGGCTCTTGAGTGTACTGATTAAATAGTGAACTGGCCCCTGCTGTACTGAGAAAATAGTGCACTGGCCCCTGCTGTACTGAGAAAATAGTGCACCGGCCCCTGCTGTAGTGAAAAAAAAATATGCGGGTTAACCAAGATAAAAATAAGATTTTGAAGATGATCGTAGAACAATGAAGTATGAGTGCTTTAGAGGATTCTAGAACTACAAACTATGAGTGCTGTAGGTGTTGGTCTTAAAAAAATTTTTCGCTGTGGATCGGTCAAGGTTTTAAATTTTAACTGTGGACAGATGTCGGGGGGGGGGGGGGGGGAGAGCGGGAATGACTGGTTGTTCAATTGATTGCTTACAAATGTACTTTAGTTGTTTTGATTTTAGAGCTTTCATTTTGTTGTATTTAAAAGTGACTTCTAAAAAGGTCGAAGTAAATTATTATTTATTTTAATAAACTAGATTGTTAAAAGAATGAGAACATGATACGTACCGTAAATACCTATACCAATTTTTTAAATAAATAATTAATAATTAATAATATTTTGATTATTTGACGTACACACTTCTCCATTTAAAACAAAAATTTTTGAAGTGTAAACTTTAAAATATGCTATTTTATAAGGAAAGTGATATAAAAAATTCAAACATTGTTTTTACTTTTTTAACAAATAGCAAATTTTAAAATTCATTGACATTATATTGAACTACTTATATTTAAATCAAAACATGTCAATTGCCTGTTTTTGTTACTTACCTTGAAATTTTAAGTTAAATGACGTCATCTATCTTATATTTAACTTCAATCAATTATAATCAATTATTCGGTAATTTTTCAAAAGTTAACGATTAATTTTAAAATAATCGATAACAGCTCTAAAAATAAATAATGTTAATTTAGCAGTATACTAATCCACAAAGGAGTTGTCAGCTAAATAGGTCTACACCAGTGGTTATTGTTTTTGAATTTTAATTTAAACATTATAATTATATTGCTTAAAACGTTTACCATTGCATATATATGAGTATGTTTAATCCCATTTAGCACCTCGCTCTGAAGCCTTGGTCGTCGCGAAGGTGGACGCTTTGTTAACTACATAACAAACCACCCAAGTTTTATTTTTGTGTTTAAGACTTGTTCCTAGTGCACCCGACCAGTGCAGCGAGATAACTTGATCTCCTGGCTGCAGTCCTCCTCAGGCCGAATAGTCGTAAAACAGGATCAGGATCTGGAGCAGTCACAGTACCCAACACCCTACAAGAGTGATAGAAGCACACAAAGTGACCTACGTATCCAACACGTATTAGCCCTTATCAGTGGACAAGCACACATAGCAATTGGATCTCGTAGTGACCTACGTATACAACACGTATTAGCCCTCATCAGTGGAGAAGCACACACAGCCATTGGATTAACTATATCACGGTTACACCAAGAGGAAGCAGGGACCTGGAATGGGGCGAGACAAAAACCACTAAGTTATTTAAGGCAATGACCCGATGATGATATCGCTAATAAATAAAAGGACAATTACCTAGTATTAATATTATACTAACAATTATCTCATTTCTGCTTATGTACAAATTGTGTATTAACTTTATTTAAGCTAAATGTAGAACAGTTTTAGTCTGTTGTTAGTATTTATGAGAAGATCATTTGTGAGCGTGACTTTATCATACCAATAATATCCTACACAACCAGCCATATAAATCAACATCTTTATTACAACATTTTTAATTTGTTGTTTGTCGTATATACTGACCTGTGACACCATCATTCTACCTAGTTATTAGTGTCAACAAAACTGACCTGTCTCACAATCATTCTACCGAGCTGTTATTGTCACAAATACTGACATGTCACACAATCATTCTACCTAGTTATTAGTGCCAACAAGACTGACCTGTCACACAATAATTCTACCGAGCTATTAGTGTCAACAAAACTGACCTGTCACACAATCATTCTACCGAGCTAATAGTGTCACAAATCCTGACCCGTAACACCATTATTCTACCTAGTTATTAGTGCCAACAAGACTGACCTGTCACACAATCATTCTACCTAGTTATTAGTTTCAACAAAACTGATATGTCACACAATCATTCTACCGAGCTATTAGTGTCAACAAAACTGACCTGTCACACAATCATTCTACCGAGCTTTTAGTGTCACAAATACTGACCCGTGACATCATTATTCTACCTAGTTATTAGTGTCAACAAAACTGACCTGTCACACAATCATTCTACCTAGTTATTAGTGTCAACAAAACTGACCTGTCACACAATCATTCTATCGAGCTATTAGTGTCACAAATACTGACCGATGACACAATGCACGGTAATTCTAAACTGCCGCGTGGCGTTGAGGATTTATCTGAGCTACCGCGCTGCATAAAGTGAAATGTGATTGTTTTCGACCGAATTCTCGTGATGTTTCGATCTTTGAACTAGGTTTTCCTAGTTGTTAAGCCTCTCATTTGCTAGTTACTCTAATTTCCCAAACATTTTTAAAAGCGCAAAAAACAATGTATCCTTGCTCTTGAAAAATATGAGCCATTTCACATTTTTTGTAAGTATTAAATATATGCTATAATTAAATTGAATTTTTACATGAATTTTATTTTGGTAAACGAAAACTTCATTTAATAAAATATATTTTGTTTAGTAACACAAGTTACCAATAATATGTTTCAAGGAATACTAGATTAAATTTTAAAGAAGTTAGAAAGAGTTTCATAATTTTTATCTTAAAACATTTGTTTTCTTAGGTACAACGCAATTAGTAAAATGTATAATTTCTGATGCTTTATAGTGCAGCGATTGCGCACAAAAAATACAATGCACAAGGAAGATGTGAAAATCTAGGTTTATTTTAAGATAAGGGAGTCTAAATCTTTTCCACTTATATTAGTTGTATATGAATTAGATAAGCGTTAGCTAAATGAATAATGAATGGATCTTGGCCCAACTTGGAACGTACATAGTTTACAACCAATATTAAAAAACAATACGGTGTTGAACTACACATTTGCATTGCTTTGGGCTGGCTGACAAAATTTTTATTTTTGTAAACCTTAAAGACTTTATTTTTTTTTTTATATGAGATTTTTACAAATTGTTTAAGCTTAAACGACATAGGAAAATGACATTTTAAACTTGTATATAAACTTGGTGTGAAATTAATTTATAACACAAAGATTAATTCTTAAGGACATTGAATTTCTGTTTTATCTCTTTTGGCCGTGATTCTTTTTTCTTAAACGGTTATTAATTTTATTCCCCATTCTGTGCCATAGTCTCGACAAATTTTGATAATACAATGAAAATGATCCATATAGAAACGAACACATGTTTCAAAATTCAATAACTTGCACCAATTTGGCCAGGGAACCCTTAATGCCATGATTTGCTCTTTTATCTAGATATATAAAAAGGAAAGTATGTCTGTGTGTGTATGTGTGTGTGTGTGTGTGTGTGTGTGTGTGTGTGCGTGTGTATGTGTGTGTGTGTGTGCATGCGTGCGTGTGTGTCCTTTGTAAAACATGCATTCGGTCGTCGTTAAACTTTTGGAGACAGTTTAGTATATTTCTGGATGGTAACTGGAAACATCATTTTCTATATTTAACATTCATTGGGCACCAATGTCAATTTTGGTCATATGAGCTATATAAAATAGTTTAAGAGTTAGCTACTGTGTAAATTGATTCATTTTAATCAAAGATATAATGTAACATTTTAACAGCCAATATTAAAATACTATACGGCACTAAACTCTAAATCATCATTCCTTCGCAGCCGGAGACAAAATGCCGTTTTACTTAAACATTCAATTTTTTTAAAATTCCCTATTCGATTATAAATGGTTTTTACAAATAATGATAAATATATTCTATATTATGCTGATTAAAAATGAAAAGGAGTTTTCAACTTTACTTCTTGTACTGAGTGGGCCCTGGGGCTTATAATAAATATTTTTGCTAATATGAGCTACTGTGTATATGAAGGAATCGTAAACAATTTTTAATTTAAAAAATCTAGATAACTCATACTAAAGGGCACTGAACTTATATTTCCATTTTTTCCGTATATGTTTAAGATGTTTTTTAATTCAATGTTTAACGATCATGAAGAATATATCCATGTTTAAACTCAATTAAAATGATTTTTTTTTGGTTTAAATTGACACCTTACAATGCATTGGCCCAATGGCCGTTAAAAGACATTTTTTCTTATAATAGTGGTATGCATATTAGTTTTGGTGCAAATTACTGAGAATAGTAATGGATCTTGGTAATCTCTTTAAAAATAAAATTATTATTAGTCACATAACCTCGTGGTTGTTTGGGGTTCTAATGTTTCCATTCAACCCTCTCGGGGCTTGTTAGACCTTGGCGGTGCCCTTCTCCTCTCCAGGTCAGCCGTGGACTTTAAAATAAGCCTTCAAGCCAGCAAATAGATGCTACGATTTAATATAAAGGATTGTAATAGATAATTTTAATATTTCCCTTTGCAGACAATAATATTAATTCTAAATATAAGTCAAGTGTCAATTTATTTTAATAAATATAAAACATGTGTGTGTTTGCCAGTGTTGTGTCTGTGTATGTATATGTATGTGTATCTGTAAATGCACGGGGGTGTTTTAATTTAAAAAAGATGCGGAAAAATTTAAATAAGGCAATAATTTTTTTTTTTAAATTCACTAAGATTTCTTTTCAGCGTTTAAGTTTCGCCGCCTGCTGGCTATAATAAACAAGATATTCGACTAAACGTTTTAAACTGTTTTTTAAAAAATAAAATGGTTAATAATTTATATTCATTGAAAAGAAAATATTTTGAAATATTTTATTGGCAATTTTAAGTTCTTATGTTGTGTTTTTTTTTTCTTATTCGTGGTTCGTTGTGGATGAAAGCGCTGTCCCCAATATAAATGATTATTACACTTCAAGCTACTTCAATAGATCTGGAACAATAATAGAACATAATTTTAATAATTATGTTTATCAAACTCGAGATATTCACTACAAAGGTGCTGTAAAATTTTTAAATATATATTTATATATAGTCCTTATTTTATTCGTTTTCAAAATTAAAAAAATTATAATAAAGACAATGGGTTTAATAATGGATCCGGATTATGTGTATTATCTTAAACCCAAATTATATATGGAACAACGCACCAAAAATAAGCTAACAATAAGAAGAAAAATAAATGCTGAGCGATAAACTGTCTCACCGTTCTTTACAATTAATTAAATTCTGAAAACATAAATTAAACCGAAGCCTTATTATCGAAACAAATTCCTTCTAGCATCATTTGAAAATGTCACTCATCGTAGATTCCATTTGTTATTGTAAGTAAGGATGATGCTGGTATGCGAACACCTCACTGTGTTAAATAAAGCGATGTTCTATCGAATGATTTCAAAACTCACTTTACTTTATGGGTAGACAAATAGGCAATACATATTAAATATTAATAAGAATACAGCACTAAACACAAGCCATAGATATACGTAGGACGCAATAATCTTCAGTACAGAAGGGGCGTCTGTAATATATAAGATAAGATACATATTGTCACAGAGAGAGAACATTATGTCCTAAAATAACCCTTGATTTTCACATTATCATTGTCCAATGTAACTTGTTTGGCGCGCAATCGCTTCACCATAAAGCATCGGGAAAATAATATTGTATCAATTGCGTTGTTCATGGGAAAATAGAGGTTACAAGATAAGAATTGTGAATTTAATTCTAACTCTTTTGAAATTTAGTTAACTATTCCCTGAGACATATTATAAGTGATTTGTGTTACGAAACAAAAATATTTTTAATACCTGAAACATTCGTTTACAAAAATATTGATTCATCTAAAAATTATGTTTAATTATAGCATATATTTAATACTAACATAAAATGTGAAATTGTTATTTTAAATTTAATTGATATGTATCATTCATAAAATTATCAAATGCGCTGGCAACAGGAAATATGTCTACTATACAAGTGGTACGGCACTTGACTTCGATCCCTTTGTTTAGGGATACAATAACAATGAAATTCAAGGACTTTCGTGCCCAGTGGCGTAGCTTGGGGGGGCGGAGGGGGTGGTCCGCCCCGGGCGGCACTCATCTAAAGGGCGGCACTTTTGGGCATTAATTTGAAAAATAGAGCCATTTCCGACAACAGCCCTTTTTCTTTTGAAGGGAGAAAAAAGGTGAAACAAAAATACTCTAAATTTCGAACCTTAATTAGCGGATTCACGCAACATCTGTATAATTACATATTGGTAGTCATAAATAACGCAAACCCGTTCAAAAATTAAAAATCGCTCAAAAAAGGATCGATTTGTTTAGAAAATTAAGCGGTATGAGTCACAAAAGGCGCTATTATTGTAATAAAACAGCACAAAAACTGCACATCACCGCTGGACCTAAGAATATGTACTATTAATATCACCACGACAGTATTTGTGTGGAATTGTCGACATGGTGGTTCAAATATTGTGTTTAAATTGCAAATAGTAATTTACATTACTGTATCAGTTTTAGAAAAATATTTTAAGGTAACTTACTAAAAATTTTTTTTTTTTTGTTTTTCTTTTAATTGCTTTAAAGTAGAATACATAAGTTGTGTTTTTCATTAAAATATTGTTATTCATTAAAATGCTACGTCTATCCAATTAAAGCAATGCGTAAATAATTTGAATTTTTATATTTTATTGAAAATTAATAAGATTTAGCGCAAGAACATGAAAATATTCAAATTTATCCGCTAATAAACATCACTATAACATAAATAATTTCGAAAACGACATATTTCTAAAATTTTATACGGGTTGGAAAAAATTGACACCTGAAGAAGTAACTAGTAAAACGAGATCAGATGCTGGAACTTTACACAGTTCAATGCAATATTTTTCTTTTCTATAGTATCTCAATTTGTGGGAACACATTTTCTTTAAAATAAATAATGCCAACCAGTGGCGTAGCTAGAACTTTTGCCGCCCGGGGCGGTCTCCAATTTGACGCCCTTTTAGAGGCCGTCTACGATGACGTCACGCGCCGTAGATTCACACATCTGTGACGAGGGGGAATGTTTAATAAATGTGACGTCACACATCTTATCTTATATGTTACAGACGCTCCTTCTGTACAGAAGATTATTGCGTCCTACGTATTTCTATGGTTTGTGTTTATTCCTGTATTCTTACTAGAGTTTTAAATGATGATAAAGTGTTGGCTTTCCTGGTTTCTTCATGCAACCTATACCACGCCCGAATACCGGACGGAAAGAAAGAAAACTTGTATGTGTTTGTTCTTGCATATGGAATAAGAAAGGTGTTTTTATCTTTATGTCTATCTGAGGGTTGTATTAAGTTTTCTTTGTGTTGTATTTCTAAATTAGAATTAATAGCCTTATGTATAATTACTAATTTACTCTTAGTTCTTCTATCCTCTAGTGTTTCAAGGTTTAATGATTTAATTAATGGTGTTACTCTTGTCAGTTTTAAATATTCTCCAGTAATGAATCTGGCAGCTCTTTTTTGGATTTGTTCTAACTTATCAATATTTTCTTTGGTGGATGGGTCCCATACAGAAGATGCATATTCTAGTATAGGTCTCACCAGGATGAGGTAGCATTTTAGTTTTATATCTTTGTTTCATTTGTAAAAGTTTCTTTTTATAAAGCCTAAGGTTTTGTTGGATTTTTTAATAACTTCATTGACATGGGGATTCCAAGATAGTTTCTCATTTATTATGACTCCTAAGTATTTTGCATCTTTAGTTTGGGTTAGTTCTTTTCCATGGATGAAGTATTTTGAATTCATTTGTTTCTTTTTCTTTGGTACTCATAGCAGTTGACATTTTTCTGGGTGGAAGGACATACTCCAGTTAGTTTTCCATTTTATTAATTCATCTAAGTCTTATTGTAAAATTTTGCTATCTTGTTCTGACTTGATTGTTCTATAGATTATACAATGTTCTATAGATTATACAATCATCAGCAAATAACCTAACTTTAGTTCCTGTTGAGATATTGTTGGGTAAGTCATCTATATAAATAAAAAATAGTAAGGGACCTAGGACAGTTCCTTGTGGAACTCCAGAGTTAACCTTTATTGGTGTAAATTTAGATCCATTAATTATTACAGTTTGCTCCCTACCCAATAGGAAATTTTGAATCCAGTGATGTAAGGGACCTGAGATTCCAAAGTATTTAAGTTTTTTAAGTAAACTAAGGTGGTGAACTTTGTCAAATGCTTTTGAGAAGTCTAGTAATATTGTATCTATTTGATCATTATTATCTAAGCCTTTTGATAGATGATCATCTATTATACCTATCAATTGTGTTTCACATGATCTGTTCTTTCTTAAGCCATGTTGGTGTGGGCATAGGGCATTATATTTCTCAAGGTGGTTAACTATTCTGCTATATATTATGTGTTCCAGTAATTTACAGGTGATACTAGTAAGTGATACAGGTCTGTAATTACCAGGGTCGGACTTATCACCTTTCTTAAAGAGTGGCGTTACATTGGCTAATTTCCAATCCTGGGGCACTTTACCCTGGTTTAGAGAGGCTTGAAAAAAGAACTACAAGGATGGGGACAGTTCATTGCTTAATTCTTTTAATAACCTGGCAGGCAATTCATCTGGGCCAGTAGCTTTGTTCATTTTAAAGTTTTTTTAGGAGTGAATGTATACCTAACTCATATACAGTTATGTTACCTATTTCTTCCATTTTATTTAAATTTATTGAAATTTCCTTGTCGCCTGAGGCAGAAAATGATGATGCAAAATATGTGTTAAGGATGTTAGCTTTAGTCACATAAAAAACGGGCAACGTTAAATAAAAGTTCCACTTAAATATTTGATTACCGATACTTTTTAAATGACGTTTTACATGGCTTCAAGTGTGCTACGATATTATAGTGCATCATTACACTAAAATCATACTTAAATGACAAAAATTTGATATTAAACATGCTCATTACAAATAGAAAATACGGTTATATTGGGGGGACAAAGCTTTGTGACGTCATAAGGAAAATGGGGTCTAACGACGTGTAACGAAAGGGGCTGGGTTTAAAATCAGTCATAATAGCCTGAAGACGTTAATGGATGGCCCCTGAAGTCAATCATATGGTGGATTTGTATAAATTAATTAACATGAATAAATAATTGAAACGATGTAAAGGTGGGAGAAATTTTTACCATTGCATGCTATATTTATGTAAGCAGTAATAAATGGGGCTCCATAAAATAATATACCTATCAATAAACACTATTAAAAATATAAGATTGTTTTTTAAAGGCAACAAGAAAGTTACTGAGGTCGCAGGATCAACCCCCCCCCCCCCCCCCCCAATGGAGGCAACACATATTAAAAAAACATTACCAATTAATATACTTTTCAATTGTATATATAGATAGGTGATATTTTTACAAAGAAACTGTATACACTAGTATGTAAACATATTTATAAATATACTTTACTAAGTTTCATAGTAGAAAAATCGTGGATTATGCTATCGAAATTTCAAATTATTTGTAATATCTAGTCTATGCACAATATTACAAGATTTTATGGTCTTTAATGACTCATTGTGGAACTCAGATAGATTTTTTGTTGTTGTTACTGTTTTTTTAACTTCAGTTTGGAGAAGCTTCTTTCACAACTAGCAATAATGATAGCAATTGTAAAAAATTCTTATCAAAAATAAAAAATTTATGTTGGGTACAGAATTTTCCAATCTATACTGTTGAATACATTTTAATATATAAAAGGATCTTTCTCCCCGTTTTTCTAAGGTTCTGCATTTTCTAGTAGTGAAGTTCAGCTACTAGAAACCTGGATCCTTTTTGTTTCAATTTTGAAATTTTCTTTATCAATGTCAAAACAGTAGTTTATTTGATGTGCAAATTCTTCATGTAGTAGGTTACATGGCATAATATGGTATTATATAACCGAATATTTTCTTACAAGATAAGAATTTGATCAAAACGTTCTTTTATTTTATTTTAAAGTCTAGACTATACATTGATAACAAAAAACAAATTCTCGTTGCACTTTTTGTTCTAAAGATATAACTACGTCTTCTGAATTTTCACCACTCATGTTTCTTTACCAATTGTTTTGTGCGATATAACAGCATTTTGTAATTTGTAACAGCACATCCCTTTGTTCCATGAAATGGATTTGCATTAATTTAAAAAAAAAAAAAGTTTCCATAATTGAGATAACATACAACCAACAGAAAATAAAAAGGTTGAATGGAATCACGTAGAATAGCAGCATCTGATCTCGTTTTACTAGTCACGTCTTCAAATGTTAATTTTATTTATTTATGCCTATTGGGGTGTTAATTAAAAGAGAAATTCGAATATTTTCCTACTCTTGTCATAATTCAAAATATTTGCACATTACTTTAATTGGATAGGTGTAACTTTTAAATGAATAACCATATTTTAATATGTGTTACTTTAATGCAATCAAACGAAATAAATGTAATGTTTAATAATTCCCTAACAATACTTTTATGATAACAGAAACAGTAACATAAATTACTACTTGCAAGTAATGCACAGTATTTGAACCGCCATGGGACATGCCATGTAGGTGCTTGCTCGCCAATCATTCTTTGTCTGTGAAAATTCTACGTAGAAACTGCCGTGGCGATATTATTGCACATATTTTTCGGTTCAGCGATGACGTGTTTTTATATAGTTTTCATATAAAAGAGACATCTGTAACGTATGCCGCTTTATTTTCCAAACAAACCAATACTTTTTTTTTTTAGCGATCTTACTTTTTTTTAAAACGAGTTTGCGTTAGTTTTAACAACCTATATGAAAATAATGTAATCAAATAAATGTTGTGCGACCCGTTAATTAAGACTCAAAATTATGAATATTTATGTTTCACATTGGTTTTACCCATTCAAAATATTAAAAGGAGGTTGTCGGAAATGGCTGTACTTTTCAACTGCCCACAAATGCCGCCCTCAAAATGTCTGCCGCCCGGGGCGGACCGCCCCCACCGCCCCCCTCTAGCTACGCCACTGATGCCAACCCACTTCATGGAACAAAGTTATGTGCTGTTATAGATTATAAGGAGTTGGAGACATCAACTGAACGCCGTGCTTGAAGGAGAATGAGTATGAGTGGAGAAAACTCAAGAGACGGGGTTCTATCTTTAGAGCAAGTCATACAAAGAGAGATGTTTTCATCCATAGATGCAATTATAAAAGAAAGAAATAGAACCCACTGATGAGTTGCATGTCCTTGCAAGAAAATATTCTTGTATAATACTATCATGTAATCTACTAAATGAAATTTTTTACCATCAAATAAATGTCTTTATTACCATTGACAAAAGAACAGTTCAAATTGAACGAAAAAGTGTCCAGGTTTTTCATTGCTGCCCACAGGGCCAGTCTTTGCAATTGCGGCGCCTTATGCAGTTTAGTATGTAAAAATGGATGCGCGGGGCCCAGTTTGGGTAGGGTAAGGTATTAATAAGGATAATAAGTGAAAATTAAGATAGATGGGGCCTATGAAAGCATGAACCCACTACGGCCGTATAGATGCATGGCAGTGGCCTAAGACCAGCCAACGCTTTACCTACACTACAAG
>MUZC01001063.1:658471-709497 GCA_002072015.1 Radix auricularia
GCATGTTTCCTTTTTTTTTTTTTTTTCAGTCAAATACTTTTTAAAGGAAGGCTGCACTCTAATATCTTAACACGTGTAAAACCCTGTAAAACTTTAAGTTTCGGTATTCATATATTTAAGTGGATTTTTTATTTAAATTTGCGCGTTTTTATTTGACTTCAAATGTGCGACGCCCTCTCCCCCCCACGTGTGACGTCATTTATGGACACCCCTAAAAGGGCGGCAAATTGGAGACCGCCCCGGGCGGCAAAAGCTCTAGCTACGCCACTGTTCGTGCCTATCAGTTAACAATTTATCACCCACCTCACCCCGAACGAATAAGAGTAGATACCCTTTTAAAAATCTTAGCAGAGACTTTGACCAGAGTGTAGTTTTACTCAGGTAATAAATATTTTTTATTGAATTTCTATCACAGTTTTCAATTATTTACTCACAGTCTTATTTTAGAAAACGTCCTAGTTATGACTTTGACTTTTGTTGTTTTAACAAGTTTATTATCTGATAAATCATCTATCTCAATGTGATTATTGACCACACATGTCTTTTCATTAGGATGCTGTGAGCTGATCTGTGAGTAATAAAGTATAAGTGCTGTAGATCTATGGTCCCCACATTTTTCGTTTCTATCGATAATCAATTTGTCCCCACCTAAANNNAAACCCCCCCCCCCCCCCCCAATTTTTTTTCCTAGGAACGAATAAAAGATGATACCATTTTCAAAATCATAACAGGGACTATGGAGCAAAGAGTCGTTTTACTCAGGTATTAAATATTTTTTTAACTTAATTTATATTATAGTTTTAAATTCTGTCAATAATAATAATTTCATCAATTTAACAGAAATTATATTTCTTTAAATAATGCGCAATTGTTTTTTTTAAAAATTAAGATTCTAATCTTGAACGAATACCTAATTATAGGAACGAATAAAGTGGCTACCACATTTAAATAAACGAATTACACTAAGGAGAGTAGTTATATGCTAGTAACAATTGTTTTTATCTTATTAAGGAAACAAAAAAATACTGGTAGTTAACTAAGTAAAGAAGTTTGGGGAGCACCTGATTGTTTGTTTAGATAAGGGAACTAAGATAAAACTAATAGTTGTAACGGTAACGGAACTAAGGGACACTTTATGTCCGGCTAAATATGTGTAAAACGAAAATCCTGAAAGTTTTCTAGATAAGACAATAAAGATAAACGTAATAATTGTAGAAGTAAGTGGAGTAAGGAACGCTTGTTTGTTATCTAAGTATTTGGAGTAAGCAAAACTTGATTATTGTCTATGTAAGTGGAGTAAGGAACACTTGTTTGTTATCTAAGTAACTGGAGTAAGAAACACATGTTTGTTGTCTAAGTAAGTGGAGTAAGGAACACTTGATTGTTGTCTATATAATTGATGTAAGCAAAATTTTATTGCTGTCCATGTTACAGGGTAAGTAACAATTGTTTGTTGTCTAAGTAAGCAGAGTAAGGACCAACTGATTGACCCTTGAAATGGACATTCTTATAATCTCTACACTTGTTATACTCCCCATCACGTCTCATATCACTGAGTTTCTATGTCGGCGAAGATTCTCGAAGTTATACAACGTAGTGCAGGGGTTGAATCGGATAATTTATACCATTCATTAATTGACTGACAGAATGTCAATATACTAATTGTATACCATTTATTCATTGACTGACAGAATTCCAAGATACTAATTGTATACCATTTATCCACTCGCTGACAGAATTTCAAGATGTTTAAAAGAGAAGTAAAAATAATTCTAAGCATCAAATTCAATATCATTCTTATTCACAATTAGATAATGGAAACATAACTTAAACCAAAGCTTGAATAGCGAGACGAATTCGATCTAGCATCACTTAAAAGTGTCACACTATTTAGATTGAATTTGGTTTTTGTAAGTGTGGGTAATGCTGTTATCCTAACACTGTGTTAAATGCAGAGATTTTCCATTGAATGTTCTGAACACTCTCTTCACTTTATGGGTATACAAATGAGAAACTAATTTTTATCAGTGACAAAAAATAAAAAAAATTAACCCGTCAAAAAGTTGTTGACTATTAATCCTTTATATACCAGACACAACTATTAGAATATTTATTTTAACACACAGGGCAAAATAATCCTAAAACCTACAAAACTCTAGTTATGTCTCTTAAAACGTGTTTCATATAATGCGCACAATCCGTGATAATACTTTTAAAAAGTATTGTCAATATAATGCGCACCTTATTGCGCAACAGGAAATGTTGTTGAACACAATACGCACAACGAAATTCAAAAAATAAACATGATATATAGAGATAAATAAAATAATTTAAAATTTCAATAATTTAATTACGAAGTGATTATTCGCAGGGGAAAACCCGTGCGAATAATTTTTAAAATTATTAGCACGGGTCGGGTCTGGTCGTCGCTCAAGCGTACTCCCAGCTGTTGATAACAAAATAATAGCCAATTTCACTCGATTTAGGCTAAATTGTGCAGTTATATGTTAATAGTACTAATATTTATATGTTTATAGTACTAATACTTGTTACAATTTAATGATTGTTTTTTTTCCTTGGTTTTTGTTTTACAACCACAGTGCAAACACTCAAACAGGTTTTTTTTCCAAAGACAATTTTTTTTTATATCCCATGAGTAAGTTACTTTTACTACAAGTGTTACTACTGAACTGAAGTTACTAGTAACTAATTACTATTACTATTACTGATTACTGAAATTACTGTTCACTGTTATTGTTATGCTTATACTTATACTCAGTTCAGTTTTTAATTTTTTTTAAATGATGCTTTACCATCATAAAGTCTTTCACTTAAATTAATAAATGATTAGTTAGAAATCATTAATGATCAACTAGCGAACGGCAATATGCAGGTCCGCTAAGACTCAGATTCTTGCTCAAATACCATTATTATCAATATCAGTGTCAGGAAAATTAGTTTTCTGTGCCGTGCAAATAATTATAGTTTTTGATATTTTCTGTTCAAAATCTCATAATCATTGTAATCTTCATAATTTGTAGATTGTAGCCATTGGTCATTGACACATTGAGTAACAGTCACAGTGACACTGTCTGTCAGTAAGTACTGTCAGTAACTAAATATTGCCGTGATTTATATTTGTTTTATTTGCTCAGGCTATTAGGTCTAATAATATTTATTTGACTTAATTAAACAACAATTAAGTCAATTACAATAGACAGTGTCCTAAAATTTAAATATCAACTATACTAATACTTTACATTATCTTAAGTATTACACTTTGTAGTTAGTAAGTGTAGATTAGCATTTCAAAAAAGTGCGCATAATTATCGGCACGGTCGAACCGTGCTAATAATTTTTAAAATTATCGGCACGGTTATGACGTCAAAACCGTGCGAATAACGCTTGCCATTTAATTACAATACATTCGATCGATCTGAAATTTTGAAACATTATTTATATCATAGGCTCGAGTTTCCCAGCAAAATTTGAGCTCGCTAGCTTACGAGGAAATGGGATAGAAATCGATCAGACAACCCAAGTTAATATAACTGAATTTAAAAAACACGCAATCCTAAAATAAACATTTATTTGCTAACTCCCTCTGTTCATAATAATTTATTTCTTGCGTGTTTATGCACCATAAAGCACTGGAACTAATTATGTTAACATTTGCGTTGTTCTCAAAAAATTAAGGTGAAAATTTAAAAAAAAAAAAAAATTGTGAATGTCTTTCAAACTATTTTGAAAATTAATGTGCAATTCCCTGATTCATGTTATTAGTAATTTATGTTACTAAAAAAATAATTTTAGTAACTTAAACTTTCATTTACAAAAAAAACATATTTCAAAAAAGAAATTATTTTCAGAATGTCATTTATTTAATGCTCAGAGAAAAAATAAAATTATTATATTAACTTAGATCTATTTTCATCCTTCTCCAAAGTAACCATTTGTGTTCCTTATAGCCTATGAAAGTGGCTCACCACTTTACTTCGATCCCTATATTTAGGTATACAATGACAATGAAATTCAGTGGAATTCGAATCTAACAGTAAACTGTTAACACTCAGATCTGCATCTAATTTTTAACATCTCTTAAATGTTTTTTTTTTTTAGATTTCTAATATTTCATTCAAATAATAATATATATAACTAAATCAATATATTTTACATTGACGTTTTTACTGACTAGTTCAGGGAACATTTTCATAGTATAATCTATGTTTTTTATCATTAATAAAAATTAGACCCAATTTATCGGACAGCTTTTATTATTAAAAACTATTTTAGAGAAAAATTCTAACCCTTCACGATAAAATCAACTACTTGAAGTTAACTGTTAAGTAGCTACCACCCTCGACCATCAAGAACAGTGAGAAAAACTTGTTGTTTTTTTCTTCAAATTGTTGGATGACATGCATCATAGTTATGACAAATGTTTTAGGGCTGTACGCCGTGTGGAGGCTCATGTCGCTACATCGTCTGTACAGCGGAAATAGTGCACCGGCCCTTGCTGTGCTGAGGAAATAGTGCTCTGGCCCTTGCTGTACTGAGGAAATAGTGCACCGGCCCTGCTGTACTGAGGAAATAGTGCACCGGCCCCTGCTGTACTGAGGAAATAGTGCACCGGCCCTTGCTGTACTGAGGAAATAGTACACCGGCCCTTGCTGTGCTGAGGAAATAGTGCACTGGCCCTTGCTGTACTGAGGAAATAGTGCACCGGCCCTTGCTGTAATGAGGAAATAGTGCACCGGCCCCTGCTGTACTGAGGAAATAGTGCACAGGCCCTTGCTGTACAGAGGAAATAGTGCACCGGCCCTTGCTGTACTGAGGAAATAGTGCACCGGCCCTTGCTGTACAGAGGAAATAGTGCACCGGCCCTTGCTGTACTGAGGAAATAGTACACCGGCCCTATTTGTACTGAAGAAATAGTGCACCGGCCCTTGCTGTACTGAGGAAATAGTGCACCGGCCCTTGCTGTACAGAGGAAATAGTGCACCGGCGCTTGCTTTACTGAGGAAATAGTACACCGGCCCTTGCTGTACAGAGGAAATAGTGCACCGGCCCTTGCTGTACTGAGGAAATAGTGCAGCGGCCCTTGCTGTACTGAGGAAATAGTGCACCGGCCCTGCTGTACCGAGGAAATAGTGCACCGGCCCCTGCTGTACTGAGGAAATAGTGCACCGGCCCTTGCTGTACTGAGGAAATAGTACACCGGCCCTTGCTGTGCTGAGGAAATAGTGCACTGGCCCTTGCTGTACTGATGAAATAGTGCACCGGCCCTTGCTGTAATGAGGAAATAGTGCACCGGCCCCTGCTGTACTCAAGAAATAGTGCACCGGCCCTTGCTGTACAGAGGAAATAGTGCACCGGCCCTTGCTGTACTGAGGAAATAGTGCACCGGCCCTTGCTGTACAGAGGAAATAGTGCACCGGCCCTTGCTGTACTGAGGAAATAGTACACCGGCCCTATTTGTACTAAAGAAATAGTGCACCGGCCCTTGCTGTACTGAGGAAATAGTGCACCGGCTCTTGCTGTACAGAGGAAATAGTGCACCGGCGCTTGCTTTACTGAGGAAATAGTACACCGGCCCTTGCTGTACAGAGGAAATAGTGCACCGGCCCTTGCTGTACTGAGGAAATAGTGCACCGGCCCTTGCTGTACTGAGGAAATAGTGCACCGGCCCCTGCTGTACTGAGGAAATAGTGCACCGGCCCTGCTGTACTGAGGAAATAGTTCACCGGCCCTTCTGTACTGAGGAAATAGTTCACCGGCCCCTGCTGTACTGAGGAAATAGTGTTCCGGCCCTGCTGTACTGAGGAAATAGTGCACCGGCCCTGCTATAGTGGAACAAAAATATGCTGGTCAACCATGATGAAATTAAAAATTTTGAAGATGATACTAGAACGATGAAGTATGAGTGCTGTAGATGATCTAAAAATAATTAAGTATGAGTACTGTAGATGATCTTAGAACAATAAAGTATGAGTGCTGTAGATGATCTTAGAACAATAAAGTAAGAGGGATGTAGATGATCTTAGAACAATAAAGTATGAGTGCTGCAGATGATCTTAGAATAATAAAGTATGAGTGATGTAGATGATCTTAAAACAATAAAGTATGAGTGCTGTAGATGATCTTAGAAAAATAGCGTATGAGTGATATAGATAATCTTAGAACAATAACGTATGAGTGATATAGATGATATAGACTATACTACATGCCGAGTAAAATGATGACAGATCGTTTAAACTGACAAAAGTCATTATCCGATTCAGCCCCTGCACCATGTTGTATAACTTCTAGAATCTTTTCTTAAGGGGAAACTCAACTATATGAGACGGGATAGGAGTATAACAGTGTTGAGCTTACAACGTTGTCCATTTTATGAGTCAAAGAGCTAATTAAAAAACCACCTTCTAAGTGTTCTTTACTACACTGACATAGACAACAATCAAGTATTATTACCTGTTTACTCCCAGACTTGTCCAGTGGAATGGGATTCCCATGGGAAACTTCCAATGGGATGTGATGGAATGGGACAGCCCATATTTCTATTGTCCATGTATATAAAGGCTGTTTAGGTTTTTCCTTTTGATTATCCGCCAAACAAAGCTCTCAAGTTTGATGGCCAGAGGAGAATGAAGTCACGATGTTTGAAAACTAACAGTGACCAACTTAAAAACAATTAAATTATTGGAAAAAGTACCTAGGTTTCCTTTGATAAAGCAAGTGCGAAAATTAATGTGGCCATACCAGCGTCATCGGTAGTAGCAGAGAGCTTATTTAGTGAGGCCACATTGTTGTTGTTGGCCACACCAGCGTCACCACCAGTAGTAGAGATATTATTTAGTGTGGCCAGTTTGTTGTTGTTGGCCATACCAGTGTCATCGGTAGTAGTAGAGAGCTTATTTAGAGCGGCCAGATTGTTGTTGTTGGCCATACCAGCGTCACCTTCAGTAGTAGAGAGTTTATTTAGTGAGGCCAGATTGTTGTTGTTGGCCATACCAGCGTCATTGGTAGTAGTAGAGAGTTTATTTAGTGAGGCCAGATTGTTGTTGTTGGCCATACCAGTGTCATTGGTAGTAGTAGAGTGCTTATTTAGTGTGGCCAGATTGTTGTTGTTGGCCATACCAGCGTCACCTTCAGTAGTAGAGAGCTTATTCAGTGTGGCCAGATTGTTGTTGGCCATATCAGCGTCATCGGCAGTAGTAGAGAGCTTATTTAGTGCGGTCAGATTGTTGTTGAGTAAGTTACGAGAACGGATGTCACCAGCTCTCGTTATAAGAGAACGGATGTCACCAGCTCTCGTTATAAGAGAACGGATGTCACCAGCTCTCGTTATCGTTATAAGAGAACGGATGTCACCAGCTCTCGTTATAAGAGAACGGATGTCACCAGCTCTCGTTATAAGAGAACTGATGTCACCAGCTCTCGTTATAAGAGAACGGATGTCACCAGCTCTCGTTTTAAGAGAACGGATGTCACCAGCTCTCGTTTTAAGAGAACGGATGTCATCAGCTCTCGTTATAAGAGAACGGATGTCACCAGCTCTCGTTATAAGAGAACAGATGTCACCAGCTCTCGTTATAAGAGAACGGATGTCACCAGCTCTCGTTATGAGAGAACGGATGTCACCAGCTCTCGTTATAAGAGAACGGATGTCACCAGCTCTCGTTATAAGAGAACGGATGTCACCAGCTCTCGTTATAAGAGAATGGATGTCACCAGCTCTCCTTATAAGAGAATGGATGTCACCAGCTCTCCTTATAAGAGAACGGATGTCACCAGCTCTCGTTATAAGAGAACGGATGTCACCAGCTCTCCTTATAAGAGAACGGATGTCACCAGCTATCGTTATAAGAGAACGGATGTCACCAATTCTTGTTATAAGAGAATGGATGTCACCAGCTCTCGTTATAAGAGTAGGGATGTCACCAACTCTTGTTATAAGAGAAGGGATGTCACCAGCTCTCGTTATAAGAGAACGGATGTCACCAGCTCTCGTTGTAAGAGGTCGGATGTCACGAGCTCTCGTTATAAGAGAACGGATGTCACCAGCTCTCGTTATAAGAGAACGGATGTCACCAGCTCTCGTTATAAACTGTGTGTACCCGAATTATCTGAATTAGTAGAAGCAGTCGATCAGCAGGAAATTTATAATGTGCTGAAAGAGCAGATAGACTCAGAAATGGTCTAATAAAATGAGAGTGTTAGAATGATACTGAAGTGTCATAAATTTAATACATTTTGCCTATTTACATTTCTCTTTGTATATGTAATCCTGTTAAGTACACACTAAACCTAAACCTAAACTTTTAAAAATTTCATTAAAAAACTGTATTCTATACTAGCAGACCCGGTCGTGCGTTGCAACGATCTCAGTAAAAATGACAATTTAAGAATCCAATGAGTGATATGTTTTAAAAACAATTATGCCAGAAACCTACACTGAAGTGCGAAAAAAGTCCAAAGATCATGGCAAACAGATGAATAAAATAATAATTTAAAAGCTTTTTAAAAAAACGACATTAAAGGGCTAGGCTCTGAAATAAGTGCTACTTTGTACTTAAACTATGTTTCTCAATATAGTGTAAAATTGCTTTGGAGAATTAAATTATAAACGTGCATTACAAAAAAATTTGGGGCCGCCTAAACGAAGGAATGAACATAAAGAGTTCAGTTTCCTAGAGTAATTATTTATAGACTCTTGAATTTTTATAAGCCAAAAAAAAGGGACATTAAGAGCCCCAGGGCCCATTCCCGACAAGATATAAAGCTTAAAACGATCTCAGTAAAAATGACTATTTTAGAATCCAATGCGTGATCTGTTTTAAAAACTACTATGCCAAAAACCTACACGGAAGTGTGCAAAAAAGTCCAAGTTTCCCAGCAAATGGATAAATAAATCTATATATATATATATATATATACAGCTTTGAAAAATAAGAAGAAAAAAAACGAAATTAAGGGGCCGAGCTCTAAAATAAGTGATGATTTATTATTTTTTTAATCGCCATTGTACTCAAGCTTTGTTTCTCTATATCGTGTAAAATTGATTGGGGAATTAAATTATTACCGCGCATTACAAAAACATTTCGGTATGCCTGCCCGAGGGAATGGACATTAAAAGTTCAGTTACTTGTAGAAAATATTTATAAACTCTTAAGTTTTTATGTACTAAAATTGGCAAGATCCGTTATTTTCTTAGTAACTTAAACTAACACTAATTTTTGTAAAGGTAATATAAAGGAAAAAACGACATTTAGGGGCCCCTGTGCCCATTCTGCGCAAGATGTCAATTTCAAAAAGCTGTTCATTTTAATTCAGTTTCATCATTCATATATATTCCTATATATTGTTAAAAATTGAATGGGGAATATATATTAAGCATATACCAAAAACAGACATTCGGGGCCCCCAGCCCAAAAGTAAATTACATTAGAATTTTAGTGCCCTATAGCATTTTAATATGGGCTACCAAGATTTTGTTAACAAATTTTGGTTAAGATCAATTCTTTTACACAAAACCTAACGCATAAACTTAATTAAAGAAAAGAAAGACATGATGGGGCTCATTTAAAGCCAGATGTAAAGTTAAAAACAATGTTCATTTCAATTTGCATGATAATGGATATATTTGTCGTTGATTAAATATTGAATTGACAAAATCTCTTAAACATTAACAACCCCCCCCCCNCCCCCCTAAAAAAGACTATTGGCACCCCCAGCCCCGAAGAAATGGTCATTAAAAATTCAGGACCTTATAGTATTTTAATATTGGCTATCAAGTTTTTTAAAAACAAAATTTGGTTAAGATCCATCAATTTACCAAGTAGCTAGTACTTAACCTAATTTTCTATTGCTCATATAAGCAAAAAATGTCATTATGGGCCACCGGCGCCCCATGTGTGTTTAATTGACGAAGAAAATTACCTGTTAACTTCCTGGGAGTGCACGCAATAGTCTGCAAAAGTTACATTACGACCGAATACATGGTTTAGTCAGCCATAAACCAGCACCGATGGGGCTGCTATTAGGGGTTAAGGGCTCTATGGTATTTTAATATTGGCTATCAATAATATAATTGCAAAATTTGGTTAAGATCCATCAATATAGCAAGTAGTTAGCGCTTAAACTAATTTTTATATAGCTAATTTTAGCCAAAAAAAATGACATTATCGGCCCCCGGCGCCCCTTTAGTGTTAAATGGAGAAAAAAAGTAGCAGTTACCATTCTTGAAGGGTACTCATCGGTCACAAACATTTTCATGACGATGGGATACATGTTTTAGTCAGCTTTAAACGACATACACTCACACACACAATATAGATATAGACATTCAGTGCAAGATATCAATTTCAAAAATCTGTTCATTTTTATTCCATTTCATTATGAATATATTTATCGAGATTGTTAAAAATGAATGGGAAAAGTATCTTTAAAATTTAAGAAAAAGACATTTGGGGCCCCCCGGCCCCGATGAAAAGGACATAAGAAGTTCATTGCCCTTTATTATGTTAATATGGTATACAGAGTTTTTTTAATAAAAAGTTTGGTTAAGATCCATTCATTTACTCAGTAACTAACGCATAAACTAATTTTTATATAGCTCATATTAGAAAAAAATGAGATTAAAGGCCCCAGGTGCCCATTCAAGGCAAGTAATAAAGTTCATAACATCTGTTCATATCAATACGAATAATAATATATACATTTATCATTATTTGTTAAGAATTTTAATAATTAAATGGAGGGATAAAATCTTAAACTTTTATTAAATTTGGTATTTTGGGCCCCCAACCCTGAAGACGTTGCCATTAGGACTTTAGTGCCCTATAATATTTTAATATTGACTATCCAGTATATATATACCAAGTTTGGTTAAGATCCATCAATGTGGCAAGTAGCTATCACTTAAACTAATTTTTATATAGCTTTATTGGCAAAAAACGTCATTAAGGGCCCCAGGGGCCCATTCGGGGCACGATATAAAGCTCAAAACAACTGTTTATTTTAAGATGGATAATAATGGATACATTTATCATTATTTGCCAAAACTTTTAATAATTGAATAGTGAAAAAATTCGTAAACGTTTTAGAAAACACGTATTTTGGGCCCCCAGCCTCGAAGGAGTTGCCATTAGGAGTTTAGTGCCCTATAATATTTTAATATTGACTATAAAGTATTTATATACCAAGTTTGTTTAAGATCCTTCAATGTATCAAGTAGCTATTGCTTAAACTAATTTTATATAGCTTATATAGGCACAAAACGACATTAAGGGCCCCAGGGGCCCATTCGGGGCAAGATATAAAGCTCAAAACAACTGTTTATTTTAAGATGGATAATAATGGATACATTTATCATTATTTGTCAAGACCTTTAATAATTGAATATTGAAAAAATTCGTAAACGTTAAAGAAAACACGTATTTTGGGCTCCCAGCCTCGAAGGAGTTGCCATTTGGAATTTAGTGCACTATGGTATTTAAATAATGTCTATCAAGAATTTAAATGCAAAATTTGGTTAAGATCAATAAAAAAAGCAAGTAGTTAGCGATTAAATTATTTTTTATATAGCTCATATTAGCAAAAATTCACATTTTGGGCCCCCGGCGCCCCTTTAGTGTTAGATTGAGAAAAAAAGTAGCCAGTTACCATTCCGTGAGGGTACTCAACAGTCTTAAAAATTTTCATGACGATCGGATGAATAGTTTAGTCAGTTACCACGGACAAGCACACACACACACACACACAGACATATTTTCATTTTTATATATATAGATTAATTTTATAATAGTAATCCCATGGGATAAAATGGGATGAGACAGGCATACATTTCTATGGGATGGGATGGGACCGCAAAATATGTCTCATGGTCAAGCCTGCTTACGCCACTTACATGGACAAATATCCAGCGTTCCTTACTCGACTTACATAGACAACAATCAAGTGTTCCTTACTCCACTTACATAGACAAGAGTCAAGTGTTTCATACTCCACTTACATAGACAACAATCAAGTGTTTCTTACTCCACTTACATAGACAACAGTCAATTGTTTATTACTCCACTTACATAGACAACAGTCAAGTGTTCCTTACTGTAATCAATTGTACAAAGATTAAGTGTTCCTTACTCTACTCAAAATGTACAAAGATTAAGTGTTCCTTACTGTAATCAATTGTACAAAAATTAACTGTTCCTTACTGTACTCAATTGTAAAAAAATTAAGTGTTCCTTACTGTACTCAATTGTACAAAAATTAACTGTTCCTTACTGCACTTACATAGACAGTAATTACGTTCATCTTTATTGTCTTATCTAAAAAAGTTGCTTAGGTTTTTTGTAGTACAATTATGTAGACAAACATTACGTGTTTCTTAGTTCACTTAATTAGACAACTCTCAGTTTTATCTCAATTATTTTATGTAAGAAAACATTTTGGTGTTCCTTTTTACATTTTTAGTTCTTTTAGTTAGACAACTTTGAGTTTAATCTTAACTACTTTATCTTAAAAAAACTTTCAAGAAGTTCCTAAATTACCTTTACTTAGACAAATATAGTATTTTGTTACCTAGATTAGATAAATATTCAATAATTGCGTCAAACTATTCTCTTCAGTTTAATTCGTATCCTTATTCGTTCCTATAATTAGGCAATCGTTCAAGATTAGATTCTCGATATTTGAAATAACAATTGCGCATTATTAAAATAAATATATAAGTTATTAAACTGCATAATTGTATAAATTCCAATAAATTTTTATTTTATTGACAAAATTGAAAACTGTGATATGTATGGTATCCGTCCGCCTACGAACGACGCTAGATTTTTACTTATTATTTGCATTTCTTGGTGTGGCTGATGAGACCAATCCTTTAGTGGCAGTCTCTTCTGCATTTTACACCCACGAATGTTATTGGGCAGTGTTGCCTGGCCTTTCTACTCTTTCTTTTTCCAATTGCTTTTTCCCTAGATTGCTTCTCTGCTCTTAGTGATCCTTCCTTCACTATAGCCCGCCATGTTGCCCTATCCTCAGCCATGTTTTCCCAGTTTTGTATATCAAAATATTTTATACCTGAGTGAAACAACACTCTGCTCTATAGTCTCGGTTGTGAGTTTTAAAATGGTAGATTTATCTCCTTTTATCCGTTCTTAGCACACAAAAAAAAATAATAAAATAAATATAAAAATTCTTGCGGATAAGGTGGGCGTTAATTGTTAAAAGATAGACACGAAAATCTTTGGATTTCATTGTTAGTTTATCCCTATGTAAAAGGGATCGAAGTCAAGTGACGTAACACTTTCATAAATTCAGCATCCTTTAATGTACATCGCGCCATCTGCTAAATTAGTGAAAGAGACATATCGATTAATGTTAATATAACAATTTAACATTTTATGTAAGTATTAAATATTATATAATTAAATTGAATTTTTACATGAATTAATATTTTTGTAAACGAAAGTTTCATTTAATAAAAAAATATTTTTGTTTAGTAACACAAGTTATTTATATTATGCCTCAGGAAATTGAAAATTAAATTTTAACGCAGTTAGAAAGAGTTTCATACGTTTTATCATAAAACATCAGTTTTCTTAGGAACAAAGCAATGAATAAAATATATTAGTTCTGATTCTTTATGGTGCAGCAATTGCGCACCAAAAAATGCAATGCACAAGGATAATGTGAAAATCAAGGTTTATTTTCAGATAAGGGAGTTTACATCTTTTCCACTATATATTAGTTGTATAGGAATTAGATAGCGTTAGCTGAATGGAGAATGAATGGATCTTGGCCAAACTTAAAACATGCCTACTGTTATAGTCAATTTTAAAATACCATACGGCGTTGAGCTACTAATGTTCATTGATTTGGGGCTGGTGGACAAAATTTTTTATTTTTGTAAGCTTTAAATTCTTTATTTTTTCCAATGTGAGATATATACAAGTTGTTTAAGCTTAAACGACATGGGAAAATAAACAGATTGTAAATGAACTTTGTGTGAAATTAATTTATAGCACAAATATAAATTCCTAAGGACATTTAATTTTTGTTTATCTCTTTGGGCCCTGATTCTTTTTTCGGGACGATCTTTGTCGTGTCGAATGTCTGAATATATTAGGGCGATTACACAAGATAAACAGTGTCCCGTCTCCCGTCACTTCAATGGACGCGACCATATGGGTGTCAAGGACCTGGCAGTCACTGCTATTGTCTCGTGCACAAACACACCCATGAGAGTCCATATTGAAAACAGATTAATAGAAAATCACGGTACACTCGCACCACATGGGATGAATATTGTCTTTTCTTTGACCACCTAGGCGGATACCCCGCCCACTCTCTGCTTTCCTATATAAATTCGCTCTGTCATCTCTCAGTTTCACTTTTTTGGATACTTTGGATTTCACCGCAGCTAAGTTCCTTCATTTTTTATTTTTATTTTCGTTTACTTTGTATCTTGTATGTTCGTTGATAAAGGCTCTGTGCCGAAACGTTCGCTGTTTTGTTACGTCCGGTCAGGCTAACCCTTACCTTGTTTATGTCTTTTCCGTTTAATTCTTTTTTCTTAAACGGTTAATAATTTTATTCCCCATTCTGTGCTATAGTCTCGACAAATTTTGATAATACAATGAAAATGATCCATATTGGAATGAACACACGTTTCAAAATTCCACATCTTGCACCAATTTGGCAAGGGAACCCATTAATGCCATGATTTGCTTTTTATCTAGATATATAAAATGGAAAGTATGTCTGTATGTGTGTGTGTATGTCTGTGTATGTGTGTGTATGTGTGCGTGTGTGTGTGTATGTGTATATGTGTGTGTTTGTGTATGTGTGTGTGTGTATCTGTGTGTGTGTGTGTGTGTGCGTGCGTGCGTGTGTGCATGTCCTTTGTAAACCATGCATTCGATCGTCATTAAACGTTTGGAGACAGTTTTGTATATTTCTGGATGGTTACTGGAAACATCATTTTCTATATTTAACACTCATTGGCCACCGGATGCCCATAATGTC
This sequence comes from Radix auricularia, assembly GCA_002072015.1. Lineage (NCBI taxonomy): Eukaryota > Metazoa > Mollusca > Gastropoda > Lymnaeidae > Radix > Radix auricularia. The sequence goes on from MUZC01001063.1 coordinate 673,505, forward strand.
AATTTTTGCTTATATGACTTATATATAATAGTTTAAGAGTTAGCTTCTGTGTAAATTGATGAAATGTATTATTAGTCACATATCCTCATGGTTGTTTTGGGTTCTAATGTTACCATTCAACTTTCTCGGGGCTTGGTAGACCTTGGTGGTGCCCATCTCCTCTCCAGGTCAGCGGTAAACTTTAAAATAAGCATGCAAGTGATCAAATAGATGCTACGATTTAATATAAAAGATCGTAATAGATAATTTCAATCTTTACGTTTGCAGACAATAATACTAATTCTAAACACAAGTCAAGTGTCAATTTATTTTAATAAATATAAAACATTTGTGTGTTTGTCTGTGTTTGTATCTGTGTAAGTGTATGCATGTGTGTCTCTGAATGCATGGGGGTGTTTTAATTTTAAATAGATGCGAAAAATTTGAATAAGGCAAAACATTTTTTTTTTAATTCACTAAGATTTCTTATCAGCGTTTAAGTTTCGCCGCCTGCTGGCTAAAATAGACAAGATATTCGACTAAAAGTTTTAAACTGTTTTTTAAATAAAATTGTTAATAATTTATACTCATTGCAATGACATATTTTATTGAATATTTTAAGGTTTTATGTTGTGTTTCTTTTAATATTCGTGGTTCGTTGTGGATGATAGTGATGCCCCCAATATACATTATTATTACACTTCAAACTATTTCAATAAATCTTTAACAATAATAGAATATAATTTTAATAATTATGTACATCAAACTCGAGATATTCACTATAAAGGTTCTGTAACATTTTTAAAAATATATTTATATATAGTCTATATTATATTCGTTTTCAAAATTTAAAAAAATCATAATAAAAACAATGGGTTTAAGAATGGATCCGGATTATGTGTATTATCTTTAAAAAAAATTATATATGGAACAAAAGACCAAAAATAAGCTAAACATGAGAAGAAAAATGAATGATTAGCGATAAACAGTCGCATTGTTCTTTACAATTAAATTATGAAAACATAAATTAAACCGAAGCCTTATTATCGAAACAAATCCTTCTAGCATCATTTGAAAATGTCACTCATCGTAGATTCCATTTGTTATTGTAAGTAAGGATGATACTGGTATGCGGACACCTCACTGTGTTAAATGAAGCGATGTTCTGTCGAAGGTACTCAACACTCACTTTACTTTATGAGTATGCAAACAGGCACTACATATTGAATATTAATAAGAATACCTTACTAAACACAAGCCATAGATATACGTAGGACGCAATACTCTTATGTACAGAAGGAGTGTCTGTAATATATAAGATAAGATATATATGGTCACTGAGAGAGAACACTCTATCCTAAAATAACCCTTGATTTTGACATTATCCTTGTCAAATATATTTTTTTTGGCGCGCAATCGCTGCACCATAAAGCATCGGAACTAATATATTGTATCAATTGCGTTGTTCATTAGAAGATAGAGGTTATAAAATAAGAATTGTAAATTTATTTCTAATTTTTTTGAAATTTAGTTTACTATTCCCTGAGACATATTATAAGTAACTTGTGTTACGAAACAAAAATATGTTTAATACCTGAAACATTCGTTTACAAAATTATTCATTCATCTAAAATTATGTTTAATTTTAGCATATATTTAATAGTAACATAAAATGTGAAATTTTTATACTAACATTAATTGATATGTATCATTTATATAATTACCAACATTCATGTCTATATTTTAAACTTTCATTCGATAAAAGTGTTACGACACTTGACTTCGATCCCTATGTTTAGGGATACAATAACAATGAAATTCAATGAGTTTCGTGTCTATCAGTTAACAATTTATCACCCACCTCACCCCGATCGAATAAGATTAGATACCCTTTTGAAAATCCCAGTTAAAAACTGTAGATGAGTGTGCAGTTTTACTCATGTTACACATTTTTTTCATTGGCTTTACATAATAGTTTTTCTATTTTCTCAATGATAATAGTACTTTAAAAGAATTATACCAATTATACAATATAAATGCTTATATATTTATTTTAATAATGCGCTATTGTTAATTCAAATATTAAGATTCTATTCTTAAACGAATACTTAATTATAGGAACAAATGATGTTGCCACCACTTTTAAAGATACGAATTACACTGAAAAGCGTAGATTTATGCAATTATTAAATGTTTAGCATTTCAATGAAACAAACTAAAAAATACTAAATATTGCTTAAGTAATGAAACTTTGGAACAGCTTGAACTTTTTTTAGCTATGAAATTAAATTGAAATTAATAGCTGTCTAAGTAAGGCAACTAAGAAACACCTGAAAGTTGTGTAAGTAAGGCAACTAAGAAACACATGAAAGTTGTGTAAGTATGGGAACTAAGGAACCCCTGAAAGTTGTGTAAGCAAGGCAACTTAGAAAAACCTGAAAATTGTGTAAGAAAGGCAACTAAAAACACCTGAATTTTGTGTAAGTAAGGCAAGTAAGAAACACCTGAAAGTTGTGTAAGTAAGGGAACTAACGGACACCTGAAAGTTGTGTAAGTAAGGGAACTAAGAAAACCTGAAAGTTGTGTAAGAAAGGGAACCAAGAAACTCCTGACAAATGTGTAAGAAAGGGAACTAAGAAAACCTGAAAGTTGTGTAAGTTAGGGAACTAAGAAAACCTGAAAGTTGTGTAAGAAAGGGAACCAAGAAACTCCTGACAAATGTGTAAGGAAGGGAACTAAGAAAACCTTAAAGTTGTGTAAGTTAGGGAACTAAGGAACACCTATTGTTTTGTATACATACGTGTAATTTGAAAACTAAATTTTTTCTAGATATGAGTAAGAAGATGAAAATAATAGTTGTTTGAGTAAGTACGGAAAACTTGATTATTGTCCAAGTAGTGAAGTAATGAAGACTTGATTGTTCTCTAAGTAAGTGGAGTAAATTCTACTTGTTAGTTGTATAAATTAGTGGAGTATCAAACAGGTGTTGGTTTTGTAATTAAGTTGAGCAAGGACACATTTTTTGTTGTCTAAGTAAGTGGAGTAAGGAACATTTGGTAGTTGTATAAATAATAGGAGAAAGGAACACTTCAAAGTTGTCTAAGTAAGTAGAGTAAGGAACGCTTCATAATTGTTTAAGCTAATGGAGTAAGGAACACTTGTTGGATTTCTATGTAAGTGGAGTAAGAAAGTTTTGATTGTCCATATAAGTGGAGTAAGGAACACTTGATTGTTGTAAAAGGAAGTTTATGTTAATATATAAGGTTTGTTTAGTTTGTTAACTTTGATTAATTAACATGCTAATAATTATTTGTCACGTAATATACCTATGTTTGACTATTTTGAATTGATTCCATCCTACCTAAAGGTTCATGTGATAAAAACAATATTTAACTATATCAAGTTTAGTCATTTTAACTTATATATTCCGTCAATAAATCATGTAAATAAATCACGTTAGTACTTCACAATAAAACAATATATATGTCATATGTTCGTCCTCAAGGGACGATGGCGTTAACTTGTGCTCCTCTTGTCCCCTTTCCCTTCCTCCAGGCTCTACTCTCTTCACTCCTAGTTGAGTGGGTGGCTTCCGCTACTGGAATACCATCGCAAATGTGTGTCCTTCAGACAAATATATTTAATATTTCATTTATTAAATACCTACTAAAAATGTGAATATCTTATCATAAGTTTAAATTGTATGTATCTGTAACTAATGTAACATCAAATTAAGTTCAAAATACGTTTTCTATAGATTAGACTCTATTAAAGTGGTACGCCACTTGACTCCGATCCCTAAAGTTAGAGATACAATGACAATGAAATTCAAAGATTATCTAACTGTATCTTATAGTTAACTCTTCAATATAAAAAAAAATTAAACACCTCTTTTATGCTTTTTTTCGATTTTTTATATTGCATAACATTTGAAAATGAAATAGAAAATAAATCAATTAATTTCCCATTGACCTTAATCTCACATATTTAGGGACAATTATTCACAATTACATAAAAATTTGTAATCATTGATAAAATGTATTCCCACTATTTGACAACTTTTATGGTCAATAAATATTCTAAAGAACAATTTATAGTTAATATGCTTGCCGATAAAAGCATATACTTGATGTAAAGAAGTTACTGCCCACGACCATCCAGAATAGAGAATAAAAGTGTTTAGTCTTTTCAAAATTGTTGGACGACATGTATCATAGTTATGCCAAATGTTTTAGGGCTGTACGCCATGTGGAGGCTCATGTCGTAACCACGTCTGTACTGAGGAAATATGGCACAGGTCTCTGGTGTGGTGGAAAAAACTTTGCTGGTCCAATATGATAAACATTTTGAGAAGCACTGTTATAGATGATCTTAGAACAATAAATTATGAGTTTTGTAGATGATCTTAGAACAATAAAGTATGAGTGCTGTAGATGATCTTAGAACAATAAAGTATGAGTGCTGTAGATGATCCTAGAACAATAAAGTATGATTGCTGCATATGATCTTAAAACAATAAAGTATGAGTGCTGTAGATGATCTTAGAACAATAAATTATGAGTTTTGTAGATGATCTTAGAACAATAAAGTATGAGTGCTGTAGATGATCTTAGAACAATAAAGTATTAGTGCTGTAGGTATCTAGACTTTAAGACCTGCCGAGTAAAAGAAGACATTCTATTCAACTGACAAACGTCATGAATCTAATCTGCACCAGCACCACGTTGTATAACTTCGAGGATATTCTCCCATGTGGAAACTCAACGATATTAGACGTCTTGGGGAGTATAACAGGTGTTGAGTTTATAACAATGTCTATTTCTTGGGTTAATCAGGTGGTTCTTACTCCACTTACATAGACAACAATTAAGTGTTCCTTACACTACTTACATAGACAACAATTAAGTGTTCCTTTCTCCTCTTACTTATCCAACTATTACTTTCATCTTTATTGTCTTATCAAGAAAACTTTTAGGATTTTCGTTGTACACTTATTTAGCCAAACATTAAGTATCCTTTAGTTCCGTTACCGTTACAACTATCAGTTTTATCTTAGTTCGCTCAGCTAAACAAACATTTAGATGTTCCTCAGTTCCCTCACTTACACATCTTTCAGGTGTTTGTAAGTTTCCTTCCTTTGTCAAATATCAGGTTTTTTTTTCCTTTTTCATAATATGTAATACTACTTGCTTAAAACTACTCTCCTTCGTGTAATTCATTTCTTTAAAAGTGTTATAAACTTTATTCGTTCCTATAATTAGGTCCTGACCTCCCTGGCTATGTCCACCATGAAGTCAACAGACATACTACTTAGTGTTGGACCCACTCCCCGTCCTGACCTCCCTGGCTATGTCCACCATGAAGTCAACAGACATACTACTGAGTGTTGGACCCACTCCCCGTCCTGACCTCCCTGGCTATGTCCACCATGAAGTCGACAGACATACTTCTGAGTGTTGGACCTACTCACCGTCCTGACCACCCTGGCTATGTCCACCATGAAGACAACAGGAACACTACTGAGTGTTGGACCCACTCACCATCTTGACCACAGTGGCTATGTCCACCATAAAGACAACAGACATACTACTGAGTGTCGGACCCACTCACTATCCTGACCACCCTGGCTATGTCCACTATGAAGTCAAAAGACATAGGCTACTACTGAGTGTCGGACCCATTCACCATCCTGACCACCCTGGCTATGTCCACCATGAAGTCAACAGACATACTACTGAGTGTTGGACCCACTCACCATCCTGACCACAGTGGCTATGTCCACCATAAAGACAACAGACATACTACTGAGTGTCGGACCCACTCACCGTCCTGACCACAGTGGCTATGTCCACTATGAAGTCAACAGACATACTACTGAGTGTCGGACCCACTTACCGTCCTGACCACAGTGGCTATGTCCACCATGAAGTCAACAGGCATACTACTTGGTGTCGGACCTACTCACCATCCTGACCTCCCTGGCTATGTCCACCATCAAGTCAAAAGGCATACTTCTGAGTGTCGGACCTACTCACCATCCTGACCACCCTGGCTATGTCCACCATGAAGTCAACAGACATACTACTGGGTGTTGGACCTACTCACCATTCTGACCACAGTGGCTATGTCCACCATGAAGACAACAGGCATACTTCTGAGTGTCGGACCTACTCACCATCCTGACCACAGTGGCTATGTCCACTATGAAGTCAACAGACATACTACTGAGTGTTGGACCCACTCACCATCCTGACCACAGTTACTATGTCCACTATGAAATCAACAGACATACTACTGAGTGTGGGACCCATTCACCATCCTGACCACAGTGGCTATGTCCACTATGAAGTCAACAGACATGCTACTGAGTGTTGGACCCATTCACCATCCTGACCACAGTGGCTATGTCCACTATGAAGTCAACAGGCATACCACTGATGATTATATCTTATCTTATCTTACATGTTACAGACGCTCCTTCTGTACAGAAGATTATTGCGTCCTACGTATTTCTATGGTTTGTGTTTAGTCCTGTATTCTTACTAGAGTTTTAAAAGATGATAAAGTGGTGGCTTTCCTGGTTTCTTCAGGCAACCCATACCACGCCCGAATACCGGACGGAAAGAAAGAAAACTTGTATGTGTTTGTTCTGGCATATGGAATAAGAAAGGTGTGTTTGTCTTTATGTCTATTTGAGGGTTGTATTAGGTTATCTTTGTGTTGTATTTCTAAATTAGAATTAATTGCCTTATGTATAATTACTAATTTACTCTTGGTTCTTCTATCCTCTAGTGTTTCAAGGTTTAATGATTTAACTAATGGTGTTACTCTTGTCAGTTTTGAATATTCTCCAGTAATGAATCTGGCAGCTCTTTTTTGTATTTGTTCTAACTTATCAATATTTTCTTTGGTGGATGGGTCCCATACTGAAGATGCATATTGTAGTATAGGTCTCACCAGGGTGAGATAGCATTTAAGTTTTATATCTTTGTTACATTTGTAAAAGTTTCTTTTTATAAAGCCTAAGGTTTTGTTTGATTTTTTAATAACTTCATTGACATGGGGATTCCAAGATAGTTTCTCATTTATTATGACTCCTAAGTATTTCGCATCTTTAGTTTAGGTTAGTTCTTTTCCATGAATGAAATTATAGATCATATACATAATACTAAAATAAAGTATTCCTCTATGTCAGAAACAATTTCAATGTAAAATAGACTATATTGACCTAGTATATACGATAATATTATTTTTATGAAATATTCGAAATCGAAAAAAAACAAAAACATAAGATAGATTTTAATTATTTTTTTTTTATTAGACCAAGATCTAAGTTTTAACCGTTACATACGAATTACACTGAATTTCATTGTCATTGTATCCCTAAATAACGGGATGGAAGTAAAGTTGCGTGGCACTATCATAAAGTCGAATGAACAGCAATCTCTTAGATTCAACTAAAATGAAGGTGTGGTTAAATTAGAGAAAGATACACATAGATATAAAATTAAAATAATAATTTCATATTTTCTGTGTGAATTAAATGAATGACATATTTAAAATGAATTCTTATTTCAATTATGTTTTGTTTTGTAAAATGAAAGTTTAAGTTAATAAAATTATTTTCGTTTAGTAAAATAAATTACTAATAATATGAATCAGGGAATTGTAAATTAAATTTCAAAATAGTTTTAAAAACATTCAGAATTTTTTATTGTCAACTAAGTTTTCTCGAGAACAACGCAATTGATAAAATAAATACCATCCGGAGCTTTATAGTGCAGTGATTATGCGCAAATAATTTATTATGAACATGGAGAGTTAGCAAATAATATGTATTTTAGGATAGCGTGTTCTTTAAACATCTTTTAAATTAGCTTTTTGTGTCTGATCGATTTGTATTTCACTTCATTGTAAGCTAGCGAGCTCAAACTTTGCTGGCAGTCTTGAAGCGATGATATAAAAAATATTTATAAATTTCAGATCGATCGAATGTACTGTTATTGATTTTTTAATTATTTTATTTATCTCTATGTATCATGTTAAGTTTTGAGCTGCTGTCGGGGCGCATAATATGTTCAACATCCTTTCCTGTCGCGCAATAAAGGTGCGCATTATATTGGCAATACATTTTTAAAAATATATATTCATGATCGGTGCGCATTATATTAAAGATGTTTTACGAGACATAACTAGAATATTTTTTTAGGATTGTTTTACCCTGCGTATTATAATGAACATCCTAGTAGTTATGTCTGGTATATAAACGATTTATAGTCAAAAACGTTTTTTATGGTTTTATTTTTTTATTTCTTACTGACACGATGTTTTGCCTATTTGTATACCCATAAAGTGATGAGAGAGTTGAGAGCGTTCAAAAGGAACATTTAACACGCTGTTCGAATAACAGCATCATCCACACTTACAAAACCAAATTGAATCTAAATAGAGTGACATTTTTAACTGATGCTAGAACAATTTCGTGTCACTAATCAAGCTTTTTGTTTAAATTATGTTTCCATTATCTAATTGTGAATACGAACTTGTAGATTTAAAGATGCGTCCTTTTTATATAACTCATATTTGGGAAAAAAACTATATTTCGGCAATTATACCCCTAGTGAGAGGTGATTTAATATTTTTTGCCTCTTAAGGGGAGGCGGGTACTCAACAACTTCCAAAAATGTTAAGTTTCTAACTACACGAAACTTGGAGAATTAGTGTTGATTCAGTTTTATATAGCCCATTTTAGGTGAAAAAAAATTTTTGGCCCCCGGTGACACATGAGAGGAAATTTTAAAAATTTATATAATTATTTGTCTTTGTCAACGTGCAGGGGTATAATAAGATTTTCAATTGTTATAAATCTCACATAAGAAAAAACTTTTTGGGGCCCCGGCCCCCATAAGTGTGTATTTCAAAATTCTTTTACACCAACTTCCGTCGTGAGAAGACAATTAGCAATTTCCCAAAGTTTCAAGCTCCTACCAACATTAAAAATTGGATAATTAATAATGAGTCTGTTTATAATATAAGAAAAACTATATTTGGTCCCCCATTAGTGGGAACTTTAACATTCTTTTTTGCCAATTTTTGTCAGGAGATTGCACTCAACAAATTCCGAAAGTTTCATGTTTATACCTACGCGGGAAATTGACAAATTAGTGATTTTAAGTTTTTACATATTTTCTACAAATATATTTCGAAAAAAACTACATTTGTGCCCCCGGTCCCCAGTAAAGGATATTTGAAATATTTTCAACCAGCTACCATCGCAAATGTGAATTTAGCAACTACACAACGTTTTATGTGTCTACCTACACGGGCAAAAAGTGACTTATAGCTTTTGAATTTTTATAAATATATAGGAAAAAATATGTTTTTGGAGCCCCGGCCCCCATGAGTGTGTACTTAAAAATTCTTTTACACCGAAAATCGTTAGGAGAGGGTACTTTAACATATTCCCAAAGTTTCATGCTCCTACCTACGCGGGAAATCGGAGAATTAGTGATGAGTAGTTTTCTAATATAAGAAAAACTATATTTGGGCCCCTGGTCCCCCATGAAAGGGAAATTTAACATTCTTTTTTGTCAATTTTTAACGGGAGCGTGTATTCAAAAAATGCCCAAAGTTTCATGATTCTACATATACAGGAAATAGGAGAATTAGTGAACATCAATTTTTACATAGCTCACATAAGGAAAAAAACGTTTTTAGGGCCCCGGCCCCCATGAGTTGGAAATTAACTCTTTTTTTTCAACTATATATGGCAGCATGTACTTAACAAATTTCCAAAGTTTCATGCTTCTACCTACACAGGAAATAGGAAAATTGGTGATTTTCAATTTTTATAGAGCCCAAATTAGGAAAAAAATGTTTTTAGGCCGCCGGCCCCACATGAGCGAGATTTTTAAAAATTCTTTTCGCCAATTTTCATAGAGAGAAGGTACCCAACAACTTCCCAAAGTTTTATGCATCTACCTACACGGGAAGTTGGAGAATTAGTGATGAATGAGTGAGTCAGTCAGTCAGGGCTTTCCCTTTTATTAGTATAGATATATGCTAATTCCTTTATATTAACTTGTGATGTCTGAACAGGACGACCGACCAATTGTGTCTAAAAAAATCGGATCGATTTTTACCTCACTTTCTTGTAAGCAAACGAGCTGAAGTTTTGCTGACACACTCATGCAAATAATGAAAATAACGGATCAAAATTTCTAATCAATCAAAAAGACAGTAGATCTAATTGATTTATTGAATTTTAAAATTATTTTATTCATCTCTTTATATCATGTTAATTTTTTGAGATAGAGTGTTGTTCAATAACCTTTCATGTCGCGCAATAAGATGCGCATAACATTGACATTACATTTTAAACATATTTTCTCGATCGATGCGCATTACATTAAACAAATTTTACGAGACATAACTAGAATGTTCCATTTTCCATTTAGCTAACGCTTATCTAATTCGTATACAACTTATATAAGTGGAAAAGATTTAGACTCTCCTATCTTAAAATAAACCTTGATTTTCACATTATCCTTGTGCATTGCAATTTTTTGGTGCGCAATTGCTGCACCATAAAGCATCGGAACTAATATATTGTATGAATTCCGTTGTTCATGGGAAAATAGAGGTTACAAGATAAGAATTGTGAATTTATTTCTAACTTTTTTGAAATTTAGTTAACTATTCCCTGAAACATATTATAAGTAACTTGTGTTACGAAACAAAAATATTTTTAATACCTGAAACATTCGTTTACAAAAATATTGATTCATCTAAAAATTATGTTTAATTATAGCATATATTTAATACAAACATAAAATGTGAAATTGTTATATTAACTTTAATCGATATGTGTCATTCATAAAATTACAAACATACACTAGTCGCATTTAATCTTTGAATCTATGAAAGTGTTACGGCACTTGACTTCGATCCCTATGTTTAGGGATACAATAGCAATGAAATTCAATGAGTTTCGTGTCTATCAGTTAACAATTTATCACCCACCTCCAACCAAACGAAGAAGAGTAGATACAGTTTTAAAAGTCCTAGGTAAGACTTGTGAGCAGAGTGTAGTTTTACTCATGTGTTAAAATATTTTCATTGGATTTATGTCATAGTTTTCAATGTTCTCAATAATAATAGTACTTTAATAGAAATTATACCAATAATACAATATAATAGCTTATATATTTATTTAAATATTGCGCAATTGTTAATTGAAATATTAAGATTCTAATCTTAAACGAATACTTAATTATAGAAACAAATAAAGTTGCCACCACTTTTAAAGGTACGAATTACATCGAAAAGAGCAGATTTATGCAAGTATTAAATATTTAGCTTTTTAAGGAAACAAAATAAAAAATACTGAAAGTTGTCTAAGTAATAAAACTTAGGAACAGCTTGAAAGTTGTTTTTTAGATATGAAATTAAGTTTAAACTCATAGCTGTCTAAGTAAGGAACTAAAGAACACCTGAAAGTTGTGTAAGTAAGGGAACTAAGAAACACTTGAAATTTGTTTAAGTAAGGGAACTAAGGAACACCTAAAATTTGTGTAGGTAAGGCAACTAAGAAACACCTGAAAGTTGTGTAGGTAAGGCAACTAAGAAACACCTGAAAGTTGTGTAGGTAAGGCAACTAAGAAACACCTGAAAGTTGTGTAAGGGAACTAAGGAACACCTGAAAGTTTTGTAAGTAAGGGAACTGACGAACACCTGAAAGTTGTGTAAGTAAGGCAACTAAGAAACACCTGAAAGTTGTGTAAGTAAGGCAACTAAAGAACACCTTAAAGCTGTGTAAGTAATGGAACAAAGAAACACCTGAAAGTTATGTAAGTAAGGGAACTAAAGAACACCTGAAAATTGTGTATTTAAGGGGACTAAGAAACACCTGAAAGTTGTGTAAGTAGGGGAACTAAGAAATACCTGAAAGATGTGTAAGTAAGGGAAGTAAGGAACACCTGAAAGTTGTGTAAGTAAGGGGACTAAGAAATACCTGAAAGATGTGTAAGTAAGGGAAGTAAGGAACACTTAAAGTTCTCAAAGAAAGAGAACTAAAGATACCTAATGTTTGTCTAAATACGTGTACAATGAAAACGCTGAAAGTTTTCTATGTAAGATTATAAAGATAAAAATAACATATTTTTAAATAAATGCAGGGAGGAACACTGGATTGTTTCTGTTTCTCAATATTTCATTAATTGTAGATCTAATTGACGTCATAAGTTCTCTTCTAAAAAACACATTTTTGGTGCATAGTTTTATTAATATGCAAGTTGTATTTCCTATCTTGGTACTATACACCACAGCATATCTCCTTATAAACCACTTTCTATGTGCACTTAAACATTATTTGAACTGTATTTCAGTTTTTATTATTTTATTGTGTCCTCGTCTAGACTCCGAAATTTCTTGTAAATTTTTTTCCTTCTCTGTATATAAGCAGTCTATTAAGGTAAAAAAAAACAACTGATATTTGACTAAGTAAAGGAGCTTTGGAAAAACTCATTGTTGGTTTAGATAAGGGAACTACGATAAAACTGATACTTGTAACGGTAACGGAACTAAGGAACGCCATATGTTTGGCTAAATATGTGTACCACGAAAATCGTGAAAGTTTTCTAGATAAGACAATAAAGATGAAAGTAATAGTTGGATAAGTAAGTGGAGTAAGAAACACTTGATTGCTGTCTATGTAAGTCGTGTAAGCAACACATGTTTGTTGTCTAAGTAAGTAAGGAATCTTTGATTGTTGTCTATATAATTGGAGTAAGCAAAACTTGATTGTTGTCTTTGTAAGGGGAGTAAGGAACACTGTTTTTTGTGTAAGTAAACTGTAGTAATTAACACTTGATTGTTGTCTAAGTAAGAGTAGTAAGGAACACTTAATAGTTGTCTATGTAAGTGGACTAAGAATGACCTGATTGACCCTTAAAATGGACATGTTATATCTCAACATCTGTTATACTTCACATCACGTCTCATATCATTGAGTTTCCATGTGGGCGAAGATTCTCAAAATTATACAACGTAGTGCAGGGGTTGAATCGGATAATGTATACCATTTATTAACTGACTGACAGAATGTCAATATACTTAATGTATACAATTTATTAACTGACTAAAATATTGCAAGAGATACTAAGTGTATACCATTTATTAACTGGCTTAAAGAATGGCAAGATACTAAATATATACTATTTATTAACTGACTTACATTATGCCAAGATACTAATTGTATACCATTTATCCACTCACTTACAAAATGCCAAGATGTTTAAAAGTAGAAGAAAAAAGAATTCTAAGCATCAAACTCAATATCATTCTTATTCACAATTAGATAATGGAAACATAAATTAAATTAAAGCTTAATTAGTGAGACGAATTCGTTCTAGCATCACTTGAAAATGTCAGTCATCTTAGAATCAGTTTGGTTACGTAAAAATGGGCGATGCTGTTATCGGAATACATCACTGAGTAAATGCAGCGATGTTTTATTGAATGTTTACAACACTGACTTTACTTTATGGGTATACAAATAGGCAACATATTTTGGCAATAAGAAATATATTTTAAAAAAATATATAAATTTTTGGCTCCATATGGAATTAACCAAATCCACAATTTTACCTGACTGCAAAATCGTTTTCCCGTTGTGGTTTTCACTGTTACTTTAGATACTTCAACTTCCTCCTTTTTCTTATATTCTATGTCCGTGTTTACTTTTATTTTTGTCTTTCATTTCTTTTTATTTTATCACATATACACTAATATGTTTTAATTTTAATATATATATGTAAGTACATGTTATTGTTTTTGTACTGATAAAGGCATGAGCCGAAACGTCTACCAATAATTGTATTAGTTGTTAATAAAGCTTTAATTTATTGTTTCCTTACACAAATAGTCTGTGTAATTTGTTGTTTTTTTAATAAAAAGCTTTATGCAGTCCTATTCTGTATGATATTTTTATCCCAAGATAAATCTTTGTTGGCTAACTCCCCATGTTCATAATAAATTATTTGGCGCGTAATTGATGCACCATAAAGCACCGGAACTAATTTATGTTATCAATTGCGTTGTTCTCAGAACATTTAGGTGAAAATAAAGGAATTGTAAGTGTCTTTCAAATTATATTGAAATTTAATTTACACTTTCCTGATTCATACATACTATTAGTAATTTATGTTACTAAAAAAATAATTTTAGTAACTTAAACTTTCATTTACAAAATAAAATAATTCAAATAAGAATTCATTTTAAGAATGTCATTAATTAAATGCTCATGGAAAGTATGAAATTATTATATTAATTTTAATCTATTTGTATCCTTCACTAAATTAACCTCGCTTCAATTACAATTTCCATAGCATGAAAGTGGCTCGCCACTTGACTTCGATCCCTATATTTAGGGATACAATGACAATGAAATTAAGTGGAATTCGTATCTAACAGTTAACACTGAATATCTGGATCTAATTTTTAAAAATAATTTTAAAATCTCTTTTTTTTTTTTTTTTTCGATTTCTATTTTATTTAATTAATAATATATATAATAACTTAATCAATATATTTTACATTGACTTTTCAATGACTAGTTTGGGGAACATATTCTTAGTATTATCTAAAATTTTTTATCATTAATAAAAATTAGACCCAATTGATCGGACAGCTTTTATTATTAAGAAATATTTTAAAGAACAATTCTAAACCCTCACGTTGAAATCACCTACTTGAAGTTAACTGTTAAGTAGTACCACCCTCAACCATCAAGAACAGTGAGAACAATTTTTTTTAATTTTATTTTCAAATTGTTGGATGACGTGTCTCATATTTATGCCAAATGTTTTAGGGCTGTACGCCATGTGGAGGCTCATGTCGCTACATGGTCTGTACTGAGGAAATAGTGCACCAGTCACTGCTGTACTTAGGAAATAGTGCACCGGCCCTTGCTGTGCTGAGGAAATAGTGCACCAGACCCTGCTGTACTGAGGAAATAGTGCACCGGCCCCCGCTGTACTGAGGAAATAGTGCACAGGCCCCTGCTGTACTGAGGAAATAGTGCACTGACCCCTGCTGTAATGAGGAATTAGTGCACTGGACCCTGATGTACTGAGGAAATAGTGCACCGGCCCCTGCTGTACTGTGGGAATAGTGCACCGTGCCCTGCTGTACTGAGAAAATAGTGCACCGGCCCTTGCTGTAGTGGAAAAAATATGCTGGTCAACCATGATAAAAATAAAATTTTGAAGATGATCTTAGAAAAATAAAGTACTAGTGATGTAGATGATCTTAGAACAATAAAGCATGAGTGATGTAGATGATCTTAGAACAATGAAGTACGAGTGTTGTAGATGATCTTAGAACAATAAAGTATGAGTGATGTAGATGACCTTAGAACAATAAAGCATGAGTGATGTAGATGATCTTAGAACAATAAAGCATGAGTGATGTAGATGATCTTAGAACAATAAAGTATGACTGCTGTAGATGATCTTAGAACAATAAAGTATGAATGCTGTAGATGATCTTAGAATAATAAATTATGAGTGCTGTAGATGATCTTAGAACAATAAAGTATGAATGCTGTAGATGATCTTAGAACAATAAAGTATGACTGCTGTAGATGATCTTAGAACAAAAAAGTATGACTGCTGTAGATGATCTTAGAACAATAAATTCAGAGACCTGTAGATTAACTCTTTTTCTCCGTAATTATTTTCCACATTTTGACGGAATTATCTATTTTGGAAATTTGTCGTGAGCTACCATGCCATCTTAAAATGTTAATAACTTTTTTATTTTTTAACAGATAATGATATATTTGGTATTGAATTAAAGGAAAATGAATGATGTTTTTAGGCAACACAGACTCCTGATCTTATTTCCATAAAATATTATGATTTTGTTGTAATGAAAATAAAGTTTGATTTAAAAAATTTAATTTTTTTTTTTTACAAAACCTCATTCAAAGTCACTAAAATTTAGATTTTTAACTAAAATGTAATAAAGTAATGTTTTTTAGAAACTATATTCATTTTTGCACCAAATAGAACCAATGTCACTTCAAATAAGCAAATAAATATAATATTATAGCTCATTATCCATGGTCACCCACACTCGAAAATAATACAAAAAAATTGAACTGTTTACAATGGAACTTGAAGCTATACATTCATATTGATATTGTAACTAGAAATTGTTTTAAATTATATCTAAAACTGCACTTAGTTTTAGTGAAAAGTTTAACAGCTTTCAAATTACATTACATATAGTCAATATTATTTGTAGTATAAATATTCATCACGATTTAAGACGTGGGTGGGACATGATGTTTATGAACAGATGACTTGTCAACTTATTTATTTTAACAACTACTACAATTAGTAACTAGTACTAGCACTAGGACTAAGTTCACTAAGCGTATGTTTCATCGGCAATTTAAAATTAATATCTCAATAATTAATTTAAAAAACTATACCTTCTTTATCATCGTAGTATTTAGAATAATATTAGATCAATAACCAGATGAGCTAGTTGAATATCCATGTTTGTAAACAAACGTAAAAACGAAAATGAAAACAAGCCTTTCAAACGCTTCTTTCGTGGTGAAAACCCTTTCAAACAACCGATTTCGACTTTTTAATTCAAGGGAAATCATTCTAGAATACATTAAAACTCATTCTCGATAAATAGATATGTAAAGAAACGAAACTATTCCCTTTTAATAAATCAACGCTGGCATCGTTTATCCGACAGAAAAGTCCGTTTGAAATCAACGATGGGAGCGTTGTTCCGGAGAAAAAGAGTTAATGCTTACCCATTTTGTGGTCCTCAAACGTTTGACAGCTGGCACCCCGCAGAAATAAGAAGAAAAAAACTAGATCAAATTCATTTTTACTTTAAATTATTTATATTTGTGACCTGGCTTAGGTAGTGATTATAATCAATACAATACGCACCACGTGACAGACTAGCATAACAAATTACAAATAGAAGTAAATAATATTAAAGTATGTACAAAGTTAAATGTAAGAGGCACGTCATGACAAAATAACATTAACCTCTACTTGATACGTAAAAATACATAGAGTACATGCGATAAATGTAAACATTTAATAGACCATTTTTCTCCTCACTAAATGTCTGCTTAAAAAATATTTAATCTCGATAGTATACCGCAGAGAAGGTTAAAAAGCGATCGAAAGTTTTAGAAATCAGCAAGCAAGTAAATAGACACTACGAGTTAATATAAAGGATTTTAATATATATTTATGAACTTCGATTTGCAGCCAAAAATACTAATTCTAAATACATGTCAATTGTTCAACAGTTAGCAAATATATTTTATTAAAAAATTAAATCTATATAAATATTTTTTAAACATTTGTGTGTTTGTCTATGTGTGTGTAATTGTCTGAATATGTGTGGGTATTTTAATTTAAAATAGATTTCAAAACTTTGAACCAGCCCATACATTTCAAAAAAACAAAATAATTTAAGATTTCTTAACCTGCCGTCTCCTGACATATATAAATATTATATTTAACTAAAAGTTACAATCTATTTTTAAAGGAATAGGTTAATAATTTACATTGATTTTAATAAAATATTTAGGCATTTTAGTGAATAATTTAAGTTAATTTTTTTTTTAAAATTATAATTGTTGTTTATTAGGGATGATAGAGCTGCCCCGAATATTGTTGATTAAACGACTTCAAGCTAGTTCAAACGATCTGGTAGAAATAATAGAACATTTTTTTAATAGATGTGTTCATCAAACTCGAACAAAAGATTTTCATTATAAGAGTGCTGTAACATCTTAAAATAATATACATAAATAAATATTCTATTTATATTCAACATTAAAAAAATAATAAGAGATACAATGGATTTAATAATGGATACGGCTTATGTGTAAAGTCTTCAACCCAATTTCCACATTGAAAAAAGGGACCAAAATAAGCTAAAATTGAAAAGAAAAAAGAATGCTGAGCGATAAACAGTCTCACCGTTCTTTACAATTAAATTATGAAAACATAAATTAAACCGAAGCCTTATTATCGAAACAAATTCCTTCTAGCATCATTTGAAAATGTCACTCATCGTAGATTCCATTTGTTATTGTAAGTAAGGATGATGCTGGTATGTGAACACCTCACTGTGTTAAATGAAGCGATGTTCTATCGAATGTATTCAACACTCACTTTACTTTATGGGTAGAAACATATGCACTACATATTGAATATTAATAAGAATACAGGACTAAATACAACCTTTGATATGCGTAGGACGAAATAATCTTTTGTACAGAAGGAGCGTCTGTAATCTATAAGATAAGACACATATTGTCACTGAGAGAAAACATTCTATTCTAAAATAACCTTTGATTTTCACATTATTCTTGTCCAATGTAATTTTTTTTTGGCGCGCAATCGTTGCACCATAAAGCATCGGAAATAAAACATTGTATCAATTGCGTTGTACATGAGAAAATAGAGGTTACAAGATAAGGATTGTGAATTTATTTCTTACTCTTTTGAAATTTAGTGTACTATTTCCTGAGGCATATAATAAGTAACTTGTGTTACGAAACAAAAATATTTTTAATGCCTGAAACATTCGTTTACAAAAATATTCTTTCATCTAAAAATTATGTTTATTTATAGCATATATGTAATACTAACATAAAATGTGAACTTGTTATATTAACATTAATCGATATGTATCATTCATAGTGTTAACAACACTTACTCTACTTCTTGCTTTGGATTTGTATACAAGTGGTACGCCACTTGACTTCGATCCCTATGTTTAGGGATACAATAACAATGAAATTCAATGAGTTTAGTGTCTATCACTTAACAATTTATCACCAACCTCACCCCGAACTAATAAGAGTAGATACCCTTTTAAAAATCTTAGCAGAGACTTTGGAGCAGAGTGTAGTTTTACTCAGGTATGAAATATTTTGCATTGAATTTGTATCTTAGTTTTTAATTATTTACTCCCAGTCTTTTTTTATAATAATTCCTAGTTAGGACTTTCTTTTTTGTTGTTTTAACAAGTTTATTATCGAATAAGTCATCTATTTCAATCTGATAATTAACCACACATGTCTTTACATTAGGATGTTGTGAGCTGATCTGTGAGTAATAAAGTATAAGTGCTGTAGATCAGTGGTTCCCGCATTTTACGCATCTATCGGTAATCAATTTGTCCCCACCTCAACCACCCAATTTTTTTTCTAGGAACGAATAAAAGATGATACCATTTTCAAAATCATAGCAGAGACTCTGGAGCAGAGAGTAGTTTTACTGAGGTATTAAATATTTTTATTTTTTTTATTGAATTTATATCATAGATTTTAATTCTGTCAAAAATACTAATTTCATCAATTTAATAGAAATTATATTACTTTAAATAATGCGCAATGGTTCATCTAAAGATTAAGATTCTAATCTTGAACGAATACCTAATTTTCGGAACGAATAAAGGTGCTACCACATTTAAATATACGAATTACACTAAGGAGAGTAGGTGTACGCAAGTAACAGTTGTTTTTATCTTATTAAGGAAACAAAAAAATAATGATAGTTAACTAAGTAAAGAAGCTTGGGGAACACCTGATTGTTTGTTTACATAAGGGAACTAAGATAAAACTAATAGTTGTAACGGTAACGGAACTAAGGGACACTTTATGTTTGGCTAAATATGTGTACTACGAAAATCCTGAAAGTTTTATAGAAAAGACAATAAAGATGAAAGTAATAGTCGTAGAAGTAAGTGGAGTAAGGAATAATTGTTTGATATCTAAGTAACTGGAGTAAAGAACACATGTTTTTTGTCAAAGTAAGTGGAGTAAGGAAGACTTAATCGTTGTCTATTTAAGTGGAGAAAGGAACACTTGATTGTTGTCTATATAATTGGAGTAAGCAAAATTTGATTGTTGTCTATGTTAAAGGGTAATTAGCAATTGTTTGTTGTCTAAGTAAGCAGAGTAAGGACCACTTGCTTGTTGTCTATGTTAGAGGAGTAAGCAACTCTTGAGTTTTGTTTAAGAAAGTGGAGTAAGAATCACCTGATTGACCCTTAAAATGGACATTGTTATAAGTTCGAAACCTTTTATACTCCCCATCACGTCTCATGTCGTTGAGTTTCCTTGAGGGCGAAGATTCGCGAAGTTATACAACGTGGTGTAGGGGTTGAATCGGATAATTTATACCATTTATTAACTTACTGACAGAATGTCAAGATTCTAAGTGTATACCATTTATTAACTGACTAAAAGATTGCAAGAGATACTAATTGTATACCATTTATTCACTGAGTGAAATAATGTCAAGATACTAATTGTATACCATTTATTCATTGACTGACTGAATGCCAAGATACTATATGCATACCATTCATTCATTGAATGGCTGAATGCAAAGATACTAATTGTATACCATTTATTCATTGACTGACTGAATGCCAAGATACTAATTGTATACCATTTATTCATTGACTGGCTGAATGTTAAGATACTAATTTTATACCATTTATTCACTGACTGACAGAATGTCAAGATACTAATTGTATACCATTTATTCATTGACTGACAGAATTCCAAGATACTAATTGTATACCATTTATCCACTTACTGACAGAATGCCAAGATACTATTTGTATACCATTTATTCATTGACTGACAGAATTTCAAGATACTAATTGTATACCATTTATCAACTTACTGACATAATGCCAAGATACTAATTGTATACCATTTATTCAATGACTGACAGAATTCCAAGATACTAAATGTATACCATTTATCCACTGACTTACAGAATTCCAAGATACTAATTGTATACCATTTATTCATTGACTGACAGAATTTCAAGATACTAATTGTATACCATTTATCCACTTACTGACAGAATTCCAAGATACTAATTGTATACCATTTATTCATTGACTGACAGAATTTCAAGATACTAATTGTATACCATTTATTCATTGACTGACAGAATTTCAAGATACTAATTGTATACCATTTATCCACTGACTGACAAAATGCCAAGTTGTTTAAAAGAGAAGAAAAAAGAATTCTAAGCATCAAACTCAACATCATTCTTATTCACAATTAGATAAAGGAAACATAAATTAAACCAAAGCTTGAATAGCGAGACGAATTCGATCTAGCATCACTTGAAAGTGTCACACTATTTAGATTTAATTTGGTTTTGTAAGTGTGTGTAATGCTGTTATCTGAACACTGTGTTAAATGCAGAGATTCTCAATTGAATGTTCTCAACACTCTTTTCACTTTATGGGTATAAAAATAGGAAAAAAATTGTGTCAGTGCGAAAAATATAAATAACCCGTAAAAAAGTTGATGACTATAAATCCTTTATATACAGGACATAAATTCTAGAATGTTTATTTTAATACATAGGGCAAAACAATCCTAAAACCTACAAAACTATATTTATGTCTCTTAAAAAGTGTTTCATATAATGCGCACCGATCGTGCTAATATTTTAAAAAAGCATTGTCAATATAATGCGCACCTTATGGCGCGACAGGAAAGACTGTTCAACACAATACGCACCACGAAAATCATCTAAAAAATTAACATGAAACATAGAGACAAAAAAATAATTTAAAATTGCAACAATTTAATTACTATACATGCGATCGATATGAAATTTTGAAACATTATTTAAATCATAGGCTCTAGTCTCCCAGCAAAATTTGAGTTACCTAGATTACGAGGAAGTGGAATACAAATCGATCAGACACGCCAAGTTTGTTTAAAAGAATTTAAAAAACACGCTATCCTAAGATAAATCTTTATTGGCTAACTCCCCCTTTTCATAATAAATTATTTGACGCTTAATTAATGCACCATAGAGCATTGAACTAATTTATGTTATCAATTGCGTTGTTCTCAGAACATTTAGGTAAAAAAAAAAAAAAAATTGTGAATGTCTTTCAAACCATTTTGAAATTTACTTTACAATTTCCTGATTCATATTATAGTAATTTATGGTTCTAAACAAAGTAATTTTAGTAACTTAAACTTTATTTTAAAAAAAAAACATAATTCAATTAGGAATTCATTTTAAGAATGTCCTATATTTAATGCTCTCAGAAAATATGAAATTCTTATATTAAGTTTAATCTATTTTTATCCTTCACTAAATTAACCACAGTGCCGTTATTTTGTATATTTCATTGAAAGTGACTCGCCACCTGACTTCGATCCCTATATTTAGGGATACAATGACAATGAAATTCAGTGGAATTCGTATCTAACAGTTAACACTCAGTTCCGGATCTAATTTTTAAAAATTAATTTTTAAAATCACTTTTATGTTTTTTTTCGATTTCTAATATTTCATACTATTAATAATATATATAAAAACTAAATCAATATATTTTACATTGACTTTTTTACTGACTAGTTTGGGGAACATTTTCATAGTATAATCTAAATATTTTTTATCTATATATATAAAAATCAAAGTATGTCTGTATGTGTGTGTGTGTGTGTGTGTGTGCTTGTCCGTTGTAACTGACTAAACTATTCATCCGATCGTCATGAAAATTTTTAAGACAGTTGAGTACCCTCACGGAATGGTAACTGGCTACTTTTTTTTTTCTCAATCTAACACTAAAGCGGCGCCGGGGGCCCTAAATCTAAATTTTTGCTTATATGAGCTATATAAAATTAATTTAATCGCTAACTACTTGCCATATTGATTGATCTTAACAAAATTTTGCAATTAAATTCTTGATAGCCATTATGAAAATTCCATAGTGCACTAAACTCCTAATGGCAACTCCTTCGAGGCTGGGGGCCCAAAATACGTGTTTTCTTAAATGTTTACGATTTTTTTTTCACTATTCAATTATTAAAGGTCTTGACAAATAATGATAAATGTATCCATTATTATCCATCTTAAAATAAACAGTTGTTTTCAGCTTTATATCTTGCCCTGAATGGGCCCCTGGGGCCCTTAATGTCGTTTTTTGCCTATATAGGCTATATAAAAATTTGTTTAAGCGATAGCTACTTGCTACATTGATGGATCTTAACCAAACTTGGCATATAAATACTTGATAGTCAATATTAAAATATTATAGGGCACTAAACTCTTAATGGCAACTTCTTCAGGGTTAGGGGCCCAAAATACCAGTTTTAGTAAACGTTTAAGATGTTATCCCTCAATTTAATTATTAAAGATCTTATCAAATAATGATAAATGTATCTATTATTATCCGTATTGAAACGAACAGATGTTTTGAACTTTATATCTTGCCTTGAATGGGCCCCTGGGGCCTTTAATATAGTTTTTTGCCTATATGAGCTGTATAAAAATTAGTTTATGCGTTAGTTACTGAGTAATTGAATGGATCTTAACCAAACTTTGTATAAAAAAACTCTGTATCCCATATTAATATAATAAAGGGCAATGAACTTCTAATGTCCATTTCATCATGGCCGGGGGGCCCCAAATATCTTTTTCGTAAATTTTAAAGATATTTTTCCCATTCATTTTTTAACAATCTCGATAAAGATATTCATAATGAAACGGAATAAAGATTAACAGATTTTTTAAATTGACATCTTGCACTGAATGTGGCCGGGGGCCCTTAAATATGTTTTTCCATTATATCTATCTCTATATTGTGTGTGTGTGAGTGTATGTCCTTTAAAGCTGACTAAAACATGTATCCCATCGTCATGAACATTTTTGTGACCGATGAGTACCCTTCCAGAATGGTAAGTGGCTAATTTTTCTCTCCATTTAACACTAAAAGGGCGCCGGGGGCCGATAATGTCATTTTTTTGCTAATATGAGCTATATAAAAATTATTTTAAGCGCTAACTACTTGCTATATTGATGGATCTTAACCAAATTTTGCAATTATATTCTTGATAGCCAATATTAAAATACCATAGAACACTTAACCTCTAATGGCAGCCCCATCGGTGCTGGTTTATAGCTGACTAAACCATGTTTTCTGTCGTAATGAAACTTTTGCAGACTATTGCGTACACTCACATGAAGTTAACAGGTAATTTTCTTCGTCAATTAAACACACATGGGGCGCCAGTGGCCCATAATGACATTTTTTGCTTATATGATCAATAGAAAATTAGTCTGAGCGCTAGCTACTTGGTAAATTGATGGATCTTAACCAATTTTTTTTTTTAAACTTGATAGCCAATATTAAAATACTATAAGGTCCTGAATTTGTAATGTCCGTTTCTTTGGGGTTGGGGGTGCCAATTGTCTTTTTTTTAGGGGGGGTGGTTAATGTTTAAGACATTTTGTCAATTCAAAATTTAATTAACGACAAATATATCCATTATCATGCAAATTGAAATGAACATCGTTTTCAACTTTACATCTGGCTTTAAATGAGCCCCATCATGTCTTTCTTTTCTTTAATTAAGTTTATGCGTTAGGTTTTGTGTAAAAGAATTGATCTTAACTAAAATTTGTTAACAAAATATTGGTAGCCCATATTAAAATTCTATAGGGCACTAAATTTCTAATGTAATTTACTTTTGGGCCGGGGGCACCGAATGTCTTTTTTTGGTATATGCTTAAGATATATTCCCCATTCAATTAATAACAATCTATAGGAATATATATAAATGATAAAACTGAATTAAAACGAACAGCTTTTATAAATTGACATCTTGCGCAGAATGGGCACAAGGGCCCCTTAATGTCGTTTTTTCATTTATATTACCTTTACAAAAATTAGTGTTAGCTTAAGTTACTACGAAAATAACGGATCTTGCCAATTTTAGTACATAAAAACTTAATTAAGAGTCTATATTTTCTATAAGGAACTGAACTCTTAATGTCCATTCCCTCGGGGCAGGCGTACCGAAATGTTTTTGTAATGCGCGTTAATAATTTAATTCCCCAATCAGTTTTACACGATATTGAGAAACAAAGCTTGAGTACAATGGCGATAAAAAAAAATAATAAATTATCAATTATTTTAGAGCCCGGCCCCTTAATTTCGTTTTTTTTCCTTTATTTTTTTCAAAGCTTTATATATATATAGATTCATTTATCCATTTGCTAGGAAACTTGGACTTTTTTTGCACACTTCCGTGTAGGTTTTTGGCATAGTAGTTTTTAAAACAGATCACGGATTCGATTCTTAAATAGTCATGTTTACTGAGATCGTTTTGAGCTTTATATCTTGTCGTAAATGAGCCCTGGGGCCCTTAATGTTTTTTTTTTTTTTTTTTTTTTTTTTTTTTTGCTTATAAAAATTCTAGAGTCAATAAATAATTACTATACGAAACTGAACGCTTTGTGTTCATTCCTTCGGGTAGGCGGCCCCAAATTTTTTTGTAATGCACGTTGATAATTTAATTCCCGAAGCAATGTTGCACTATAATGAGAAACATAGCTTGAATACAAATTATCACTTATTTTAGAGCCTCGCCCTTTAATGTCGTTTTTTTCCTTTTTTTAAAGCTTTTAAATTATTTTATTTATCTATTTGCTATGAAACTTGGATTTATTTTTCACACTTCCGGTATAATTGTTTTTAAAACATATCACTCATTGAATTCTTCAATTGTTATTTTTACTGAGATCGTTGCAATGCACGACCGGGTCTGCTAGTCATTAATAAAAATTAGACCCAATTTATCGGACAGTTTTAATTATTAATAAATATTTTAGAGAACAATTCTAACCCTTCAAGATGAAATCACCTACTTTAGGTTAACTGTTAAGTAGATACCAACCTCAAAAGTTGTTGCTATTTTTTCAAATGGTTGAAAAACATATATCATATTTATAAAAAATAATTTAGGGCTGTACGCCTTGTGGAGGCTCATGTCGCTACCTCGTCTGTATTGGGGAAATAGTGCACCAGCCCCAGCTGTACTGATGAAATTGTGCACCGGCCCTTGCTATACTGAGGAAATAGTGCACCGGCCCTTGCTATACTGAGGAATTAGTGCACCGGCCCCTGCTGTACTAAGGAAATAGTGCACCGGGCCCTTGCTACACTGAGGAAATAGTGCACTGGCCCCTGCTGTACTGAGGAAATAGTGCACCAGCCCCTGTTGTACTGAGAAAATAATGCACCGGCCCCTGCTGTACTGAGATAATAATGAACCTGCCCTTGCTGTACTGAGGAAATAGTGCACCAGCATTTGAAATACTGAGGAAATAGTGCACCAGCCCCTGCTGTAATAAGGAAATAGTGCACCGGCCCTGAAGTACTGAGGAAATAATGCACCGGCCCCTGCTGTACTGAGAAAATAGTGCACCGGCCCCTGCTGTACTGAGGAAATAGTGCACCGGCCCCTGATGTACTGAGGAAATAGTGCACCGGCCCTTGATGTACTGAGGAAATAGTGCACCGGCCCTTGCTGTACTGAGGAAATAGTGCATCGGCCCCTGCTGTACTGATGAAATTGTGCACCGGCCCTTGCTATACTGAGGAAATAGTGCACCGGCCCTTGCTATACTGAGGAAATAGTGCACCGGCCCATGCTGTACTAAGGAAATAGTGCACCGGCCCTTGCTACACTGAGGAAATAATGCACCGGCCCCTGCTGTACTGAGGGAATAGTGCACCGGCCCTTGCTATACTGAGGAAATAGTGCACCGGCCCCTGCTATAATTAGGAAATAGTGCATCGGCCCCTGCTGTACTAAGGAAATAGTGCACCGGCCCTTGCTATACTGAGGAAATAGAGCACTGGCCCTTGCTGTAATAAGGAAATAGTGCACAGGCCCCTGCTGTACAGAGAAAATAATTCATCGGCCCCTGCTGTACTGAGGGAATAGTGCACCGGCCCCAGCTCTACTGAGGAAATAGTGCACCGGCCCTTGCTATACTTAGGAAATAGTGCACCGGCCCCTGCTATAATGAGGAAATGGTGCACCGGCACCTGCTGTACTAAGGAAATAGTGCAACCGCCCTTGCTATATTGAGGAAATAGTGCACCAGCCCCTGCTGTAATGAGGAAATAGTGCACCGGCCCCTGATGTACTGAGAAAATAATGCACCTGCCCTTGCTGTACTGAGGAAATAGTGCACCAGCATTTGAAATACTGAGGAAATAGTGCACCAGCCCCTGCTGTAATAAGGAAATAGTGCACCGGCCCTGATGTACTGAGGAAATAGTGCACCGGCCCCTGCTGTACTGAGGAAATAATGCACCGGCCCGTGCTGTACTGAGGAAAAAGTGCACCGGCTCCTGCTGTATTGAGGAAATAATGCACCTGCCCTTTCTGTACTGAGGAAATAGTGCACCAGCCCTTGCAATAATGAGGAAATAGTGCACCAACCCCTGCTGTAATAAGAAAACAGTGCACCGGCCCCGATGTACTGAGGAAATAGTGCACCGGCCCCTGCTGTACTGAGAAAATAGTGCTCCGGCCCTGCTGTACTGAGGAAATATTGCACCAGCCCCTGATATAGAGGGAAAAAGTATGCTGGTCAACAATGATAAAAATAAAATTTTGAAGATGATCTAAAAACAATAAAGTATGAGTGCTGTAGATGATCTTAGAACAATAAAGTATGAGTGCTGTAGATGATCTTAGAACAATAACGTATGAGTGCTGTAGATGATCTTAGAACAATAAAGTATGAGTGATGTAGATGATCTTAGAACAATAAAGTGTGAGTGATGTAGATGATCCTAGAACAATAAAATATGATTGCTGTAGATGATCTTAGAACAATAAAGTGTGAGTGTCGTAGATGAATTTGACTCAACGACATTTTATTTAATCTGACAAACGTCATATCCGGTTGTAGTCCTGCACCACGTGGTATAACTTTAAGAATCTTTACTTTCAGAGAAACTAAATGATTTTATACGTGATTGTGAGTATAACAGGTGTTGAGTTTATAATGTCCATTTTATGGGTCAATTCATTGATTTTTACTCCATTAACTTAGACAACAATTCACGTTTTTCTTACTTTACTTACATATATAACAATCAAGTGTTTCTTACTTACATAGATAACAATCAAGTGTTCCATATTTAGATATATAAAACACTGGTAGTTCTTACTCCACTCTTTAAACAACTATTACTATCATCTTTGTTCACTCATATAGAAAAATTGAGAGTATTTGGTAGTACACTTATCTAGTAGACAAGCATTATGATTTTTTTAGTTCTCATAATTGGACAACTTTTAGTTTTATTTTAGCTCCGTTATCTAAAAAATGAAGGTGTTCCTCTTTCCTTTACTTACACCTGGCACCAATCCATCCATGTAGTAGCCGGAGCATGCGAGGCAAACATGATCAACGCAACAGAATAAAAGAGGCAGGCCCGAAAGGCCCGCGCTGTCAACCCTCCAGGAGACAACCCACTCGTCCCATGTCCCTTCTGTTCCCGTACTATCCATGCCAGGATCGGTCTTGTCAGCCATCTCCGTACACATAGGCAAAACCAATATCATCAACCCTAGTATGACTAGAGTGGTCCTCGTCGATTCGACGGACGAACAACAAGTTCCCTTACTAAGACAACCTGATTTTCATACTACTTCCGTATCTAGAAAACTTTCAAGGTGTTCCTACATTTCCTTTACTTAGACAACTATTAGTAGTTTTTTTAGGTTTGTTTGTTGTTTGTTTGTTTGTTTGTTTTGTTTGTTTGCTTTGTTTGTTTGTTTGTTTATTGTTTGTATTTTTAGTTCCCTTAATTAGATAACTATTTAATACTGGCGTAAATTTATTTTCTTCAGTTTAAGTCGTATCTTTAAAAGTGTTAGCAACTTTTTTCGTATCTTTAATTAGGCATTCGTTCAAGATTAGATTCTAGATAATTTGATTTAACATTGGCGGTTATTCAAATAAATATCTTAGTTATTATACTGTATTATTGGTATAATTTGTATTAAACGTTTACTTTTTAATATGAAAAATTTAAGGATATGCTATAAATACACTAAAAAAAATTTTAATACTGAGTAAAACTACTCTCTGCACTAAGGTCTCTGCTAGGAATTTTAAAAAGATATCCACTTTTATTCGTTGCTAGGAATAAAAAAAATATCATAAAAAATAGTTTTGGGGAGTGAGGTGGGAGATTAATTGTTAACCCATAGAGACTATCATTATTGAAGGTTTTTGTCATTGTATCCCTAAGAATAGGGATCGAAGTCAAGTGGCGTACCACTGTAATTAAAAAATAGGTATAGGAATATGCTGCTGTTAATTAGTTTAAGATACATATCAATTAAACTTAATATTTAAAAATTCATATGATATGTGACTATTAAATATATGTTATAAAAAATGATTTTTTTTTTTAAAATTAATATTTTTCTAAATGAAAGTTTAAGTTACTAAAAATATTTTTGTTTAAGAACACAAGGTTTTAATAGCCCGCCTTAAGGAATTTTAAATTAAATTTCAAAAGAGTTTGTAATAAATTCACCGTTCTTATCTTGTAGCCTAATTTTACAAAGAAAAACGCAATCGATGAAATATATTAGTTCCGATTCTTTATGGTGCAGCGATTGCGCGCAAAAATTACAGTGCACAAGAGTACTCTGCAAATCAAAGTTTATTTTAGGAAAGCGTGTTATTTCTCACAAACAAAATACAGTGCCTATTTGTATACTCATAAAGTAAAGTGAGTGTTGAGATCATTCGATAGATCAACGCTGCATTTAGCACAGTTTGGTATTGGCATACCAGCATCATCAACACTTACAAAAAAAATGAAACTACGCAGATTGACATTTTTAAGAGATGCTAGAACGAATTCGTTTCGCTAATCAGATATCTGTTTAATTTATGTGTTTATTTAATTGTGAAGAAGATTGAGGCAGTGTTTATCGCATTTTAAGAATGTTGTTGGTCCTTTATTCCACAGATAATAGGGGTTTAAGATATTACATTATATCCGTATCCGTTATTAAATCTTTTGTCTCTATTTTTAATTATTGATTTAGCCTAGTGAAACCGCATTTTATTATAAAATGTTATAGCACATCTAAGTTGCAATACACCTACCAGTAACATATACCTGGGTTGAGTCTGAGAGAACCTATCTATTTAAATTTTGTTCTTTTATCTCTTACTGCTCTTACAAAGAAGATTTCAACTGATAAGTTTTATTTTATAAATTCCTCTTAGTCCACTTTTATAAGGATTTTTTTTTTTTTTTTTTTTTTTTTTTTTATTATTATTGTTGTTTTGTTACATCTATTTATTATTCAATGCTTCGCAAATCCGCATTAGATTAAAATTAAATCCTGTTACTTCCCTTGTTTACCTTTTATGTACACATATTCGTTTGTAAACGACCAAAGACACAGAAAGATCGTAAAAAAGCTTTGTTTTAAGACAATTGATACTAACCTGAATATTTTTTAATTAATTTGATTTTTTTTCTTCCCTTATTAGAAAAACAAAATCTGTTTTATATTTATAACTAAATATTTCATTTAGATAACTCAAAATAAAAATTTATTTATAAACATATTACACTAGATGCTCCCGGCGTATCATACGCCACAGATTTGCTCATAGAAAGTGCAAAGAAAGTTGTGGGGGGGGGGGGTTGTGAACAAGCTTATTCCCACTCATCTGGTGCTTGTTTTGGTGATGGAAAACATATTGGGAAATGAACGGCAACAAACACAAACATTCAAAAAAATAAAATAAAAACGTAATGTCTCAGCTGGGGTTGAAACTGCGACCTCTGCGTGTTAGGCGAATGTTATAACCATTACACTATGAAATACAAGTCTTTTGTAGTTCTGAAAGAACTCAGTAATTAACTTCAATTTAACGAAATTTTGAAAGTTTACTATCTTTATTTGCAATCTGGGTCGGTGGGGTCACAGGTCAGACAGATTGCTTGCTACTTCTTGTCCGGCATAGTTGGACCTTGTAGAGAATTATATATATACAGATTTGTCGATACCGATCATTTTCAATGCGTGTAGTTTTTGGTGCATCTTTTGTGGCTTTATAAAGATTGGATTAGTTTCATTGTATAATTATATATATAAAAGCCCAGTGGTGTGGTTCTGTATGTTTGTTTGTAACGTAACGCATAACGCAAGAGATGTACGACAGTCTAAAGCAGTTAGTTTAGTTGAGAAATCGTTTTTTGATGAGCGCTGTAAAAATATTTAATATGATGACGTCATTGTTTGGTGTGCATCGGTGCGCAAAATACAACCCCTATTATTATTATTAAATAAATACTTTGCGTACATTTCATAAAGTTTAATAATTCGTATTTATCAAAAAAGGACAAGTTAGTTGGTCTTTAAAAAAACGGTTGGTGCCGTAGGGGCCCCAAAAACGGGGGCGCCGCAGGCGCCACGGCGCCTGGCACATCTAGTTGAAAATAAGTGTACAAATTTGTGCGCACTTATCACTTCTGTGTATTTCTGGCGTTATGCTAAACTAAACGCAATTTATAGATAGCGTAGGATGCAATAATCTTCTTTGTATAAGGAGCTTCTGCTACAGATAAGAAAGGATAATATTTAAAACATACTGTACTGGATATATCTATTTATTTCATGAAGCCTTAAAATAACAATTATTAATACTTATTATGTATTTAATAGTTTATTTTTGTAATCTTATCAGTTCAGATTATAGCATTCTTATATTAACACAAAAAGTATTCAACCACACAGTTAATGTGATGCATAGAGTTGTATTAATTATACATTATTAAGGAATAACGTCACACCTATAACATAGGAAGGGAATAAGATGTTATCTAAACCAATGACATGTTTCTGTAGATTCCTTAAGGTCGATGTCTCTCGAAAAATGTTTTTCAATTATAATTTTAGTCTATAAAGAGAATAAAATAAATAAGATATATGAATGTTGTAAACATTTAAGAGGACGATAATGATATGAATAAAGAATGTTGGTAGCTTAGATTTAATGTAATCCATTTGATACACACTTATCTAAATGCCTTAACATCTTCAATATTAGTTGGCGATTGGTTGAAATAAAAATATAACTTGACATTTGTGTTGAATTATAAAACTGGGGTGATATGTGGATATTTTCTAAAGATCAAACATCGGTTAATAATACATATTATATTGTAATTACATTTTTCTCCCTTAAAGATTGTTTTCAATAATAAAATGTATAATTATTGCTCAGTTACATTATAACTTCTGATTATCTTTTCTGGCTATATATAACAAAATGAATATTACTCAACTAATATCTATAGTCTTTTAAAGTCTTTTATTATGTTCATTTATTTCTTATGATAGACTTGCAGTAAACGTTTTTCAGTAGCAACGATTTAAATTTAATACATGTCATAATATTTGAGCTTTGTAGGGAACAAACAACATTGACGTCCAAACATTTATCTTGTTATGACGATTCTTACCTTAATTTATATTTTGTCAACTTTTGGTTTAATGAATCTGGCAATGTTAGGGGACGGTTGAAATAAGAATTAGCGGCTCTTTTATTCCAAAAAACATAACTTTTATTCCAAATAGTGTGACTTTTATTCCAAATAGCATGACTTTTATTCCAAATAGCATAACTTTTATTCCAAATAGTGTGACTTTTATTCCAAATAGCATGACTTTTATTCCAAATAGCATGACTTTTATTCCAAATAGTGTGACTTTTATTCCAAATAGCATGACTTTTATTCCAAATAGCATGACTTTTATTCCAACAAACATAACTTTTATTCCAACAAACATGACTTTTATTCCAAATAGTATGGCTTTTATTCCAAATAGCATGACTTTTATTCCAAATAGCATGACTTTTATTCCAAATAGCATGACTTTTATTCCAAATGGCATGACTTTTATTCCAACAAACATGACTTTGATTCCAAATAGCATGATTTTTATTCCAAATAGCATGACTTTTATTCCAAATACCATGACTTTTATTCCAAATAGCATGACTTTTATTCCAACAAACATAACTTTTATTCCAAATAGCATGACTTTTATTCCAACAAACACAACTTTTATTCCAAATAGCATGACTTTTATTCCAAATAGCATGACTTTTATTCCAACAAACATAACTTTTATTCCAAATAGCATGACTTTTATTCCAATAAACATGACTTTTATTCCAAATAGCATGACTTTTATTCCAAATAGCATGACTTTGATTACAAATAGTATGACTTTTATTCCAAATAGCATGACTTTGATTCCAAATAGCATGACTTTTATTCCAAATAGCATGACTTTTATTCCAAATAGCATGATTTTTATTCCAACAAACATGACTTTTATTCCAACAAACATGACTTTTATTCCAAATAGCATAACTTTTATTCCAAATAGCATGACCTTTATTCCAAATAGCATGACTTTTATTCCAAATAGCATGACTTTTATTCCAAATAGCATGACTTTTATTCCAAATAGCATGATTTTATTCCAAATAGCATGACTTTTATTCCAAATAGCATGACTTTTATTCCAACAAACATGACTTTTATTCCAAATAGCATGACTTTTATTCCAAATAGCATGACTTTTATTCCAAATAGCATGACTTTTAATCCAAATTGCATGACTTTTATTCCAAATAGCATGACTTTTATTACAACAAACATGACTTTTATTCCAAATAGCATGATTTTTATTCCAAATAGCATGACTTTTATTCCAAATAGCATGACTTTTATTCCAAATAGCATGACTTTTATTCCAACAAACATGACTTTTATTCCAAATAGCATGACTTTTATTCTAACAAACATATATTTTATTCCAAATAGCATGACTTTTATTCCAACAAACATAACTTTTATTTCAAATAGCATGACTTTTATTCCAACAAACATAACTTTTATTCCAAATAGCATGACTTTTATTCCAAATAGCATGACTTTTATTCCAAATAGCATGACTTTTATTCCAAAAAGCATTACTTCTATTCCCTTAAACATGACTTCTATTCCAATTAATATGACATTATTACATCTTAAATAAAGTTTATTTTAACTATAATTTTGTCTACTGTTCCTGAGGGTTTGACAACTAAAGTAGTATGTGTATGGGTTTGTGTGTGATGTGTGTGTGTATGTGTGAGTGTGTTTGTGTGTGTGTTGTTTATTTCTCTGTGTGTTTTCTTTGTGTTTGTTTGTTTTTTGTTTGCTAGTTACAAATGTAATTACTGTTGTTTTTTTTTAATAAACATGCCATGATCATAAAAAAACAACAACAAAAAAATAATAAAACAACAACAAAAAAACACAAAAAAACGTGATAATATTTTTTGTATATTGTAGTCCACTAAACAGAAGACAATTTTGTTTCTTATAGTACACGGAAGTGTGCATCATTTATTTAACAATAAATCGATCTACCGTTTTCTTAATGCTACAAGTGGCATTAAACAGCTCTCTCTTACTGACTTTAACCAAGTTATATGTAGCATATATGTATATCTATTTATCATTGGCAGAGTTTAATCAATGCTATAAGTGGCATTAAACAGCTCTCTCTTAATGACTTTAACCAGGCTTTATGTAGCATATATGTATATCTATTTATCATTGGCAGAGTTTAATCAATGCTATAAGTGGCATTAAACAGCTCTCTCGTACTGAGTTTAACCAAGTTATATGTAGCATATATGTATATCTATTTATCATTGGCAGAGTTTAATCAATGCTATAAGTGGCACTAAACAGCTCTCTCTTACTCACTTTAACCAAGTTATATGTAGCATATATGTATATCTATTTATCATTCAATCACTGCCTGTCGTCCCATCTGGGGCATAGGCCACGAACAAAGACTCTCCAGGCATCCCGGTCCTGTGCCAATCTCTCTAGCTGTCCCCAGCTGTGCCCACTCTTTTTGGAGTCTGTATCCAGTTCCCTTCTCCATGTCATTTTGGGTCGACCTCTTTTTCTCTTGCCCTGGGGGTTCTAAGTGAGGGCTTGTCTCACAATGCTGGATGTAGGCTTTCTGAGGGTGTGGCCAATCCATCTCCATCTACGCTGACGTATTAGTTCTTCCACTGGCTCTTGTTGTGTACGTTGCCAGAGGTCTTCGTTGGTGATGATATTGGGCCAACGGATTCGGAGAATTGTTCTGAGACATGTGTTTATAAATGCTTGAAGCTTTTTCGAAACGGCTGCTGTAATCCGCCATGTTTCAGCTCCATATAGAAGGACAGGCTTTACTGTGGTGTTGAATATCCTTAACTTGGTCTGGAGGGTCAAGTTGTTGCAACTCCAAACTTTTTTTAGCTGTTTAAATGCTGTTCTTGATTTGCCAATTCTCACTCTAACATCCGCGTCTGTCCCTCCCTGCATGTCTATGATGCTACCGAGGTATGTAAAGCTATCCACCTCCTCTAGATTTGATCCTCCCAGTGTTATTGGGGTGTTGCTTGATGTATTTATTTTAAGGACTTTGCTTTTTCCCTTGTGGATGTTTAGGCCAACACAGGTCGAGAACTGTGCTACATAGTTAGTTTTCTCCTGCATCTGTTGCTGTGTGTGTGATATTAGGGCCAGATCATCCGCAAAATCCAGGTCATCAAGCTGTTTCCATAGTGTCCACTGGATACCATTTCTCTTCTGCTCTGTAGACATCTTCATTATCCAGTCAATGGTTAGCAAAAATAAGAAGGGCGAAAGCAAACACCCTTGTCTGACTCCAGTCTTTACCCCAAAAGCCTCTGTTGTTTTTTGTCCATGAATGATTCTACATGTAAGGCCTTCGTAAGATGTCTTAATTATGTTAGTCATCTTTTGTGGTATACCGTAGTGTCTTAGCAACTTCCACAGGGTTGGTCTGTCAACACTATCAAACGCCTTCTCATAGTCAATAAAGTTGATGTATAATGGTGAGTTCCACTCCAGGGATTGTTCTACTATTATTCTCAGTGTGGCAATCTGGTCAGTGCATGATCTATCCTTTCTAAAACCTGCTTGTTGGTCTCTAAGATGGGTGTCTATTGCCTCTCTCATTCTGTTTAGCA